>JAAWXA010000021.1:15035325-15068764 GCA_038090715.1 Florisuga fusca
CACTGCACCTTGAGGATATAACATTGTCAAATTCCATTTCAGGATCTTTTCTTCTTTTTAAAATGTCAAATTTTAGAGATACGATGTCTTCAGAGGAATCAGAACATCTTATGTTGGCATGGGATGAGTTTGCTGCAGTTCTTATTAAGATAAAATTATATTCCATATGCTTTGAAAAAAATTCGAAAAATATAAAAGCATTTAGCTATATAAAAATAGTAAACCTTTATTTGTTCTATTAATTATGATGACATCATAATTCAAAGCCAACATTGAATTATAACATAATTTGATATTTTATATAGAACAATAAATCAGTGCATCCTACAGCTTGTGTGACCTTCTATTTTAAACTGCAAATGAAAACAGTTAATTTGCCGCTCCAGTGTTGCAAAGCTACCGTTTCCACAGACAAAAAATGCACCCAAATTATAATGCATCTTCTTAAAATTACTTTTTCTGCCCCAAAATTTAAGGACCTACATTTCTGTCTTGGGAACAGCAGAGGCAATCACAGTTCTGTACCTCCCTTGGTTCTTTACTGTGACTTTTATAAAATGTGTATCAAGGCAGGATATTTTTTGCCCTTTTGGGTTAATTTGTTTAACCTACTTATTTCTCACTTGAAGTCTTAATTCTGTCTGTAGGGTAGATCCTACCAGCCCTCTTCCATGGGCACGTGTGATCAAATAGGCTTTCACACAGGTTTGCAAAGCAGAAGCAGAGTGTAATGATTTCCATATTTCTGCTACGTTTGAGTCTTATGTACATAAGGAAACTCTTCCTCAGACATTTCTGTCATCAGCTCTTGAGGTGGGCAGAGAGCAGATGGAGCACACCAGGAGCAGCCGATTGAAAATCCAGAGATTCAGTGATTTATTTATGCCCGACGTCTCACTTTAGCAGAAGGGAGATTTTCCTCAGACATTCTACGTCATGATTCCCTGCAATGTTTCATGTGATTTGGGACAAACTAGATATCAAGCATTTTATGATGTCCTAAAGAGATACATTTATGATACTGCACATGGTGAAAAATAAGAAGCTATAGTGCATCGACAAGCAACTCCGAGGAGTGCACATTTTTTTTGCCTTGGCAAAAAACAGGGAAAGAGTGACTGCCTTGTGCACAATTCTGTCAGACACTGTGTGGCTCTAAAGTGCTTTCCAGTAATGTACTTGCTAATAGGACTAACATCTGCTTGCATACTTCATTTTTACTATTTTTTCCTAGTATTCCTGAAGTGCCATGCATAGTTTTGATATGAGTTTTGTTCAGAGAGAGTTTAAAATGTAAATTGTGCCTCATACTTCTCCTGAAGGCTGCAGCTTAGCCTGTGCTTGTGACAGGAGGTGGGAAGGATTGTAGTCATCCTTTTCACCTGTAGAAGTTAAGCTCAGATTGGCCTACAGGAAATGTTTAACCCACTTATAGGGGGAGTTGTTGGCTGCAGTCTTCAGTGTGAAACCTAGGTGATTTTCAGATATCCTGGACTCAAGTGGATCCTTGAATAAACAGCGTGAGATATTTAACTTCAACCAGCAGTGTATAAGAATCCCATATACTGTACAGAAGTTGAATTTGTCCTGGCTGCAGCAGGTCATATCACTGGTGAGATCCAGCCCAGCACTTGGTGCTGCCTGGGGACTCCAAGGGGTTGGTAGCTCCATGCTGGGTTCTGCATGTTTCTGGAGATTTGGCAGGAGGTGACATGGCCAGTAGGTGTAGAACAGGATCTCCTAATCAGCTATCAATGGTTGAAAACTCAGTGTTGGCAAGTGCAGAAAGTGCTTAGTAGAAGCAAATAAATTTGTAGACCTTTCACATATATTATCGACATAAGTATTTTTTTTTCTTCCCTTTTTATTTTTCTTTAATTAAGGCATGCTTAGTAGCAACATTTGTGATGTGAAATACTTGCCTATATCCTGCACATCAGTGTGCATCTGTGGAAGAGTTAACCCATCACAGTGTTTTGTTGCAGTCTGGCATTTCTGAAACCTGAGCAATCCTCACTCAAACACAGAAATTCAAATGCCGTGAGACTTGTGACTGGGGACAAAAGCAGGATCTGTCCTTTCAAGATAAATTAGTTCAAAGTTAAAAAGACAACTTTTATTTACATTATAGATGTTAAACAGAAGGCTAACAGTTGTCAAAAATAATTTACATGGTTTAGTGGATATGCATAAACCACTCAAATGTGTTAGTGCTTTTAAAATTAAAAACATAAAGATCTGCAAACAAGAAGATTTTAGCAATGAAAAAGCCTCACAAAACCTTGTCGGGTTGAATGGAAACTGATGATTCCTATTAGAAAGAATCATAATCAGATGTGCTAAAACAATGACAGTGCTGAATAAGTCGGCAAATGTGAGCGGAAGTAGGAACAGGACCATCGCGGGATGCTGTTAGTGGTTGATTTCACTGAATCTCAGTAGATCTGTGGCACTGTTTCTTGAATCACTATTTTAAAATATTTGTGTTGTGAGAGAGTCAGAAACAAAGTCTTGACCTAATAATTTGAAGAACTTTTTCCTCTCCCTGGAATGCCTAGAACAGACAGAAATTTGACATAAATAAAAAAACAGCCTTCATGTCATTGTATGCTGACGGGACTCATGTTCTTTATACAGCAACTTCTCTCATGGTTTTGTAATCGCTTGAACTATAGATAAAATTAAAAATAAATGGAACGATCGTTACTGCTATTGTACTTTATTCCAACAGAAAGTTGGATTTTTTCACCATAGAAGGCATGGCTTGCCTCAATCTAAACTGTATTCTTAGAGTTTGCAAGGGATTACAGACTGTGGTATGTGTCTGGGTTCGTATACTTTATTTATCATCACTGTTGTCTTGTGAGAGCAGGTTTGTCATAACTCACTGCTTCACTTTTCATGAGTTACAGTCATGCTTTCATTCGCAAGCAATAAGAATAATAATAATAGCATAATTTCTGTCTTTTTGTTTTTCTTTATACATACACTCAGATTTACACAGCGCAAATCTGTGACTATTACTCCAGTAAAAACCCCTGCAAAGTAAAGATGCAGTTCATGTAAATGTTTGTGCACATTAGAAAAATATAAATACATAGAAGAGGCCTGTCCCAATATAGAGCAGCATTTAATGCCAGCATTACCTATTAAAATCAGTGCATTAGGCTTCTGGTAGATGTGTCTATGTTAGTTTAGCATAATACTGCTAAAATTGCCAATCTAAATCCCAGTTGCTGTAGCCATTAAAAAAGCAAATGCTCTCTCCCCTTCATTTATAGCAGTATTTGGTCAGTGTGCAATGTGATTAGTGTGATTTTCCATCACACTGGACTTTTATTAATCAACAGATAACCCTCTCAGTTGAGTAAACTCAGTTTCTCTCACATCTTAGGGCTAAGAAGACAAAGTATGAATCCTACCAGATGGGGAAGTCTAGTCAGCAAAATATGCAACACAGAAATAAGGTTATTCTTTTTGTGACCTCTGGGCCAGATCTCTGCCCTTGTGCAATTCCTGTGGTACAAAGCAGTGTAAGAGAGGAAGGCAGACTCCTGCCTGCACCAGTTGGGTGTGATGGTTTCATCTGAGTGAGTCAAGGGACACAGTGCGATGATACAGAAGAGATAGCTGGAAAGGGGCGAACCCCAGCCAGACACTGAACTGGAGGTTGCTTTTTTGCCTAGAGCCAGCCTGCCATTTACTGGAGACCCAACCAGATCCAGGGTCACAGCCTTCCATGAGCAGTAAGAGAGTTGAAGCTTCCTCTGAATCGACCTTCACTCCAGGCCACCTCACGCCCAGGTGCTCTTTCTGTACTCACAGTCCCACATGGCAACTCTTTTGTCTTTCATCTCCAGTCTGCCTCTTTTTAAGACTTTCTTAGTGAGGGAGACCATGGTGAAAAGTCATCTTTCTTGCCAATGGGCACTGGGTTTCACATCTGATGACTGCCAAAAAAAAAGACTTCTTTTTCCAAAGCAGAGCAGGTGGCAGTAGCTGACTGGAACACCATGCTGGCACTCGTTATATCATAGCACTGACAGCAGAGCTGGAAGCTAACAGGTTCACAGTTGCCTAATGTCATCAAGCTGAAGACATTTTTAGAAAAGTTATGCAATTGATTAGCTGGCTACATATACCTATTTTTTCAAGCTGAGTTGGTGCTTTTATTCTAACACAACTAATGGCAATAAAATAGGTTTACAGACGAAGTGCTGCAAATGAAGTTTTTAGAAGGTTTTGGCAGTGTGCCTTCCAAGAGCTCTCCTGCCATCCTGCAAGAGCTCCTTGGAAGTTGTGTGAAATGCATAGGAAAGTGACCACACTGATATGATTCCTAGAGTAATAATCCAAGAGTAATAATTTTTGGATTCGTCTAAGGAAGACTATTTTCCATGCGTTTTTTATGCTGTGTCTCTCAGACTGCTCCACCTCTTCTCTATAGGAGGCAATGCCATCTGAAGAGACAGTGAAGAAAAGTATTGTGTGATCTCTTCTGAATGGCAACTGTACCACACTATGCAACCCAAATTCCCCCTAATTTTAGATCTGTATCCAAGGCACTTAACTTGAGATCAATGTCAGCCTGACTGTTGATAATCCCAGTGCAGAGACAGAGATTTGAGGGAGCCATTCAGTTTACCTCAGATCTGAGTAAAGTAGGAAACCCAGGACAACCACCTATCTTGTTTCAGTGCTGTAGTTATGTAACTTAGGGTTTAAAAGATTAAGCCAGGACAGTGTTTTCTCTCAAAACTGATCTGACAGATGCAATAAAGTAATTGCTTCAGTTTAAAATGTAGTTTAGTTGTGAATTAGTTGGCAAATAGTTGAAAAAAACCATAAATTCTGATAACATTGATACATTTTTGGATATAAGTGGAAGAAATGACAATTGCTTTTCCCCTAGCAGTGATGACAGAAGATACATGACTCGGTTATCAATCTGAGAATCTTTATTAAAGCTTAATGGTAGATGCTGCACTGAGGGAGCATTTTATTTTGTTTTATTATGTTTGCCTAGTGAAATGATTGCAACATTTTCTTTTGGACTAGGACTTTGCTCGAGTTGCTTCTGTTTCTAAACCTGAAAAGGGATAGTAGAGCAATACATGGAGCTGCAGTGTAAGGTTATGGAGCTATCAGTGGATCAAGCAAAACTCACCATTAATAGCAAAGCTTAGAGCAATCCAGGAGGCTCTAAAAAAAACACAAACCAAAAAAAACCCAAAAAAACCCCAACAACAAAACACACACACACACACACACACAAAAAAAACCCAAAACAAAAACAAAAAACACCACCAAGCAAAAGAAACCCAGCCAGTGACCATGTTTTATAAAGCTTGTACTTTAAAAAAAAATTCAAATGATGCCTTATCTTGCAGTGGAAGAAAAAAGAGACAAAGTTTACATTTCAGGAATACAAATTCTACTTAAAAATATTATTTTCTGAAGGTCTTTTTTTTAGCTGGAAAAACAAATGTAAGCTGCACCTCTTAATGTTTTATTTCTCCCGTCCTTTTGCTTTCCTTCCTGCCTCTCCCCTTTTCCTGTATCTATTGTCAGTATATCAGTATAATTCTTCAAGAATGGGAAAGAATGATGGGAAGGTATATAAAATTCAAACTTCTAGGGGAAGAGGGAGCTGCAAATCAATAGCCAAATGAGCAAGAAAACAATTACTTTCTGGTGCCAATGTTTTCATTTTCCTAGTAGGACTTTTGACCCTGAAATGTTTTACCTGCAGTAGCTCCCCATATTTGCTAATTATCAACCCACACTTCAAAGCTGATCGGTTCTCAAGGGCTTTTGTGGAGGTTAGCTTAGGAAAATGAGTATTCAGTACTGCAGGAATGTGTTTAACTTGAGGAGGTTTCATTTTGGTAGAGCTTGGGTTTGCATTAATGCATTGTACCTCTCAGATGTCCTTAAAGCGTCTTGGGGGTGTGCCCTTCAAAGAAAGAAAATAAATGTATGCAATATGAAAGTCACAGGGATATTTCTGACACAGTGTCATATGATTTTGCATTGCAAGATAGCATCTCTTGGAAAACGATAGCTAAACGGCATGTTTTAAAATATATATTGTGCAGTAGTTGCTGTACTGGCTGATAAGGAAATGCAGAAGGCTTTCTATTTTGTTTCGTTTTGTATATATCTTATTAATTTAACCTAGATATTATTTTTGTGCTGCTAGTTTCATTTCTGATCTCACTTGTCCTCTGCCCCCCAAAATAGCTTTGAAACTAGTAGGTAAAGCAAAGTGCCCAGTTCTGTCCTCCCTATTTACACAAGATTAAAGCTGAGTTTTGCCCAAGGAGGACTGCATGGCCAACCCAGTGATCTGGAAAATAGAAAAAAAACAAAACAAAACAAACAAAAAAACCACAAACAAACAAACAGAAAAAAAACAATAATACAAACTAAGACTCTCAGAAATAATTGTTAAGATTTTTTAAGTATCTTAAAAATTTCAAATAAACATTTGGCTATAAGTAATTCTGGATGCAGCCAAACACACACATTGTCTGGTAATAGTAGAAACTTTCTGTTACAATTTTCTGGTTTTAAGAATGGAGAAAACCCTTCTTTTATGTGTTTCATTACTCCCCCATTGCTGACTTCAGTGAACCAAATTTTTTATAATAACATTTCCAAATCACATATTTTTTTAAAAAAATTGATTAAAGAACAACTTTAGAAATCAGTTAACCTAAAGGTTAAGTGCAGAACATCATTCCAGCCCAGAGTAACTTAACCCTTCTTTAAAAAGACCCAAGTGTAAAGAATAAAGACAGTATTTTTTCTTTTCCTTTTTTTTAAAGAAGCCACATGAAATGTTCTCTGAGTTAAGTTTTACCATTCATAATGAATGCAGTCTCGCCATTCAAATGCGACCATAAGTACACAGAAGATAAGAATTTAATTAAATGTAGATTAAAACCAAACAGGAAAACACACTCGCTGATAATTTTATCCCATCCTCTGGCCATATTTTTTATACTTCCTTCTTGTTCTTCTTTGGGCTATAGCTTATCAACATGCCGATAGTACCATAACTCATTACATCTGATGGTGCTGCTGAAATGTGCAGGCTTGGTGCTTGAATTTCAGAGGCACTTAAAATGCAAAGCATGTAAATGTCTATGTTAAATATATTAGTGTGGTAATGTTAGTGAAAAGAAAGTGATTTCTTACAAATCTTTGTACCTCACATCACACATTATCATTACCCAGTCTTTTAAACTGGTTTTTAAAAAATCTATTGAAGCTTTCTCTTAAAATATCTTTCCCTTAAAATATATTGATTTTGTTTTCATATGTCTTACCTGTCTAATTTCTTATTAACTTCAGTTACTGAAATAAATTACTGAAAGCAAAGATTATATTTTTGGTGCTTCATTAAATACAAATGAGGTAAAGAGGTTCCTGTGAGAGGTCTGACTCACTGGCATAGTGTCACAGTTCAAGACCAGTTGACAGTGTGGAGAACAAATGAACCTGGATAGCAAAACATTTTTCATCTGACAGATCTATGCAATTTTATGAATTATGCAATTTTTTTGTTCCATGGAGGAAGACAACAGGGTCTAGAAGCCACGTAGTGCAGTTGTGCTCTGTGTAGTCCTGGGGCTGGGCTGGGGGGTCCCCGGAGGTCTGTCCCTAAAGGACACCCGCAGCTATAGGATAGGTAGAGAATATCCCTTTCCTAATTGGCTCATCTGGCTTTAACACCTTGTTATGCTCAAGTTACACCTGTATTCTTTTATCTGAATACTACCTTATCCTATAGAGTTAACTAAATTTCATCCACATATTCTAACACTGTTGTCAGTTGGTCCTGACTGCCAAACAGAGCTGCATTTTGGTGCATCAGTATGAACAATCAATTTTTAAAGATGATTTTCGACAAACATCAAGAGTAAAGCATAAGGAGAGCAGTTCCTCTAGATTTAATTCATCGGTTCCAAACTGGCCCTATGGCAGCCTTGCTGGCTCTGCTTGACCTGTAATTTCTTACATGTCTGCAACAAGTTCTTAAGCTAACTAGCATTGCAAGATAAAAGAAAAAAGGTGATCCTTTAATAATTTAACCTTAATTCATCCACTATTATTTATTTCCAATGTCTTTTGCTCACAACAGTACATTTCAAGGAAAGACACTAAACAGTTCAGGTCTGTGATGGTTTCACCGGTGACAGAACAGGCATTGTACCAAGCTCAGAAATATGATCAAAGTAGTAGTGTGCTTAATTAAATATTATGCTATGGTTTTGAATGTCAACGTTTTCTTTAATATGCAATCTTGATTTATTAAGCACTATTAAAGCATAACTGAAATAATTTATATGCTCATGCTATCTGAAATTTATAACCAAGCCCTATAAAAACTGGCACATCCTTTATTTTCCAGTAAGGAGAGAAGGATTTCTCTCTGTTATTTTATCAGCAAATAGATTATTTATCTATATTTTGCTTTTAAGTGATTTAGAATGGTCTGAGAGTTGCAAATGTGAATATGAACTTTGCTTCAGCTCTTGACCAAGAGGTATTTTCAAATGAAGAAGATGGTTCTGCAACTTTTTATAATTAGATGGCCTTTGACCTGAGCTTTGTGGATCAATCAGAAGAGAAATTACTTAATGTAAAAAGTTTAATAATATTAGAAAGTAATTACTGAAGTAATCAGAGCAAACTCTGCACCTCATCAAGAGCTATACCTGACCTCCCATTGCTCAAATTTAGGACAGAATTTAAAAGCAGGTTTTCCAGCACCAGACCAGACAGCATAGGAAACCCCCACCATTTCCCTAAGCCTGTTTCCAGGGTAGGACCTAGCTCCTATTAGTTTCTTCCAGTTCACACCAAAATGTTTGTTACATTTGCAGTGATACACAACTATACTATCTTTTCAGAGATACTAAAAGAAATAGTCTTAAAATCAAGTAATATGTTTTAGTATAGTTAGAAATAAAGTCTCTTTCTTTTAACACATACACTGCTGCCCTCTTAACACGCAAAAGCCAGAACAAAGGTCTGTAAAACAATTAAACTTCAGACAGTTCTGGTCACTACGGTGACATTTGCAGGTAGTTTAAAATGCAAAAATCTTTTCCGCACAAAGATATTGCAGTGCATTTCAAATGAATGGATACCACAGCTTTTGAGAAAATCTGAAATGAGGAAAGCTGAATTTTGCTCTGAAAGAACTGGGTGTAATACTTAGTGCGTTAATAATTCAAAATGTTTAAGGAAGGACTCTGTTAGCATGGACATCATAGGGTAGTGCCACAAAGGACCAGGTGCATCAAATATAGTTTTCATTTGGAGCAGTAAGACAGAGGAGAGAAAGCCTGTATTAATGCTTCAGTGTCTGGGAGCTTTTCAGAGCACATTGTTAGGGCTTGCTGCTTTCCAGGAAGAATGAAGTGCTGCTTTGGAAGAGTGATGGCCTCTTCCCACATCTGCAGGTGTAAGGACTGATATGCAGAAGAATTGATTCTTTTGTGCACTTCCTGGGGAAAGGTAGAAAAGGCTGCAGAAAAGCTATAAACTTTATTTTTCATTCATTGTCTCTAGTCCCTAAGTTCAGGCAGTGTCGGCTTTTGCCTTTCTCCTAGCACAGACAGACGAAGAATTCAACAGACCTCTGGCTGTCAGTAGCACATCAGAACCCAAGGGCCCCACCAATGTCTCCCAAGTTTTGATCCTCCACCTGCCCTGTGCCTCCAAAATTGTCTGTGTAGCACAGAGTACTATACTCTTAGCACTGTTTTTAGTAATGTAGCTCTGGGGCAATGTTTTCAGACAGGCAGTCAGCGAAAGTCTTTTTGGTTGTTTTGAAAGGAGAGCACTGGATTTCATTTTTCCTCTGACAAGTTCATTGCTTTTGAGATTATCTGATTTTGGTGGAAAGCTGAAGCCTGTCCCTGTGTATTTCACCATCTGGTAAAGGCTCCATGATGGAGCAGAGCTTGCAGTACTGAGACCCCTGGTTCTCTTGGTGATCCCGGGTCTGGTTCCAGCACAGCCATTTGCTGGTCCCACTGTCTGCCAGGAGCCAGCAGCCCTGGATTGCACCGGCACTGCTGGGGAACTGCTGCCAGAAGTTGTGCAGAGGAGAGGGAAGCATGGTCTGGCTCCAGCTCAGAGGCTGGGGAGGTTCCATCACCCCTCTGCTGGGAAAAGGTGAGGGTAGAGAGCTGCAGTGGGACTGAGCAGCTTTAGGGAGACAGGCAGGGTGAGTAACAAGACTTGCAGATACTGTAAAAATGCACCAGAATCTAATAATTTTGATGGCATTTGATTCTGTTTCCCTTTAGAATCATACCTGATATCAATGCAATATGAAAGCCTTCAGCTTCCAATATCTAATAAAGACTTTGTCCTAAACTTCATAATACATAGACTGAAATGGTCTCTATTATAACTCTGGTTTTTTGGGTTTTTTTTCCCTGTATAGTTCACATGGATGTTGTGTGTGTTTGTGGCAAAAAAAGGACTCCTGTTTTAGCATGGTCTCTTACGTGTCACAAATAATTTATTAATACATATTTGTTTGTAAGGTATACTATCATCCACTAAATATTCCATTTTCTGGTATGCAGAAGCACATCCTGTACTTTATAATAAACAAAAAAAAATCACATTGCATGAACACATGTATTCATTTTAGTGCAAGAATGAAACTGCCTAGTGATTTTGCCATTTATTCTGTGAAATAAAATGTGTGAAGCTTTGCATACAAATGTGTGATGGCCAGTTGGTGTTAAATTCAAGAAAAACCCTTTTCATAGAGAATTTATCCTCCAGTATACAGTAGGAGCTACCTATGTTGATTTCTGCATCCCTTAAAATACCAACATTACCTGTTTTCCAAAGGTGCTTACACCCTCATCAAACACTTGAATGATTGAATCATTGGTTTAGCATGAGCAGTTTTAAGTGAGCTACAGGGTAGAGATTTCATTAGATTAAGTAGCTTTCTGCAAAATATTTGTGAAAATAAGCCAGGAGAAGTAAACTGTTATGAAAGCGGAAAGGATAAAATGACCCCTGCTAATTACAGAAGATTGCAGCCAGTAATCTCTTTTGTTATTTTGGCTGGACGATGAGTTCCTTAATAAATAATAAATTCCTTTTCCTGCATTTTTTTTGTTTTCCAAACACTGGGTTACAATCTGACATAAGAACCAAGGCCAGTAAGCACAGTTCCCAAGTTGAAGCAAGCTTATATATATCACTTTAATGGCAAAAGCTCCATCGGGCATTGCAGGAAGCACCCGCACCTCATCATCAACAGTAACATTTTCACTGACTCTATTTCCGAATCCAGTGCCCAGCCTCAAAAATCAGGCTGTAGCAAATGCATGGTGCAATGTTAACAATAACATATTCTTCCCAGAAAAACTACAATGACAGGTGTAGCTATTGATGCTTCAAGAACATACTCTGACCTAAAGACTTACAATCTGCTGCACCCGGTCCAGCGCATACTGTAGCTACAGCACCACGCTGGCTTCGTGCCAGAGACAGCATGACAAATGTTGCCTATGAACTTTAACTTTGCCCCTGAAAAATCTAGGTTTTGATTGCTTCTTAAGCTGATTGGTGCTGGGAATGAGCATCTCCCTATGTTTTATTGAGAAATTATTTTCTTTTAGATGCACAACATGACACACTATGGGGAATACATCTATAATGCGGTCTCTTTTCATATGTTACAATATTGGAGCATACACCCACATTTAAAAGGCTGCTTCTTGTGAAATTTGGATCCTTTGGTTAATTTTGCAGCTAGAGTCTTGTTGCATTATAATTGCAAGTAGTATTGTCCTTCTGATGATTTCTCCTGACTTCCTTATTTCTGCAAAAGAAGCAATTACAAAGAACCAAAGCTATAATTCAGCAA
The DNA here is from genome assembly GCA_038090715.1 of Florisuga fusca. Taxonomy (NCBI): domain Eukaryota; kingdom Metazoa; phylum Chordata; class Aves; order Apodiformes; family Trochilidae; genus Florisuga; species Florisuga fusca. Next base: position 15,047,243 of record JAAWXA010000021.1, read on the forward strand.
ACCTAACTTTAATTCTGCTTTCAGTGATTTATCTGTTATTATATTTTGAAGTTCTCTGAAGATCATTGATTCCAGTTTGATTTTTTTAATACATCAATTTTGTCTAATTCTAGGTAAATATAAGTCACATTTTTTACACTTTACCCCTCAGAGGGCACTTTTCCTTTCATTTCAGTAACCATTATTTGAATCATAAAAAACCACATTACAGTATTCATAATGCCCTGCTTATGTGACAGTATTTGAACTTTAATACTCTTTTCTGTTGTGTGCTGGCTTAGCAACCTATAAATGAGACATATTGTTTATAATGTTTCTTCACCACAACAAATGCTGCACACAACACTTCTAGGGTTTATGAAATGGCAGTAGTTTTCTAAATTTGTGATTCTTCTGTGTTCAGCAGTCAAGAACAGTTGTACATCTGCTCAGCACAGACTTTAGGAGACTATGAACTTTAATTGAGGAAAAATAATGAGGGTTCAGGGACCACTGATACAGAGTCGGTTGGTAAGGCAGGTGCCCTGCTGCCAGATCAATGGATTATTTACTCCTTTGTCATAAACAAGAAACAGTTGGGTCTGTGTAGAGATTACATTCACATTCCAAAGCCAGGCTGCCTTTTTCCATTTCCTTGTAAACCTACAGTATATTGAATACTTTTGAAACTCGCTCTGAAAAATGGAGTAACTTTGCTCCTTCACTTAATGATGTAATGCTTGCTGTAATAGGATGATTTAAAGGAACAAGTTTAAATTGAATGATACTCATTTTGCCAAAACCCTAATGGACATAGTAATTAATAATCTGTCCTTTGTGTGCATAGAAAGTTTTCTGTGGGGGTTGGAGTGTGTTTACATGTGTATACAAATGCATATTTGTAATGCATAAAGCTAGATAAAAATATAGAATGAGAAAAAAAATTATATGGAGATATTTAGAAGGGAAGAAAAACATGAGAAATATAGATGAACACATTTAAGCCAATCTTTTACAGTCTGACTACCAGAATGATAATGTTGTTTCAGAACAGAGTTTATAAAAATTTTACACACCGCTGAAGTGGAATTTCCTGATGCTTTAATCAGAAAAAATAGACTGCTTTTCCATGTGAGTCAAGCAAGTAATCAGGAGTTTCAGTAAGCATCCATAATCCTGGTGTGCCAATGGCTATCTTTTACACACCTGTGTAACCCAACAGGGCAAGGTCAGCCAAAAAGGGCATGTTCTGATCTAATAGGTATTTATTAGAAAAGCAAACAAAGACAACTGTGCAAGGCTGCATGGAGTTAGCCTTAATTTCCATTTTAACAAGTCACTTAGTCTTATGTTACTCAGTGCCATTCAAGAAAATATGGATGATTAAATCACACATGTCAGAGGTCATGGGATTACATTCCTGGTAATGGGTTGAGGGCCAGAGATCTGACTTCTGAAAGTAGGGTGTTAATATCCGATCTCCTACATTTCTTCCCAAATTATTAAAGTATAAAAGCTCTTTTCAATAAAGTACTTATTGTTTTGTTTTGTTGGGGGGGGAGGGGGGAGTTGTTTGGTTTTTGTTATCTAACGTCATATGTGGAAATATTTTCCCCAAGGATTGTACTTTTTCCCATTTCACCTCCATATTTTGAATCTGTAATTCTGAGTTAATCCTTTGGGGAATCTCAGTTTTCAATGCCCAGTGAGATTCACATTGTTGTATATAGAGTATCTATGGAAAAAAACAAAACAAAACAAAAACCAAACTAATGGTGGGTTTTTTCAACATATTATTAATTAAATTACTAAAGATATCCATATTATATCCAGATTTAATTCATACAGGAAAGTAAATATTTATCTTTTTTTGAATACGAAGTGCCCCATTTTCCAGCTCACCTTTTCTGTTCTCCTGAGTAACACAGAATAGATAATGCTTTCTCTTCTCTTAATACTAGTCCTACATATTTCACTCGCTTTTTTCCTCGTGTTTTACAGAAGCAATTCCATTTCTTTGCATATTACCATCTCTGCATCTATTTCTGATGTTTACTTCATAGCCATGCTGATGGGGTGATCACAGTCATGAAAAATACTGCTGTGAGAGTGTGCCAGGACACGCATACTGGGTGGGAAACAGACTGATGAGCAATGAAAAGTACCCACATTTGGCATTATTGCTACAAGGTACTATTTATGGAACTAACATAGTTATAGCCTTAATTTTGCACATATGGAGAACCAATACACTGCTTTGATTTTCTGTGCTCACATGTATTCAAACTATTCAGTTACTGTAGAGTTATTCCAGAGAACTTGAAAAGAGAATTTGTTCAGTAATTTTATCTCTCCAGTGGTGATCTAATCCACAAATGATGCAACAAGTAATTGCATTAATAGAATTTTTGTATTATATTAATTCCATAATAAAAGCCAATGGCTGTAAAAGATAGACATTAGAATTGTAGAATACTTGTAATTTATTGATAATCAGGTAATTTGATTATTACCTAGCCTACCTTAGAATTTTGAAATTAAAAGGCATTGAATTTTGAAAGAGGAAAAAATACAGTATCAATTTCCTCTTTATATAAGAATTAAAAATCTCAAAACCAGCTAGCCTGTGTTTCTTGTGGAATTTTTTAACCAGTGGTAGGTAATATTTTAATAAACTATTATGGCTAAACTATTATTATAAACCATTAACTACAGTGATCAGAACAAATTTGTATAGGCAATACGTATTACTCAAATATTTAATTTGCTATTTTCATTTGTTATGTATAATTTAAATCCAAAGAGACAGGTACTTTTATTGTTGAAGGATGTATTAAAAATAAAGGGCTTGTCTGGTGTGTCATGATCTGAAGCTAAATGTAAAAGAAGTACAAGATTTGTACTCTTTAAACTAATCTTTAAAGCAGTGCACAGAACATTGATAATTTATCTGCTGTCCCGCACCCCCCAAAACACCAAACCACACCAAAACAATCCAAAAAACTACGTGTTTCTGAAGCATTTTGCTTTTCATTTGACCACCACGAGCTTCATCTGCAGTTGTAAAAGCTGATGTAATAGCTGTTTGTATTTCATACAACCATCTTCCAAGTGGGTCATGGGGGTTAATCTGAAGATTAGTAGCTTAGATCTCTGCATTTTCCATAGCATCATTTTCCATTTCAAATTTCACTTCTTGCTAATTTTGGTATTTGGAAGGACTAGAACAGTATCTGAATGACAGCAACAGGATGTGCATAGAAATTATGTGTTTCTTGCTGGGTTTATACATATATATATTTATATAAACATTTATTTTCACAAAAGCTTATCATAAACACAGTTTTTGTGACTCTATATTTTCCTTTATGTTCACAGTCTCACAAGTTCATATACATTTTAAATCTTGTGGCACATTGAGCATCTGACTCACTAAACAGGTATTACTGGTAAATTTAGATAATTTATTGTAAAATGGTATTTTCAACAGAAAGTTCAGGGGAAAATGAAAGCTAACAACATGTATAATACCCCAAAATACATTACGGAACTGCAACAAATAAATACATCTTTGCAGTCCTGGATCCATGTGAAATTTTCTACCTGTTAGAGGTCTAGAGGGAAAGGCTAAGTGTGTCTCTGATGCTTCTACTACTCTGAAGCTTTTGTATGCGATTAAAATTTTCTTTCCATGTAAACAGCATCCTCCTGAGAACTGTCCTGGATCATTTTGAAATTAAAATAAAAACGTTTTTACTGGAGAACACCAAAATGTCTAGGCTTTTACCTGAATTTCAAAAATCTCCAGTACATTATTAGTATTTTCCAAATAGCATTTGCTTTCATCCCTATATACACAGCTGTCTTCTCTTTCTCTTTACTAGTGGCTCTTTAACCTAGCAGTAAGGATTCAACAATATCCAAAGGCTGGATAGCAAGAAGAGCTCAAACTGGAAATAAATACACATATTAAACACTGAGATTAATTAGTCTTTAGATATTGTTTATCAGTTTGTTTCTTTTAATGTAGACTGCTTACTTTTAGAAAAGAAAATGTCAGCTACCACTTGTGAAGCACAACAGTTCCAAGAATTACTGAGCAAATTCTAAGATATGCAGCAGGCAGGGTGCCAGGCTTGATAACTAGAACCGGTTCCTTCAGGTATCAAAATCAATGGAAATGCCCTTCCTTTATTTTGTTACCCTGTTCTCACTTCTGTTACATTTCCCCATGTTTTCAGTTCTTCTTGCTATGCCTTCAGAGGTGAGAAGGAATGACTTACTGGCATATTATAAGCAGAGCAGGGTTCCCATGAGAAATGGTAAAGCATGATTTCCCTGTTAGCAGAGTGAGTATAAAACTTCTTCCATCCACACCTGATTCCCATCATTTGAAGCTTTTATGCACTAATGGCATCTGAGATTCCTACGAGGGGAGTAGATCTCCAGGCTAATAGAGATACCGTGTTGCAGATATCCTTTCATCTGTATATTTATTAAAGAGGGTTGATGAATCCCTGTAGTGTGGGATGAGTTTTTATTTTGGTTTTTGTTTGGTTTTGTTTTGTGGGGTTGCTTTTTTTCACATAGATGCTAACATCATGTTCTGGTCTAAGCTAATGGAACCCTTCTTTAAGCCACCAAAGGATATGACTTACGACTTCAGAAGTAAGATAGACAGGCTAAGGGCTGTACACAAGACTTCCCTGGGTGTGGGATTTTGCAGCCAGGTGGCTACCAAACCACGTTACACCAGTGTGTAAGGTTGAGTGCTGCTTAGGAGGAAGGGAGGAGAAAACCTTCCTGGTGAGTTACAAGACAACTGGCTAAGGGCACTGTAAACTACAGCTTTATTATCAGTTATTAATATAGCCATATGGTGGTTTTGGGGAAAAATATTTTCCAGTTAAAAGGAAATAAAGAAAAATTAAGGTTTACCTTTTCCTTCTTGACATAAGTCTACAGTGCAGTCACTGAAGCTGATGTAGATGTAGGCACAAAACTGTGAACCTCTGCTCAGTTCCAGCATGGCTGTAGTGGGCTCTAGGCCAGTACCCACAGCTCAGCCCACCAGAACTCTCACAAAAACACAGGTGTCCCTTTCTCCATTACAGCAGTGACTTTGTTATCTATTAAAAAATAAAATGAACTTGGGTATGTTTGCCTAAGTTAGGGTGAAGACTTGTCCTGCAATGCAAATGCTTCTGCATGGATCACCCCAGTTGTACCACGGGAATGTGAGCACAAAGGCAAAGTCCCATTTTTTTAAGATTTGTAATTTGGCCTCACATCAAAATAATCCAACAAATAATAACAGGTGAAGAGTAGATCTAAGGAAAAGAAAAAAGATATTCCACCAGCCTCCAAAAAAATACACACTTATTGTGCTAAGAACTGTGAATGGAAAGGAATATCACAATCAGACTTGCCAGAAAAAAAAAAAAAAAAAGTTATTCTTTAGATGAGCAGTTAGTATAATGAAGTTATTTTGAGGAAAAAAAAATGCATTTTTATTCTTATGTGACTGTATTTATATATACAGAGTACAATATGGGAGTAAAAAGTTAATTCTGGGTTTGTTTTTTTTATTCTATAAGAATTACCACAGTAGATCAGACAAAACATCTTTCTAACCCTGCTCATCTTATCCCTAGAAAATGCTTCATCCATCTTCTTAACACCCATATCCCTGAAATTCATATTTTTTTTAAAAAAGAGATAAATCAGTAGATAAGGGGTATTGATGCCTTATCTGAAAAACTGACTGAAGCCTGAACAAATGCAATGTAATTGTCCCTTGCTAACTCTGCGGGCTTCACTACAGTCACTCTCCCCACCTCCCACACATCTACCTACATTCAAGCATGAAATGGCAGCATCACATGAAAGTCTTTTCTCTGGGGTAATATGGCAATATCAAGAGAATCTCATCCTTTGCCAGGTTTATTTCTCCTTCTCTGGATCAGTAAAAGTACAACAGGGAAAACACTGGTAAAGTTATCTTAAAAAGGTTCAACTTCTATATTGTAAAATGTGGATTTAAAACATTAATTAAAAATTAAATGTACAGTATTTCATGGATTTGGGCAAGGAAAGAGACAGATCTGATTAATGTGGGAGGTGACCTCACTTTGATGAAGGAAATGGGATTCGTCTGCATTCAGATTCAATTACTGGTTATTCTGTTATGTACATAATTTTTTGAGTTAAAATTACTTTGAAATGGAAAAAATGTTTGGCTAGATTTATTTCATTGATATTTTGTTGTGGGGGGGGCTAGGTAGATTTTGAGAAAGGTATCTAAATACTGTTTCTGTAAACAAACCTAAATGCTCTAAAATTATGTTTTGAACAAGCCAGAAACTTGTTCAGGTTATCACTGAGATTGTCAGAAATGAAGTAAGGTACTTTGGAACTGAAGTATTCATGCCATCCTCTTAAGCCTTTATTCCAAAAAGTATCCTCATGCAAATAGAATAAATCATATTGCAAGCCTTTCAGAAATGCCATTTTCAGACTCTACCTTCTGATGATTACTGTTCTTTTTTCTGTAAAGTTCTATAGAGAATATATTTTAATTAGCTTCCACTTGATACCACTTCATACACACTGCCCAGATTTGACCCAGTGTCTGATCGTATAGAATGCATTACAAAAGAACTGGTCATTTGAGTGCTTTAATATAGCTTTGCATTAATGTGAGACATCATTTAGACAAGGCATTAAAAGTGTTATTTTAATAACTGAAGTGTGTAGGGTGGGAAGAAGCTTAATCTTTATAGGAAGAACAATTTCAATTAGCTCTAAAATATTAATTTGTTGGTATAACTATATACTCTAATGTATTTGGCTACAAAAAAATCTAATGAATAATACATTGCTGGATCCCGGTCTAATTCCTGTGTTGTAACTAATACTGTCAGTTGAAACAAGAAAAATAGTCTTTTAATGCTTATGATTTTGGTTGGGTTTGTTGTTTGGTTGGTTTTTTAAAATCAGTTATAACATCAAATATTTTCATCGTAATTTGAAAAGGTAGCATAAATAAGGAAAATAGCATGGCTGTTGGGTTATTGAGTAGCTTATAAGTAGAAAGTGAACATTTTTTTTTTTCAGAAAGTGTCTTTTTTGTTTGCACAGTGCATTTAAAATACATTACAACTGATAGAAATATGGTATTCAGCTGGGAAAATAATGAAGACGTTATCATAAAATACCTAGGTGCTGTTAATCCATAATGCTGTGCCTGAGAAGCAGTTATTCCTGCTAGCCCACAATTTAGTATCTTGGCCTCATATGCCTCATTTCTTATGGCTAGTAGTATCCTCTCAAGTACCTCTATAAGAGAACTTATAAAATCAATGGAAATAACATAATTAAAATGTTTGAGTTTACACTTTGTTTGCCAAAGGTGTATCAAAGGCCTTGAAAACCAGATATATTTTTGGACTTTCAATGTTTTTCTTAAGAATAATTTCTAATTGCTCTGAAATGATGCAACATTATTAAGCTTATGAAGCTTATTGGCTGCACAATACTTGGGTAGAGCTTCCTCTGACAGTCAGTCCATAGTATCACCTATGCCAGTGCCAGTGATTTTATTGATGAAAAAGCTTAAATTAATGAAGTTAAATGTAATCCTTTTTTCCTTTGGTATCGGAACTGGTTGCAGACTGTTTTGTGAAAGAATGCTGAAAGCCAACCAACCAGGGTTGGGGTTTTTTTGCAGTGCATTCCCTGAAAGAAGCCAAGTGTTCAACTTGTACAACTGGTGTAGCTGTAGTGTTAGTCTTTGAGGCGACCATCTTGGATTACACTACATTCTCCTATCACTCTCACAAAATATCGATGCAAAATGGAGTGCACACCTTCTCAGTGTTTTAAAGAACTTAGTAAGTGCTCATGCTAGAAAGAGAATTCCTTGCTTCTTCTGATCACAAAAGAATGGAGGCACCTGGTGCCCAGACCTGGCTAGGGGTATTTTATTTACGGAAGGAGATGGTATTTCAGACATAGTTCAGTGCCAAGAAGTTTCCCTTGTCTATCCTCCAGTTCAGCAGGCCAGATCAGTCCTCAGATGCACATTTTTTTTTTTTTTTTTCTCACTGATTGATCAGTGAGTCGTTATGTACCTTTCTTTGGTCTCCAAGTCACATTTGTGAGTCAACCATCTAAACTGGAGACAGCCAGGGCTCTCCAGACACTTCATTTGAACCTCTGAAGAGCTTGTTTAGCACCTTCTGGTGTAGCCTGTTTTGTACCATTGTTTTCCAGCCAAATCAAAAATGTATGTTTACTATCAAACTCTGAAGTAATGAAATGATTTCTCTCAATAAATGAACTCAATTAGAGCAGCCTAATTTTTTTGTTTGCATACTCTGGGATAAAAATGCTTAATTTCACATTTTTTGTCTGCCTATTTTCTCTTCATTCCTCTATAATAAATGATGGAAAGTTTTTTTTAAAAAAATCAACCTAAGAATCTTTTAAAAGAAAACAAACTTATGTGCAGTTTCAGAAACTAGGTAAAAGAATGCTTTTGTAATAGATTTCATGCAGCAGTTGGCATTGGCAGTACTGCAAAAAGAGATGTATTCTGTCGTGCTCTGTTTGATCAAGTGCTAAACCCGTGTGATCAATAGAGAGACAGATGTCGGGTGCAGATGGCGATGCCGTGATACCTGGGGCAGAGTGGGCCTGCCAGAATGACAGAATGGGAACAAGGAAGAGCAGCAATGCAACAGAATGTGACAAATGAAATTAGGGTTTATACTAGTCGATAATTTACAGCTAATAGAAAGTGACAGAATTTTTCAGCGTACAGCACATTTACTCTCATAATACTATAGTCAATGCATTTTTCATGCAAAACAATAGGAGCTGCTATGCAGCCTAGGCTCTAGCTGTACGTATTTTGTTACATTTCAACTTGTACAATTGATTTTTAAACAAAGCTAGTAACATCAAATATCAAGTAAGTACCATGTGTATGAAACAAGATTGTATTTTCGACTTCTAAATGAGTCCATCTGACACTCAGATTATGTAGCAGACCTCCAATAAGAAAACAAAAACATTATTACCTGTCTATATGAATATAAAGTAGAGATCTACCACAGCCATGTGCACAGCATTGAATGGCCACTGTTATTTGGAGACTGAGTTTGTAATCTCTGTCATTCTTTTCAATAATTAAAATCATGAAGAGAACACAAGGAGATTTCTTCTCTCCCCCTCTCTGAATTCCAATCTGAAATCCATAGTCAATGCACTTGGAAGCTTATTGTGTTCTATTTTATGGTGATATAATTCAGAGGAGATTGATTGGTATCGTAAGGTTATACTCTTTATGTTAAAGGTTAATATCACTTTAGTTTTATGGCTTTGCTGAGCCTTGGGAACTATGTATACATGTGTGTATGTATACATTTATGGAAAATATTTTCACACTTACACAACTGTGTGTGTGATGCACACACAGTTTAAAATACATATATATAAAAATTTAGTATATTAAAAATGAATCACACACTCTTCTGTTTCACTTCCCAAGTTTACCCTGATGTCAACTCGAATAAAAAACAGCTCCATCTTATAAAAACCAAGGGCTGTGAAAGTTGAATTTATAACTGGAAATGTGATTTAGTGGTCAAATCTTTTATCGTTCGTTTTCTATTTATGGGACAAAAGAAATAGACATTTTTATAGTAAGAGTAGGTAGGCCCTGTTCTACAGAGTTGATTTTCATCAGTCCTGGGAGTGAAGGGTCTTCCTTTAACATCCTGTGGTATAGCATTCAGCAAGCCAAACTAAATCAGAACAGGAAAAAATCCTTCTTGCTCATCTTTTCCCGCTACCTATTACTCCTCAGCTTATATATTTTTCACACACACAGGTAAATACCTCCTAATGCTGATGTCACTTGATGTTTAGGGTAAATCTGAACTTAGTTTGGACACAGTGAACACAGAAAATCACCATTATGAACACCAATGCCTTTCCTTCAGGCCTCTGACAATCTATCCAGCTATCTATTGCACTCATTTCTATGGTGTGTTAGTTCCAGTGGACAGTCATTTTGACATGATGTCATGATATTCACACCTAGGTGAGAGAAGACTTTTTGATGATTTTTTTCTTCCTGAAGCCATGCAACTGTCAGTCTTTGTTATGGCTACATAGAGCATAGCTAAATTTTCTATCACTAATTCCTTGCATAATGATAGACCAGTTTGACAAAAACAGATTTGTAGGCTGTTGATATACATGTCTATTAGTAGTACAAAGCATTTTTCCATCAACTGATGTGCCTTTTGGCAACATGAATTTGTTGCTTTTCCCATGTCTACATACAGCAAATATCTTTTTTTCTCCCAAGGAATTTGATTCTTTGCAAAGGCAGGCCCTAATAAATACCGTCTCTCCTTGTAAATTAAGGACCTCAAATAGGTTGATTATGTCAGAAAAGAAGCTCCTATTTTTTTCACTTTTTTTTTCCTACACTAGATATGGTATTATAGTTGGAATTTTAGAGGTATGACAAGGAAGAGTAAATAGCTATGTTCAGCATTTGTAATATTTGCCACAGGTGACAGACGTGCTGAAAGACTTACCTCCAAAGGTCTATTTTACACATCTTGGGGTTTATCTAAGCCTGCATTTAGTAAACTGTACTGCATTTATCACATATTCGGTCTAACTAGTGGAATTACCATCACATTTGGAAAATCACATGGCCAAGACTGTAGTGGAAACTGAAGTGTTAGGATTCAGAGAGCCCTGGAAAAGGAAAATAAGGTATTAACCTTGAAATGCAAATATCTTACCAAGGATGGTGTAATGCTTAAAAGACAACATGATTTTTTTGGTTATATATTCTTTCCTTCTTCAAAGTTGTAGCCAGGCAAAACAGAAGAGACAGCAGGTCTTCTCCTCTGAGCACTGGCACGGTGGTATCATCTTGGAAAGACAAGCAGGGAGAAGAACAATTATCTGTGATACGGAGTGTCTGGCATGTTTCAGGTGCCATTAATCCACATGCATGTGCCCCAGCTGCCACACTGGCTGGAAGGGGCTCACCTGTTGCAAAAAGATGTTCCATCCAATAACTTAGGAAGCTGAAAAAGAATGAGCAGATGTTTCAGCAGGAGCTGGCACCAGATTAAGAAATGAATCAGGACCAAAGGCTTCTTACAGCTCTGTTGGCTATGGGTTCAGGCCTATAGAAGGGCTGACACTTCAGGCAGTCAGAAACATTCTCAGAGATTTATTCTGATTGACACAGACAGTGTGTTAATAGACTAGTAGGTTGTTGAAATGGAAATTGTATGAAGAATTTCTTGTAGGAAACTTTGGGAAGCAAAATAGTATTAAATGTTCATTCTCCAGTCTTTTTGGTTACCCAGAAAATTGCTGGGCATTTTCAAGTAGCTTCTCAGGTAGCACAAAATGGGCATGGGATACAGGGTTAACAAAAAAGTTCTTAGTGTGTCTGAAGCTGTATAATCTTAGGTGTTTTATGAGTTATATTTATGCTCATATTGTGGGGCCTTTAACAATTAGTATGATTATACACATGGCTAATCCATGCCTACATTATCCCAGGTATGACATGCTGTGTCCCTTTATAGGCTGTTAAACTCAGAGGTACAAACCAGCTTTATTTCTGTGACAATACACAGGTTATCTGAGCCCCAAAGGGAACCATTCCATTGTATGAGACCAAACTTCTCACTGAAACTAGTGAGATCTAAAGATCTTTTGCTACAGAGTTTTTAGAACAAGACAGAGTCTGTCAGTCTGGCATATATGAAACCTCAGTGCATCCAGATCTTGAGCACTGTGTGCAGCTTGATCATCACTGGGGAAGAGCAACTGAAGTGAACAACAATAGACAAAAAGTCAGAGACTTCTTCATTTGGTGAAGAGAAAGCTAAGGGGGAAGTATCATACAGGCTTTCCAAATCTTGAAGCTGGTGGGTAAAATGAATGAAGAACTCCTCAAACCCTGCAGTGCTAGAGGAAATCAGAAGAAGAATAATTTAAAACAGATTATCATGGCAGGGAGTTGTTAACTTTGTGAACTTGATGCCAAAAGAGCCTGTGAATGCAGACAATATCATCAAGTTAAGAAAGAGACTCGAAAAATTAATTCACCTGCTAACAGTATTAATCCGTGGGCAAGCTTGGGAAGTCTTAGGAGAATGAACTGCAGAAGGAGGCCAGTTCTCATATTCTCACTAAATAACAGCCTGATGCCATTTCAGACAGGGTTTGAACTCTGTAGACCACCCTCTGTTCCAGCAGGGTGTTTCTGAAGATCATACAGTAGCACAAAGACTGTAAGAGAAGTCATTCTCCTATCACCTATCAACAATATCGGATAGGAGGAGTGCTTCTGAGTCATGGTTTTTGCCAGAACTGTTAGTAAAGGAGACCCTTTTCATTTCTAAGTAAGGATACTATCAGAATTACCTTTTCTCAGAAGCAAAATATCAATTCAGATTTTAAAAGGTGTAAAAACAGTTTTCATCTTATTCCCATTTGACCTGCCTATTAGGATACTTAATGTGATTAGGCTTTGATGGTAAATGAAAAAAATTGTTTCCTTCAGCACGTGTAGAATGCCAAGTGTGAAGACAGGCACCCGGACAGGGTGAGCAGAGATAGAAAAGCCAACCAAACGTTCTAATTATCATAGCTATCAATACAATGTTCCTAACAGCTTACTCCCCAGAGGATCTTTCTGCAGAGGATTGATCACTGCTATATTCTAGAGCCTTTCCTTCATCACTTGCATTTTGATGGCACCTGTATCATGTAAAAACTGGCATGTCTCCTTTTTAGCAGGCACAGTTCCACCCTAACAGATGGCCATGATGAATAGACATGCCAAAGAACCAGTATGTGTATCAAGTTTGATTATTAGGGATAATATTTCTATCCAAGAACGTTTGAGTGGCATGCTGTACCGATCGTCCAAACCTATTGGTATGGGTTTGCACAAATGCTGTTTCACTGAAGTCAAGGGATAAGTAAACTACAAAATAGGTAGATGAGGACTACGTAATTTAAGGTCTTGGTAAAATGGAAATAAAGACCACTGCCTCTGGATCAGACCACTGACTCCAGTCTATCAAGACTCGGTCATGAAGCAAAATAGTTCACTTCTGCGGTCTACGTAGTGGCATAATTTAGTGTTTCTGGTGCATTTCATGGTAAATGGTTGTTCTTTTTCAAATGACATTGTAGCTGGCCAGCATAGATCCTCTTGCAACCACAGACAGTGCAAAAATCTCCTGAAAAGAGAGCCAAATCAGTAGAAAGTTGGAAGAATGCACACAGCTGAACTGCCCATCTCCTAGCAAAGACTCCTGTTGTCACAAGGTATGTTGTGCTGTACCTGGTTTTTACCACAGTGCAAAACTGTCACATTTTCAGAAGGAACTTATTTTTAAATGGACACTTTAATGAGAGCAGAAATATTCTAGCCACTTTAAACAGAAATCAGTATTTTGTGAAAAAAAATCTATTATAAACATCCCCACTTTTATTTATGCCAGAGGCAAATATGAATCACAGGTGTCAGAAAAAGCACAGAGCATTCACAAGTTTTCCCTCTGAAAGTAACCACTGTGATGAATAAAGAAAATCCTAGAATGCAAAATCTGGTTAAACTACAATTATTGTTAAATATTTATTTATATTTTGTGGCATTATATTTCTTTGTTAGTTCTTGACGAGTAAGATTTAACTTTTTTTCCCTGATGTAGTGCTTTGACATAGTACTACTAAGACATCAGTTTAGGGTTTTTTTCATATTTCTTTACTTTTTTGTACTTTGATTTTGCATTCTAAATACAGAAGGAAGGGTACTGAAGGCTCCAACTAGGACAAGTTTCTAAAGTGGAAGTTTGTAATTTATTTTCTATTTGAAATCAAAACATGTAAACTTGCCTTCACATACCTCATAACCTTTATTTGTATTGGTTATGAGAGATCACAGTGTTAGAGCAAACCCAGATATTGATTTGACTGGTCTAGTGGAGATAAACATGTATTGTTTTTTATGAGGTAATAGCAATAATGATTTAACCTTTCTTTCTGATTCAGAGTAATCTATGCACTTCACAATGCATTGTGGATGCATTAAGCTATAAATTACACTTCTGAGGTCCATATGTTATGTTGATTGAAGTGTGCAGATCATTCCCTTAAGTTTTCAGTCTCTGGCAGGTGTATAAAGGCACCAGGTCACCCAAGCACTTCCATTCTTTTTAAGTTAGTAGTCCAGACCCATTATCTGTGACTATTGAGCACATTTAAGAAGTGTCCTTTGTAAATCACGTCAAAAGTGTTGAGTGAAAATGATTCCAAAAGCTTCTTTTCCTAATTATTATAAACACAAGCCTTTCAAAAGTCTTTAGAGTTAAGATATGTTCAGGAGGATTTTATTTCTTTGAGTTTTTCTTCCTCAGAATAATTTCTTTTTTTTTTTTTTTTTTTTTTTTTTTTTTTTTCTTGATTAGCTATAGGGACAGAGTTCAATAAGAGGATTGAAATAGTTTGGAGACTGGGTTACTTTGGCAGTGGCAGATTGAAACTGAACTTCCCAGCTCTAGCCTGTGCCTTTTGCAGAAGGAAAAAAGGCTGCAAGAGGAATGGTTCCAATTGCTACTTTTACCTTTAAGCAAACCGAGGGTCATGTTCAAACACTCCAATGAGCAAGGGCTCATTCACTGCCCACATCTGTTCCACTCTGCTGGCTGGCACTGTCCGCTTACACAGCTGCCCTGTGTCCTATGGAAATGCTTCACTAGAGAGGAGTTTGCAACCTCAGTTCTCTCTTAACCCTTTTTTTTCTCAAGACCCTTTTCTCACTTCTCTCAAGACCCCTCTTTGTTAGCAACTTTTTGTTTGTTTGTTTGTTTGTTTTTTCAGACAAGTTTTGCACTGAGATTTTTACCAAGTCTGTTTCTCTTAACTATTTTCTTCAGTGATAACCTTCCAAATGCTCAGTGGTTAAATGTAGGTGCACTCATTTTATTGTAAAATCCAGAGGAATGAATGCTGAAACCAGGCAAGAGAGATGCTATTCCGTATTCCAGTACCACATATTAAACAGTGAAATATAACTTTGGAAATAATATTAGGTGTTAGGTGGCCTACACAAGATTTGCAGAAAGTTTGTTGATGACAGATGGATTTTTTCCCTATATTTAATTTTTAAAGAAAAGATCATTTAAGTAGAAGCTAGATATATTAGATGATTGATTGTTTAATGGTAACTCTTAAAGACCAATATTTTCAGTCATGCATTGTTTTTCATCTATTGGAAATGCAATAGTTAGAAGTGCCACTGACAGGTATTCAGTATCTGTGCACAATTTTAAGATCAATATATCCACATTTCATGTCTTTACAAAGTTAATTTTGTGCTCTGTGTCTTCCTTGTAAAATTACAATGTACATTTTGATTCACCATAAAATTCAGTTCAAACTTTTCCTACTATTTCATTCTAGAGATCCATCTGCTTTTATTTAACAGATTGTCCTTTGATCTCAAGGAGACAATTGCTGTTTTACCCTTTTAATGAAGCTTGTATTATTACAGAGAAAATGAACATTAGGTAGTAGAAATACCAGAGGGAAGCATGTGCCTGTGTCTGAATCTTGGAAAAGCAGAATAATCAGTGATAATAATCAATAAACCAAAAGTCTCTATTCCTATATTCTTTCATTTATTTATTTATTACTGTTATGGATCAGTATTTTAGATCTTGAGATTCAAGGCACAAGTCAGAATTCCTGTCACTGGTGACACATTGGGCAGCTCTTAAGTGTTACTGAAAAGAAATTTGGTAAAGGATGTAGGAGTAAAAAAGGATACTTTATTTATAATACTGAGTAGCTAATGCCTGTTTTGTACCTGGCCTCTCAACATATTTCAGTCAGGATCGTGTTTCTGTGCCTTTTGGATTTCCTAGCAAGGACTGGATTTGAAAATGACATTTCAGTGAGGAAACAAAGAGGGAGGGGGTGTGGACACACACAGAATAGAAAGGAACAGCAGATAGAGGTACTTGAAAATCAGTTAAAACATTTGAGAAAGCAGAAGTGGGAACAATGCAAGTAACTTTAATTTTAGTGGCACACATACAGACCCCTTTCCCTAATATGACACAGCACTAAGTGGCAATAAACCAGCAGATATATTAATAACTTAGGTGATTTTTTTTGTTCTATTGGTTATTTTTCTACCTATGATATCTGCTGTAGACACAGGCATAATTTTGACAACAGTATCATTGGTTGCACCACAGTACTGGGCTGTATATTTATTTTGGAAGCATCGTTGGACCTTATGTCTTTCTGTAGAAAAAGGCATCTCTGCAACTTAGGGCACATTTTAAGGTCATTCTAAGGCCTGATACTGTTTGCTGGTAGATGTCATCACAGAAAACAATGCTGCTCAAAAAGAGGGCATAGTCTGACAGGAGAATTATCTCAGTACAAATCAGTTTGGTGACAAGAAAGATACTGGTGCTTCTGCAAATGTCCAAATGTAAGGTGCATCAGCCACCTGATTTCTGACCTCATTCTACATCCAAATCAGGAAGTAACACAAAAGATAGAGAAAGGGGAAGTCCTGAATGACCACTGAAGAGTGGAAAAAAACCATAACATTCATTGCATTTAAAATTATTACGTGAAACTGAACAATCTTGGAATATGCAACACTTCTGAGAGTTAAATCCTTTGTAAAGAGAATTTGAACCTTGGCAATCAAAATGTGGCCATGACTAATGGTAACACGAGTCAATTATTTATCTTCTAGATTCAATATGGAATTCTTTCTATTACAGACAACTTGCAAACACCTGGCATCTGTGAGCAGAAAAGAAATTTTGTTAGTTCTTAGTACAGGGCATACTTTCATTTTTGGTAGGATAAAAAAGAATTCTATTTCTTTTTCTGCTGTTTCTTGTAAAGTTATGATAGAGACCAAATAGGAGCAATGAACAAAGATTTAAAGTGATGAGCTGCCCCATGACTGTTTACAAGTCAGGATTTCATTTTACATAGAGTTCTCTATAGTGACTTCTTAAAATTTAAATTAGAAACATGGCCAGCAATGCATGCAAAATGTTCATTCATTGTAGTAAACTACAAAAATATTGCTTTTATGCAATGAGAATGCCATTGTAGAATTTTAAAAGGCATAGAAATAAAAGACTCTGGATTGGAGTGATTTAAACAAACTCACTAGGATATAGTAGATGATTAAAATACAATCTATAATTACATTACACTCGTATCAGGTAAGGATAAAAGCCTATAAATACACTGGGGTCAGGGTAAGCATAAAAAATGAAACAGTTATTTGAATAATCTGAGATCAAGTTGCAGTAATTAAAAATGAATGTATTATTCAAATGAAGGAATTAGGTTACAACACTCCTCATATGAAAATATTATTGTGACAGACTGAAATAAGTTGGAAGTGATTTTGATAAAAAATTGGGGCAAGAAATATAATGATTTACATTGGGGAAAAAGTAGACAATCTATGCGGATGAGACTATTTGCAACTCCTCCTTCAAATCCCTCATAAAAACTCATACCTTTCAGCTGGCCTTTGAGAATTATCCACTACCCTGAGCCTCTTCCTGGTCTTCACTCTCTCATCTGTATAGATCAATCCATTAAAAAATAAAAGTGCTGTAGCTAAGGACTCCGCATGCACTCACAAAAAGGAATTAATGGGATCTGTACCCACTAGCAGGCATATTGTTTAATCTACCCCACACACTGCTGTTTATTCATTTTTATTGCTATTACTCAGGTCATTTCTGTCATTTGTCATCGCCTGTCAGGTTGGAGGCCAAAGTCTACACATAAGACTGACACAAAATAGTGTTATGCATGTAAATAGTTGATGGCTACTTACAGATTAAGCACCTGTTCTTATAAATAAAGGTTTTTGAAATCTGACCATTCCATGGTAAACTGGTTGGGCCAGGAACCTGTCTGGAGGTGTCTCAAATACGTAAACCAAGGATATTTAATTATTAATAATAATTAATACTGAAACTATCAGAAAGCAACTTGGGTGCTATGGGGTTTTTTCAGGAAAAGCTTTCATATCCCTTATATTAACTAAATTTTACAAAAGGGGCTTCAGAGCCAGCTCCGAGTGGCTCTTTGCCATTGCCCGTAGCAGAAGGGTAGAGAGGTGCTCTGCAGGTGCATGATTCCCACAAGAGGGCCCATTTGAAATTCTCCCAGATAAGCCAGTGAGAGCACAGAAGTCAGAGCAAGATCAGCAGTAACTTTATTCATTTTTGTCCAGTAACTGCTGCCAGAAATTCTCCTCAAACCTTTCTAGCACCTGCAAGTCTGTTGAGAAGATCATTTTGCTCACTTAAAATATGCCCAGATATGCCCTCTTAAATCCTCACTTGATCTTTTTGTCATCCCATAGTATAGTTAAGCCTCTCATTCTTACCTGTTAAATCCTTCGTACTTCTCTTTTCTAGTCTCTTTTGTCTTCCTCTTAAAATGCTGTGTTTGTTTTCCCTATAAAGTGCTTGGTTTTCCATGTTATATCTTTTTTTCTGCAAAGACACATTTCTCAAACGCTTATTCATGATAGAATTTCCTTTTGGCATGGCCAGGCCTTTTCTTTAAATTCCCACTCACATACCATATCATTTGGCACACTTCCATTTCTTGAGAACTGGATGTATCTATTAGATACAGATTAGATATCTGAGCTAACATTTAAAAGGCATGCAATTATACATAACGGACTTCAGGTCAGTAAGCTGAATCGTCTTGAATGACCATTCAAAACTAGTCAAAAAAGCTTTTTTTTTAAATTTAAAAAAAAAAAAATTACAACTAAAACATGCTATTTCCATTTCTCAATCATGAATCACTTAGCTGCTTTCTGTGCAGGTAATACAGTTAATAATACCATGCATAGGTAAATGAGCAATGAGATGTTCAATCAGATTCAGAGAGATGACTTAGTAGAACTTCCCTGAACTTATAACTGAAGGATACAAGATGCAGGAACAGGACCTCATACACAGTTTGCATGTCTCTGGTAGTGCCATTAAGTAATGTATCTAGAATAGCTGCAGTGTACCTATGCAACAAACTCTTCAGCTTTAAAAACAGCTATTCTTTTAGCTGAATATCATCCCTGCAGACTGATCACAGTGAAGGCTTGAAATAATTCTTGTAATGGCCAGTAAGATACCTGCACGTGTATACATATGCTACAGTGTGTTACCTGACTGGCATATACATTAACAATAATCAGTTAATATTTTATCAGTTAGTATTTAATGAAAACTGAGAATATGGAGTGGAATACAGGGCTGAAAGCAGAGAAGAAAGAAAATGAGAAAAGAAAATTAATCAAGAAGAAAATACCAAATGAGAACCCCCTAGCTAAAAAGACTTACATATACAATAAGAAGCTATACTGAAAGACATTTCGTACTATTACGTCAAGCAGTATCTCCCAGGACTGGGGAAATAGGTCTAAACCATCTCTTCTACACGAGGCAGTTTTTTCCATTATGAATATGAACACTGAATCCCATTTCCACTTTCAGAGCATAGACAGCATTGATTTTTCTGGTGTTGTAATAAAGAAATACGAAGACACATTTTTTTGAGATAGGATAGTATAGGATCATCTCAGCACCAAGAAAGGACATGTTAAGGGAAAAAGCAATGGAGCATTTTAGTGATACTGAGTTGTAGATGCAGATGGTTGTCCACATGAGAGCTAACTTTTAGCAGAACAAAAAGATATGAGACAGTGAAACATTTCCAGCAGGTTGTGTATACTGTGAGGTTCACTGCTTGTAAACTGGCTAGCATTCAAGAGACTATGTTTTGGTCTGAGTTATACATAGGTTAGGCAATGATGTACTGCGTTTTCCATGGTGCCAGATTGCATTCTGTTTCCATACCCTAGAGAGATGCTGAATCGTTCATTATACTTTGTCCTGGTCAAAAAGGAAGAGAGGTAGTAGATAACACTTAGTGTCCAATTGGACTGGTCAGTGAAGTGTGGAGATGGGTCCATCAGTGGGGAGGGGGAATGATCATGAGAAAAGTCTTAACAGCAGGGCAGATTTCCAAGCAGACTGGAAGGTTTGATAGGTAATTGCTGCCAGTTCTTCCGTTCTGCTTCGTAAAAATCTCTTACGCCCAGGAGCATCCCAAACATTTAATAGAACTTTTTCTTTAATCTCTTTGACCTCTTTACTTAGAGTATCCTCGTACCATTCCTCTCAAGATTTTGTGCAGTTCTAAGAAGGGGCCAGGCAGGACACAGGGGTTCATGCAACCAAGAAAAATTGGGCAAGAAAAATTTCACCCCGGTGTGTAATCCCTGCACCTCCGAAAGCCAGGTAGTTCTTCTGGGATCACTGCTTGCTCAACACTGAATTTCTTCATTATTCTCACAAGACAGAGATAAGTGTTCAAAGGTTTCCACAAAGTTTTAACGTCACAATTCCCACATGTTTCAGTGGGAGTCACACTCCCTGGAATGCTGCTTTTGCTCAGCAACAGAAATATTATGAAGTGGCTGGTGTTGGATAATTTCCAGTCATGGCTGCATCTTTTCCCTATCCTGTTTTGCAGCAAAATGATGTAAGGAGAAATAAGCACCTGCTTGGTTTTAGGTAAGAAAAGGTAATTTCAATGAACATATGATAGGTAGAGGTGGAAAAAGGTCACCCTATGTTACCTTTGCTGTCAAGTTCATGGAGCCCTTTGGCTGTGGGTTTGGGGACAGGCCAGAGGAGGGGGGTGGGGGTGTGACACTTCTGTCACTGCTGTGCTGACACAGTCTACCACGTGTGTTGCCACGCAGGTGTGCTCAAAAATTCACTTTCCTGGGGGCTTTGGCACCCACTATGGTCTGCCCAGCAGCGATCATGGCAACAAACAGGTTAGTGCAGATGTGCTGCTGACAGCCTGGTCCTGTTTCCTGAAAGTTTTTGTCTAATCAGAGGGAATGGATCTGGCCCTGGGGTGTGGGGTTGGCCAGGGGTGCTAATCTGCTGGCCAGCAGGCAAAGGAACACCCTTTGGGGCTTTTACCCTATTTTAAGAGCACAGAGGTGTGATACTCAGGGGGCATTGAATATTCCCTATATGTCTCTTTCAATGAGCTGAGAAGACTCTAAAACATATTGTTTGTTTGTTTTGCACATCAGGCCGGCAGCTTATTTAAAATCTCCCGTGACATCCCCTGTGCGTGGCCAGGGCAGAGTCCCGCTCCGACCTCCCCGCACGCCCTCCCTGACGGCCACGGGAGCAAAAGCGGCTCCTCCGTCGTGACAGGAAAAGCGCGGGGCGACTTTCAGGGAAACAGCGGGCACCAGGGGGGAGCGTAGAAAGGGTTTAATCAAACTTCCTGACACCTCCCGGCTTTATCAGCCCCGGTGGCGCGATGTGCAGTGTTGTGTAAAATTAAATAAATAACGGCGCCGGCACCACCTCCTCCCCCACC
>JAAWXA010000021.1:15077432-15436166 GCA_038090715.1 Florisuga fusca
AATATTTGCAATGAAAGATGCAGACAGAGAAGAGAATCCTGAAATAACCTTTTCATTTGGTGGAAAATCTGAAGGTATCAGGAAGCTGTTTCAGTGCCTAATCCATTTGATAAAGAACTCATGTCAATGCAAGTAGAATGTGAATTTTCAGTAGTTTGCACAACATGATATTCTTTAACATGCCCAACTTTCAATGATTAAATGAGAATTTCTAATTCCAAAATGAAGTAGAAAAAGTGTTCAAATAAATCCATAGTGTCTAGTGATGGATTTATTCTCTTCTTCTGAGAAGAGACAATATATTGCAGGCTCAATAAATTTAATTCCAAATTTGCAGAGTTAAAAGTAGACTTGTAGAGAAAACAGCTTTCCAGTGTCACAGGCTTTCTGGTATTTCAAAAACTTCCCATCAGCACTTGAACAAGAGTAAGACTTTTCTTAACTCACCATGTAAAACAAGACCCTGTTCAGCATAAAGGTACTCATTACAGGCAAGAAGAGGTCCAAAATCATGAGTTCTTTGCTGATCACTGTGTCTCATAGGACTGGGAAACTTGGCCTGGTAAAGCTTTGTTAGTAACATTTAACCTCTTTAGTCTTTTTCTGACAAAAGGACCAACTGTTTATAAAAATTTTAGCCACCTTAGTTAGAACTTCATCTCTTAAATGATAGGCCTTTATATTTCCTTATAAAATCTCCATGTCTTTGCAAATATTTCAGGCAAACATCTTCCTGTATGCTTCTCTATTGCCACCAGTACTTGGCACAGACTTCCTTCTCATTCTTTTGAAAATCTGTCATTAACACTGACCTTTGCTTTATGAAAAGATGTTGTGTTCCTGAGATATTACTGTGCGTGTGTCAGTTGTGCCTTAGCTTATAGAAACCAAGAACTTTTTTCCTGTTTTGTAACCACCACCTGTAAGGAAGCCCCAGTCCCTGACAAGGGTGCCTAGACAGCATAATAATTCACACGATGGTCATGATTGGAACTTCCTATCAAATTTGTAAGCCTCTGCCAGCTTCTCCACAAGCCATTTCCCTAATTACACAGTAGAAGGCTCAAGGTGACTTCTCTTCCACTGTTTTTCTGCTGTGCATGAAGGCCGCCATCTTGGCATTCGCTGCATTAAGGGGAAAAAAGTTGTTTGCTGTTGTTTCAAAACAGCAGTGGGTACCTTACCATGTGCAAACAAGCGAGAAACAGACAAGAGGGGACTCTGCTGAGTCCTGTGCCTGTGGGTGATTTGCTGCAGAGGTGATATACTTCATCTTTTGGGAGTTATCAGCTTAGCCAAACATAATATCATGTAATGATGAAAACATGGATGTCTGTGTCATGATCACTTCCATGCCTCATTTTCTATAGAGTGGGATAGAAGAAATCAAAATAACAGTGTAATTTTTGTATCTGAATCCTGTTGTGTGGAAGGTTTGTATTCAAATGCAGGAGTAAATTAAGCATCTGAACTTCTGATTTCCTTTAATAAGCCAAGCTAGAGATTGTTGTGCTTCCAAAGCTGTCACAGGTCCCACTCATCTGGGCCTGCTGTAGGTGTGACAGCCTCCAGGAGCTGGGTGGAGCAGGCAGCTGAGGTCACTGCTCGCTTCAGCTGTCGGAGTTTAATCTGCTGCTGGACATGAGTCAACACCCTGAGGAGCTCTAACACCAGGAGTCTGAGTCAGCCTTTTAGCTGATCCAGACTGATTGCAGCTGGAGACCCAGTAATCAACTACACTTTCTCCCCCACCCCTCCAAGGGTACAGTGTGTCAGGATGTTTGCTGGGATAAAGTCTCAGATGGTACTTCTGCAGTGACACATTTTTATTTTATTAAAAAAGCCAGTGAATAATACAGTCTATGAAGAGCTCTTTTCTGTATTGAAATATACTAAAACATATTGGTTGATTATTACATCATGTGTGTATAAATAAGGTAGAAGTCCCTGTTCTTCCCAGAAAATGAACTGTGTGGTGTTTGCAGTGCCCAGTTTCAGGTTCTCAAATTGCAGCATGTATATCACGTAATTTTATCTACAAGACTACTGGAGTACTTAAGCCTGGTTCTCTCTTGAAGAGGTTTTATACCAGTTTAAATCTGAAGGCTTCTGTATGTTTACCCTTGACTTATATCAGGCAATAAGTCAGACTGTGCTCTTTAAATGTTTGAATTCCTGCTTGGGCGTTAGGATTCTGCCTCTGTAGACATTTATGGTGCTATCTTCACTTTTGATCTTCTTATTGTCTAGAGGGAATTACTCAGATTTGCACCATTTAATGCTGTTGTTCTAGAGGGTAGTAAACCTTCGTGTGCTTTGGTCCCATCACAGTAAATTGTTTGTAAACTTTGAAGCCACCTTCAGCTGGTGTATTACCAAGGGGTGAATAGAAATACACTTTTCTTGCTTTGAAACTTTTACACCACTTTGAGGTCTGGAAGCTTAGCTCTATTTTTCCACTGAAACACATCGTCAGTGATGCTGTTTTGTTTGCTCATCTTTGAAAGCTAATAGACTAGTTTAATTAATTGTCCAAGATTTCTCTAAAACAATGTCCTAATTCTTCCATTTAGCTGTGGCATATCATACACTGTTGTTATCTCCTCCACCAGATTTTTGCAACAAGTTGTTTTAAAACTATAATCTCTTTGAGGGGAAAAAACGAAGTGCAGTTGAAAAGGCAGTTATGCCAAAAGATAAACACAGCAATATTACTTATCAAAACGAGTACAGTTTTTGCTTGCCTAATGAATACAACATATAGCTTTTTCTATATATACAAAACCTGAGCGAAAAAAAAGCTTTATAACATGTAAAGTATGCAACGTTATTTCAGGCATAACTGTATTGGATATGTATCTAGGCCTGAGAGTGTAGATAACACAATATAAGTGCCTTGGCTGTCTAAACATGTTAAATAAATGAGCATTCACTATCGCATTCAAATACATTAGTAGATGTACTCGCATAGTTAATTTTCTTTTTAATGCACTACACGTGACATTTGCAGCACATTCCCCCCCCCCCCCCCCCCTTTAAACAAGCCTTTATTTGAATAAGCCTTTATGAAACAGATCTTTGGCATATCTTCTTTTCAGGAAGTTCAGTCAGTGTAAGCAGAGATAAAGCAGTCATGTTACGAAGAATATTACATAAGGGAAGATTTTTTAGAGAAAGAGGGTGGCAAACATAAGGCAGGGGAAGAATGCCCTTAAGAGGAAATCTGATTTCTTTCTTGCAGCTGTTTGGCTTTCTTGTGCTGTGATTCAATGTCCAAAATAAAACAAAAAATATACAGGAAGTTTGGTGAAAAGTAATTATAAGAAAAATGCTATACAAAGTATTTTCACCTATATCTTGATTTTTACAATGCTAGCATTTTGGGGAAAAAATGAAAAATTAAAATTAATAGTCATACTGCAAATAGGATAAGTATCATCAAATTGTTATACATTGAAAATTCCTACACTGACGGCAGGAAGACTGAAAATAAAAATTACTTGCCTCTTTACCTTGAACAAGCCATAGAAATTTAAAAAAAGAGTGTGAAGATAAGGCACTGATGTTTTAAATTCTGGAATCTGATATCATCAATTAAATCTTTCTGCTTTTATGTTTCCTGTAGGAGGGCAGCTTTGGTGTACCACAACCAAGGCCATCTCAGAGGGTGAAGAGCTGATTGCCTTTGTTGTAGATTTTGACTCAAGGCTGCAAGCTGCTAGTCAGATGACTCTCACAGAAGGGATGTATCCTGCACGCCTGCTGGACTCCATACAACTGCTCCCTCAACAAGCTGCAATGGCATCTATTTTGCCTACAGCTATTGTGAACAGTAAGTAGTGAATACTATTCTCTGTTGTGTTTTTTTTTTTTGAAACAGCAGTGCTTTGTGGCTCATAGGAAGAGCTTACACAGCGATAGTGTATTCAAGACCACAAAACCACATGACTTAAACCCCACAGATCGAAGCCTGCTTTTGTTCCCCCATCATCTCAGATGAACTCACAGAGATAAAAGGAGGAAGAAGGATGGTTTGGTGGCTGGGCTCTGTGAGAGCCTCACCCAGAGTATCTGATCTGCCCGTGAGTGGAGGTTCTGTGATCTGCTCCCAGAGGCACTGTGATCAGAAACTGTTAAAAAGGTAGATAAGATAGGCCTGTTAGCTCACCAGCCAAGCCTCTCTTGCTCAAGTAAGCAGGTTGCTTAGAGCTGCAGCTTCTGGTAATAATCTGTGATACTCAATGGAAAAGAAAGAACACACTTCTTCAGTGACTGTTTCAAAATACAGTGGAGGTCATGCCTCACAGCAACCCTGATATATTGTAGTATCTCCACTCAATGTTGCTACCCTCTGGGCATCAATAGACCCTATCATGGACAAAACACAGCATGTAGTTAAATGCTGTCCTTAGAGAGGAGGCACATGAGTATATAAGTCAGGTCCTGAACTCAGACAGTTCAGCTGTAATTAAATTTTATTTCTCTATTTTTTTTTTAATTACTCCTTTTTACCTTTATACAGCCATAGTATACAGCCTTTACCTTTACCTTTATACAGCTGTAGTTCCACACTGTCTTCTCTAAGTACTTTTTGAATACATTAGCTCTTACCATGAACCTCACCAGTTATCACTTAGTCCCATTGCACATCCTTGTCTCTCAGCACTTTGAAAGCATTTACATATAGATCACGGTACACTTCTTCTTGCTCCATGTGATTTGTAAGTATTTTAGTTAGTTATAGTGAACACATATTGCAGGTGTGGATGCACATGGCAAAGATGTGATCTGCCAGTTCTGTGGCAACTTATCTAATCCCATGTTTTCCTTTTTCTTCTAATTTTTTTTTATTATTATTATTATTATTATTATTATTATTTGTATAATTGCTTATTTTCTGATTTCACAGTCTTAATAGCTACACATAGCCCATTTTAAGAGATAAAACTTAAAATGCCCAAATCATCGAAGTTCTCCCTTGCAGAGAATGAGTTGGCATCTACCTCAAGCCCTTCTACTAAGCACATTCATTTTTACCCCAGCAGTGAGGTTGCTGTGAGCTGACATACCTGTTCACAGAACCAGTGATTAGCACTGTACAGGACCTTTCCAAAAGAAGGTGTCAGAAGCCCCTAAAGTGGACCACCAAGTTAGGGCAGACCAGTGTTTATGGCCAACAGCTGCAAGGAAGCCACCAGGGATGAGGTTAGTAAGCCTAAGGGGCAAAGACTCATTCACAGCTTCCTTCAGCTGAGAGTGTATTTTTGTGCAGATCTACACAAGGCCAACTCTGGGCTTTGGCAAAGTAATCAGATTTCTACAGCATCAAATTTCTGGAAACGCTTTTGCTGCCAGTGCTGTCTCCTGCAGAACCCTGGAAAGCCTTGCTGTTCATTGCTTCTCCTGCTGCTAAGAGAAGTTTAAGTTTATGGAGAGCCAGCTCTTGCTCTACCAGTTTAGCAGCAGCTCTGAGTAATCAGTGCCCTTAACTCCAGGAGGCTGCTGAAGTAGCAAGTCTCACTTTTCAGAACCTTCCACCCTAGTTCTGACTCTGCCTCTGACCAGGCAGGGCTGTTGCCACATTTCATTGTTGAGTGAAATTCAGTTTCTTCATTAAAGTTTTGAGATTGATGTGAGTCCAGTAATATGCTCAATGCATCTCTAGACGTATAGTGAGACATCTCTTAACCATTATTTTGCTACATCTCTGACAAAAAAACCCCCAACAATTTCTAGAAAAATGAAGGGGGCTTAAGGGTTTTCTATTTGAAAAATCATTTTGGAATACCACCTTTGACTCGCGCAGCTTTTTTTGGAAACTATCCATTGAAGGAAATCAAAATTTTATAATTTTTTGTTAGAATTATAGCATTAACTTTGAGTAGTCTTTATCTGGTTTGCATCACTTTGAGGCAGCAATAGTTTTAGATCCCATCTATATACATTGTTCTCTCTGGAGCTGCATCCTCTCACTGTGTTAAGCTCCTCAAATGGGTTCCTCTGCATGACATGTAATGGGAGTCACATTCACTGTACATAACTGGAGCATAACTGGACTGTCCAGGCTATCTAACCCATAGGAAATAAAGATTTGACTGGAAGTCAAATTCATTAAGATAATAAGAAAATTAAGTTCTGTGATGGAATGCAGTCAAATGGATTCAAATAGGACATGCTGCCCTATCAGAATTTCCTGTTACTACTGTTGGACTTTCCTTCTGTGAAAACTTCAATGTTCAACTTTTTTAACCCATTTGATGTCACCATTCACAGGAGAAAGACATTTCAGATTATGCAAGCTGTGTCAGTAATGTTTTAATAATGTATACTGGAACACTATTTGCTCCAATAAATGCTTTTTTTTTGTCTTAAATTAATGCACAATTATTCACTGGCAAAGGGAAAAATAAAAACTGGTAGTGGTGAAAATATTTTATGCAAATTAATAAGCACAGAAATAGACAAGCATTAACAGTGCAGTCAGAGAAGCAAACTAAGCAATGTAAATTTTGTCTGCATTTGTAGGTATTTAACAAGTAAAGGACTCATCCATGTCAGTGGGTTGGAGACTTCATCTTTCATCACCCAAAAGAATTGGAACAGAGCAGTTGTCTTAAACACATCAATATTTGAAAAGTAAACTTTCATGAATTACAATTAATTACATCAGCTGCACAAACCATATATTTCAGAGCAGCCAGCCATTCTCCAGGACTGAGTTAATTGCAGTTGCTAGTGGTTTTTGCATTCTGATGCCAGTGGGAGTTTTGATGTTTAGCAAGATGTGTTTGGATGGTGACTGCTATGGCTTCGTCTGTGATGCTGGGGTCAGCTGGCACAGTCTGGCTGCACTCATAGTTTATCCTCTGCTAGTCTCATGAAAATGTGAGAAGTGTCCAGACCAGTTTTAGGGAATGATCAGAGGCCAGTGGTTACTCCTGAACTGCATGCAGGAGTGCATACAGCGTTATTTGACTGAATGGAAAAGTGTGGAAGAGACCATTCCTGTGATTTAACAACATAAACAAGAAGTTCCAGTGCTTCAATCTGGCTCCTGTCACTGTAATTTACTAGTGAAGATGCATCCTAAAGCAATGGGATTTCTACCCTGTTCTCTCTTCATAGGTGGCAAGTTCAGTTTTCAGAAGGATCAAACAGGTCTTTTGTCCTTCTGAGACACATACTCAATGTGTACTGTGTAGATATCCTTCTGACAGGATATTTACAACCAAATATCTATCTGCTTTGTGTAAATACACAAAGTATTTACAGTAGTCGTTATTACTCTTCATATGAGTGAAGTATGTATCCTTCAGTACATGATGAAAATACCTACTCCCTCTGCTGCTGGCAACCACTCTGTGCAACCTCTGCATTGTCTTCCCCTCAGAGGGTGCTGACCCTTTGGGATAGAAGACAATGAAAAATTGCATTATTCTTAGAAAATACGCTTTTGCCTAGTGAGAAGTGGAACAGAAACAATTTACCAGAGAGGACAAAATTATACTTGGAAATTTTAACTTCTGATATTAATAACAACAGGAACCTGGGAAATAAACATTCTGCTAAGTGGAATATTACATTCAACACTCTAGGATCTCAAGGAAAGGTAATCTAGTTAGGCTTCCTGGATATCAAAGCAAAAGGATTTTAAGTAATAGCAGCATAAGCATTCTGAAAACATACATTCTTCAAAATGATCTGCAATTAGCACTCAGAATTTCTAAGGCTCAACGTTGGAAAGACTTGTGCACACATAATAAAAAGCACAATTGAAAGATGTCTCCTATTGAGTAGTGGTGTATTGGAAATACAGCTTATTTCTTGAATTAGTAATGTATATTAACAACAAACAATTTCATTTTTTTAGATAACTGGACACCAAAAACTTTTTTTAACTAACTGTTTTTTAAATCTTCAAAAAGAAACAACTGCCTCTAACATTCAGTCTCTCACCTTCAAGTGACTTTATAATAAACCCGTGTCTGTTTTCAATATTTTGCTAAATAAGCATGCATTTAATGGGAAAGTGAGGGGAATTAATCCAGCTGTGTTAATTGGTTGGCAGTGAGTGCTCTGTGGCTAACTTGCACCTGGTTATACTTGCTTGCAGAGGACATATTTCCTTGCAAATCCTGCGGCATTTGGTATCGAAGCGAGCGGAACCTGCAGGCTCATCTCATGTATTACTGCAGTGGGAGGCAACGAGAGGGGCCTCAGCTGCCAGAGGAGAATGAAGATAGTGCTCAGCAGATATCCAGTGTCTGCCCCTTTCCACAGTGCACCAAAAGTTTTTCTAATGCAAGAGCTCTGGAAATGCACCTAAATTCTCACAGTGGTGAGTATATTTCCCCATGTCATCTAGATTGAGCTATTTGAAGAATTGTTTGCTATGGACACTCAGTGGGTCAGTATCTTTCCAAATACATGCAAGTTTTGGGTGTAGATACTACCAAAATGTTAACTTTTTCTGACTTACATTCTACACCCAGGCAACCAGTGTCATTTATCTTACCTACTAATCTTCTTCTAAATGCTGTCTCTCTCTTAATATGTGTATACATTCATGCAGGCTGCATTTCTGTACTGGTGAAGGTATGCACAGGAATCCAGATGCCTTAGACTGCTGCTCCTTGGTCTCTTAGTGATGGAATCAATTACTGCAGTATTCCATCCACCAAACTAGACTACAATCTCTACCTACCCTGTTTTGCTGCTCAGCAGAGTGATGTAGAGCATCAGAGACCAAGTCCTTCTGAAATAAGATCTTAGGGTCCTAGAATAGGTTTCTTTAGGCAGGAGGCTTTAAGGATCAGCATCTGCAACTCTGTGTGCTTTTGCCAGGATACTTTTTTCATAAAAACTTCTCATTTCTTAACAATATTCTTTCCTTCTATGTAAATATAAAATGGGATCAGTATTTTCTTTCTATATGTTGTTAAAATTATATATGATATCCATTATATACAATGATATACAGAAAGTGGAATTCCAAAATTCTTGACATTAAAAATCTAGAAATTGGCAGAAATCCTCTCTCTCCCTGAAAGTCCTTTGATTATGCTGTTTGAATTAGGGATGGAAACACAAGTTGCAAGTTTGCAGAACATTCTGCATTATAGTTTGCAGTAGCAGAGAAAACCTAAAAATAGAAAATACTGCGTTATCAGGTTATGCCTGTATTGAATATTGAATATTGTGTCCAGTTTGGGCCCCTCAGTTCCAGAAGAACCACAAACTGCTTGAAAGAGTCCAGCGTAGAGCAACCAAGATGTTTAAGGCTGAAGGAGCTGGGTCTCTTCAGCTTGGAGAAGAGAAGAATGAGGGGTGACCTCATCAGTGTCTATAAATATGTAAGGGGTGAGTGCCAGGAGGATGGAGTAAAGCTTTTTTTAGCAGTGACTAATAACAGGACAAAGGGAAATAGTTATAAACTGGAGCAGAGGCGGCTCCATATAAATATTAGGAAGAATTTTTTCACTGTGAGGGTGACAGAGCACTGGAACAGGTTGCCCAGGGAGGTTGTGGAGTCTCCTTCCCTGGAGAGATTCAAAGCCCACCTGGATGCATTCCTATGTGACCTCCTGTAGGTGACCCTGCTCTAGCAGGAGAGGTTGGACTACATCATCTTTTGAGGACCCTTCCAACTTTCTATGATTTCTATGGCTGTCTAGGGTAGAGAGCTGTGTCTGGAAAGAGGCAAGGGGCCTCTTGTTAAATAACAGTGTGAAGGATACTCATGTGTGTTTTATTCACAGAAGAAAGCCTTATTCAGCTGCAGCATAAAACTCCTGGGAGAGTCAGAATCTAATCTCTAGACTTGGTGAAGTGAAAAATGTTCCTCTAATACTTGGCTAGCAATTAAAAATGTAGAAGGCATCATTTTGCCTTGGAGGAGTTTGGTACCTCCCAGAGCAGGACTAGAGAAACTTCCTTATGTAGACAACACAGATGACACTTAGCCATTCATTTAGTGGTCAGATCTTTTTGTGCTTCCAGATCTTAACTTTTGAATACCAGCCTATTGCAATTTTCTGCCTCTTGCCTAGCAAATATTTCACTGTTCAGTGAACCAGTGTAACAGGAGGAGCAGCTTCAACATGAGCAGGTGAATGCAGCCCAGCATGTCTTACAGCCTAGTAATTAAAACTGTGTACACTTGGAAGATAACAAATTCATTTCTCCCTAGTAGAGGAAAATTTTGAATTTTTGCTGTTGTATAAAAAGGTTGCTTCAGCTCTTTGTATTAAGTGACATACTGTTGGCTTAGGTGTCAAGAAGGTTTTCAGCCATGATCTGTGGTTGACCTTGTCTCTTGCAATCTAGAGATTAGTATCTGTGTTCCATGAAAGACAGAGGTGTGAGATCCTGCTGAATTTCTATTTAGAATCTTCAGGAAATTCTTGGTTCAGAGGCTAAAACTCAGGTCTTCCCCTTCTTTTTAATGATAGATAAACATTTCAGTGATTTTCACTCTATTCCAGATCCTGTCAATCTTCATTTTTCTATGCAGATTATCACAAGTTATAACAGCTTCTGCATTAGGAATGAAACATTCCTTTTCCAAATGCCCTATAAAATAAGCCTGTGTTTGCTTCAACTTCTGTCACCATACCTGCTGGAGGCTGTAGCAGACCCACACTACTGGAGCACAGAGCCCTACCTGAAATGCAAAGTCTGTAGAGTCACTCCACTGTGAGTATGATTTTCCAAATCACATTGATTTGGAAATGTGTGAAACATCACCTCATGACAGTGGAGGAGCTAAAGCTTCACATGGCCTCCTGGTGAAAAAGTTCCTGATAAGGAACAAGCTCTGATTACAGTGCTGTGGGTCTCCTTGACTCCATACTGGCCTTTGAGGCTAAGAGTAGCATGGGATCACTGATGCTAGGGTAGAACTGAGCACCTGCAGGTACAACAGAATTACTTTCCACAGATTGAGCCTCAGGATTCTTACAGATTATATTGTCTAACTGCCATAAACCTATTTAGTTTACCTGACCAAGCCATACTATGTGTGTGTGTGTGTGTGTTGACACAACAAATACCCATTTTAGATTCCAAGTATCATCTCTACCAATATTCTTTCAGTTTTTATTGTCTAACAGGTAATAAGAGTCTGTGTTGTTACAGAAGAGAAATTTGTTTAAAGCATTTTCAGTTTCAAAATACCATGAAAGATGTGGAGGGTATTTATTGTTTCAGTGTTTATTGTAAGATGGCTTTGAGTACTGTTCTTGGGAGGTAAAGCTGTAGTGATTTCATGAGGAAGAATCGGCCATTATATGTGGCAGATAAACTGTTGGTGAAGCCACATCTTACTCTTCCTCCTCCCATCACAATGAATGCAATCTCATCAGTCCTTTCTGACGAGGATAGATCTATATCCTGCTCCCACACTACAGCCAACTCATGCAGGAAAAGAGCTGAGCATCAATAAAGCTCAAAATGCTACTTCTGCTCTGTCTGTGGCTTTCAGGCACCCTTGAGTTTGAGGGGTGTATGTCAAGCTGCACCACAACCTTGTGTTTCTTGACCTTCATCTGTTTTCTGTGCTTCAAAATTTCCAGTGATTGTGTGTGGGGAACATTATGTCTCCTTTAGTTAAAACTGCAATTTCTAAGACATTTTCATCTAGAATAAGTCCAGTCTATTTTTATCCTTTCCCTTGTTCTTTCCTTCTTTCTTTCTTTCCCTTCATCTCTGCTGAATGCATGCAGATACCAAGGCTATCCAGAGAAGAAGTCTGGGACTATCCTCCAGCAGTTCGAGGAAAGAAATTTTGAACCAATTCAAGTATTTTCAGGGTGACTAATGTCCCATCAGAAGAAAATGAGTTATTCTCACTGTGCTTGTACCTTCTGTGCAACTGATTTCTCGGTATGTTTCATGAAATGCAATGCAGTCACTTTATTTTGTATTTTACTTGTCTTTTCTATAGGAGTGAAAATGGAAGATTTTCTCCCACCCGGAGCTAGTCTGAAATGCACAGTTTGTACTTACACTGCAGACTCAGTGATTAACTTTCATCAGCACCTGTTCTCCCATCTTACTCAAGCTGCCTTTAGATGCAATCACTGCCATTTTGGCTTCCAAACTCAGAGGGAGCTACTGCAGCACCAAGAGTTACATGTCTCTGGCAACAAAATTCAAAGGGAAAGTGACATTGAACACTCTCCAAGTGGTAATGAAGAAGGTTTACAGCCAGCAACGGACCTATTGAGCAGAAATGACATTCCCCAGAGCCAAAAGGCCATGCAGACTAAAGATGCAAGTTCTGATACAGAGCTTGATAAGTGTGAAAAAAAGGCTCCACTTTTCCTTCCAAACCAGAGACCAGAAACCCAGCCTGCAACAAATAAGCAAAGTTTTTCATACACTAAAATAAAATCTGAACCATCCAGTCCAAGACTTGCTTCATCGCCAGTTCAGCCTAGTATTGGTCCTTCTTTCCCAATGGGACCTTTTCTTTCCCAGTTTGCTTTTCCCCAAGACATCACTGTGGTTCCTCAGGCTTCAGAAATACTGGCCAAAATGTCTGAACTCGTCCACCGAAGACTAAGGCATGGAAGTAGCAATTATCCTCCTGTAATTTACAGCCCTTTGATGCCCAAAGGGGCTACATGTTTTGAGTGTAACATAACTTTCAATAACTTGGACAACTACTTAGTACACAAAAAGCATTATTGCAGCAGCCGATGGCAGCAGATGGCAAAGTCACCAGATTTTTCTAATGTTGCAGAAAAAATTCCAGAAGCTGTAAGCCCCAGTAATGGCCAAAGCTCTATAAATATTCTGAATGCAGCTCCTCACACATCAGATCCAGAGAATCAACTTCTGCAGACATCTTGCTTAAACTCTTCCAGTGTTTTAGATTTGATTGGGCCAAACAATAAAAGTCACGAAAAAGATTTTACAGCGCAGTCTAAAAAGTTGTCAGCTGCAAGCAATGGTGATGAGAAGATAAACGGAAAACCTTCCGATGTGAAGAATCCCAGTGCTCCTTTAGTAGAAGGGGAGAGTGATCCTAACAAGACCACATGTGAAGCCTGTAATATTACTTTCAGCAGACATGAGACCTACATGGTCCACAAGCAGTATTACTGTGCCACTCGCCACGATCCCCCACTGAAGAGATCTGCTTCCAACAAAGTGCCTGCCATGCAGCGAACGATGCGCACCCGGAAGCGAAGGAAGATGTATGAGATGTGCCTCCCAGAGCAAGAGCAAAGACCACCACTTGTTCAGCAGCGATTTCTGGAGGTGGCTAATCTTGGCAATCCTTGTACATCTACTCAAGAGTCAACAGAGAGCCTTGGAGAATGTTACCATCCACGGTGTGATATCTTTCCAGGAATCGTCTCAAAGCATCTGGAAACTTCACTGTCTATTAACAAGTGCGTTCCAGTTTCTAAGTGTGATACCGCCCACTCCGCTGTCTCTTGCTTGGAGATGGATGTGCCAATAGATCTCAGTAAAAAATGCTTACCCCCATCAGAGAGGACGTCCACATCTCCCAAAAGGTTACTGGACTACCATGAGTGCACAGTATGCAAGATTAGTTTTAACAAGGTAGAGAACTACCTGGCTCACAAGCAGAATTTTTGCCCTGTCACTGCCCATCAGCGTAACGACCTGGGACAGCTCGACAGTAAGGTGTTTCAAAACCCAGAAAGTGAAAGAAACAGCCCAGATGTCAGTTATGAAAGAAGCATAATCAAATGTGAGAAAAATGGAAACTCCAAACAGTCTTCTCCTAACGGAAACTTATTTTCAACACACTTAGCAACACTTCAAGGACTAAAAGTCTTTAGTGAAGCAGCCCAGCTTATTGCTACAAAAGAAGAAAACAAACATTTGTTTCTTCCACAATGCCTTTACCCTGGAGCAATAAAGAAAGCTAAAGGAGCAGATCAGCTTTCTCCATATTATGGAATAAAGCCAAGTGATTACATTTCTGGTTCTCTTGTCATTCATAACACTGATTTAGATCAAAGCACAAATACAGAAAGTGAGTCTCCTAAAGGCCAGGCACCTTCGAATGGTTGTGCGGTGCAGAAGAAAGAGTCTCTTCCACTACTGCCAAAAAACCGAGGCATGGTAATAGTTAATGGGGGACTGAAACAGGAGGAAAGACCTGCTGCAAACCCACAGCAAGAGAACATTTCCCAGAATCCTCCACATGAAGATGGGCACAAGTCTCCTTCTTGGATCTCTGAGAATCCCTTAACTGCAAATGAAAATGTCTCTCCAGCCATTCCTACAGCAGAGGAACAGTTGTCTAGTATAGCTAAAGGCGTGAATGGTTCTACCCAGGCCCCAACCAGTGGAAAGTATTGCCGACTGTGTGACATCCAGTTCAACAATCTTTCAAACTTTATTACTCATAAGAAGTTTTATTGCTCGTCACATGCAGCAGAACATGTCAAATGAAACAATCGGTCACCCTTGGTACCTGTGTTTAGCATATTGTTCCATACAGTCTAAAGAAAGCTGTTTGAATTACATCTGGACAATCAGGAGATATCTCTATTGCTGAGTTGAAGACTTAAAGGTGTAATTTCATTACAGTCCATTAGTAAAGTGTATTATTGGTGCCATTTTCAAAAATATTTATTTATTTTACCAGCAGTATTCATAGCTGTAGTTATGTTATTTTTTATTTAAAAAACTTTATATTAAAGTCATTTGTAATGTTATTGTATAGTTATTGTGTAGCACATATGGTTTGCACTGTATAGTAGATTTTAAAGAAAATAGTCACAAACAATACAGAAAAGCATTTTAGAAATAGCTTCAAAAGCACTTGTGTATCCTGATTTTTTTTCTTATATGCTGTTGCAAATATATGTATATGCTAAAATATAACTTGCAAAGAAGTTTCAACTATGCTGTCAAGTTCGCCTTAAAATTTCAATTTTTTGAACAATTGGGCTCAGTTTGCACGTTATATTTTAGCAGATACAGTACCTTAGTCATTAGGCTTTGCATTTGTATGTAGCAGTATGTTTCTGTCCACTTTCTTAACCTGAAACGTACGTTAAATGAAGATGGCAATTTTTTTCTTGTATAGTACTTGTATTTTCTTTCGCTGATGCATCTCTGTCTCAATTTTTAAACCTTTGCTGTTAAATGCAATACTTTATAAAGAATGAACAAAATTACTGGAAGCAGTATTGTAAGTAATGAGGTCATATCAATCAGTTTTATCTTTTGAGAGGCACAGTCTAAAACAAAACCCTAAACTCAATGCTGCAATTATGAATCTAATTCATATATAAGATATATTATAATATAAGAGTAGCAATACTGCAACTGGTGATCACAAAGATAATGTTCTACTTCTGATAGAAATAATTTCTCAACAAATGTTGTTACTATGCATGTATATGGATGGAATAAAATTCCAGATCATTGGAGAAGTTTGGCAGTACTTTCTTTAAATTTGTTTTATTTTGTTTTTCAAGGAGGATTTAGAGGTCACAAAGTGTAAAGAGGCAGCTCTTAGAAACAGGGTAACATTGCCCACTCTGCAAGGGAAGCAAACAGAAAATGACTGCAAAGGAGGCCTCCACTTCGAGGGAGTCCTTGCTGGTCAAGGTCACAAGTACAAAAAGTCTAAGACAACCTAATGAACTAAAACTTAAAATATGGAGGTCTGGAACCATAGAATCATAGAATCATAGATTCTATGACGGCTGTTCACTTTATTGGAGCTGAGGAAAATATACTTACCCAACAGTACCTCTGTATGTCAAAATCGGTGGAGCAATCTGCTTAGTAACATCACTCATAGGGTTCTTTATGTGTTCAGTATTCTTATACGAAAAGCATTAGCAGTCATTTAAATAGAACAGCAGTTTGGTCCCCTAATTCAAAATAGAAATGCTATTCAATAATTTCTGTTATGTTAAAACCTAAAAAAATATTTTTTAAAATTAAAATCTGAAAGAATGCACAATTAATACCCTTCACTTCAGTGTTCTTTTCATAAAAATTTTGATACTATAAAAGTGACCAATTGCTGCATTATTCATCCTATGAATTTGAAAGCAAACCCATGACCTGAATAGTCACATAAGCATCTATAAATAACTTAGTTCCTAAGAAAGCCAAAGAAACAACCCAGAACAAAATGCATAAAAGGATGGTACTTCTGCTATGCAGCCAGTTGAAATCTAGCATAAGAGTATGCAATATGACTGCCTTGCAATAACCCCATCCCTGTGTACTTTGAAACTGAATTAATTTTTTTTTTTCATTTGTAAGTGTAGGTACATGTGATCCAGTAGCAAAAATAATGAACACTTCAAGAACTATTATTAACAACTCTGATAGTTAGCTGGGCTTTAAATATAGAACAAGAGTACTTAAAATTGTACTAATTCTTGCTCTCAACAAAGGTAACAGCTGTATACATTAACATCTGTAGGGCCAGAATTGGTCCCATAGCAAATACTTTGGGTAATAAGACTAATGAAGGAGAAAAAGCCATTACAAAACCAATGAGAATAAAACAGAAAAATCATTCATGATTATCAGTTAAATATTTATTAGAAAATACCACACTACTATATCTAAGACTCCTCAGTGTTGGAGAAAGATGGTACATTCTGACCTTTTCAGTGGCAAACAATATTTTTAAGACAGCCATCATACAAAATTTGTTTAAAGAACAAAGTGATTTCATCTGGATTGAAATAAGCTAATTCAGAAAGATCTACATGCATAGACAAAAACTTTTAGGTGAAGTTGGTCAGAAAGCCACAGGCAGTATAATTTATGCTTGCTGAGCTCTAGGGGTGCATTTAGATTCTGAGAAAGTAAAGAACATCAGAGTTACAGAGAATACCTAGATGAAAAGTGGTGCCAAAAGGGAAAAAGCCTCTCCAAAACATTTCTGTTCTGTAACTGCTGAGAGTACCTGATATATGCCAGAGGTAAATCAAAGCTTGGCATGCTGCATTATATTCTTTGCACTGACTGGTCAAATTGCTTTCACACAACAGAATACACCTGGTAGCATTTTTAAGTTACCTATTTCTTTGACCAGTCCCATTTTTGGAAGTTCAGAACAAGCATAATCTACTGATCTGTGGGTACAGAGATACTCCATATTTTAAAACATTTTACACAGACTCGACGTGAGCACCTGGGATTTCTAACACGTTCTAAACCTCAGTTACACCATCACACTCTCTGAAAGTAAAATATTGCACTAACTAGGTGGGTAGCAAATACAGATTACTGACATTTGATCTCTTATGCATTTGTTCAAAATAGGTATCACTTAATAAAGATACATGCTCACATAACTGGGCTCAGGAACCATCTTCTCCCACAACTTTACACATTGTTTTCCTTTTTTTCACTTTCTTTATTGCACCCTTTTTTTTTTTTAATTTGCTCATTTTAAATAAGGACATAAACACTTCAGCCAGCCAGAAATCTCCCTCTTGCCTCTTAAACCAGTTTGCCCAGTAACTGCCTAATTCCGTCTGGGGGCTTTAAGTGCATCTCTGTTTAAGTCATAAATATTTTTTACAGGAGTGAACTACTTAAACCTGTCTTTTGGCCAAGTGCTTATTGTATTCTCTTCGGGTTATACCTATGCCTTCATTCAAAGGGATAACAAAACAGGTAAACTGCCTATTACTAGACTACTTGCACACAGACTCTTCCCTGGTTCTATTTTTAGTTTCTTGGAAGTTTAATAATTATTTATCGAAGCATGTATGCAAAGAGTGTCCATCCTTAGTGAGTCTTTGACACCTGGCACTCAGCAGGAAGCAGAGCACCTCAGTTAAATGGTTTGGATCCGCTAATCCCTGTCAGCTGGAGTCAGTGAATAAATCTCCAGGGGTATTGAGTGGAGATAAATACCTCAACAAAAGGCATTAAAACACTTCCTTGTTTTATGCTACAAAAACATAAAATTGCTCCATGTGAAGGCCTAATATTTAGAAGAGCTGTTTTTCGCCTGACTCCCTGTGTACTCATTGCCTGATGGGTTTTGCATTGAACCTTTTGAATTTTTAGTCAAAACATCACGAAACATCACATGTAAAACATGCAGTGCTCAGAACTCACGTGGCTGCCTCTCTGTCTTCCTCACTTATTTGTCTGTATCCTAAAACATAGACTGAAAGGCATTTGTGAGTCCCATTCATGTCACAGTTTTTACACAATTGTCATGCAGTTTCACATCGTGATGTGATGTTTTTTCCATGATGTGATTTTTTTCATTTTAACCATTAATCAGGTGGACAAGCCTAACACAAGCAGTAAAAGGTATTGCTACAAGCTGAAATATGTTTTTTCTTGAATTAATTGTAGGAATGTTAGGGTTCTGTTGACATCTTGTCATTGCTGCAAATCATTAAAATACATCACTGATACTTGCTTGGGTCCACACTGCTAATTTTTCCATTCTCTCATTTCTGCCAGGTAACCTACTGACTACATTCATTGTCTGACACTGTCCTGTCCACAGGAATGTAATAGTCCCAAACACAATAGGACAAACACAATCTGACAGGACATCTGGGTGATGGCTCCCTTATACAATAAATGCTGCACCACCAAGCAATGCAGAAGGAAAAGAAAATAACAGTGAAAAAATAAAACAGTGTAGAAATTTAAAAATTAACGTAAAGCCAGAACTACTACAAAGGTGAGGTGTAGGTGGGCTAATCCATTTGTCTGAATGTACATAATGTACTGAATGTACATAAGCTAGAAACTACAATCCACTCTAAAAAGCTGAGATGCAGTTCTGAACAGCCTTAACTCCATGTTGAGTATGATGGGAGAAGTGTGATGTGGGATAATGTCATTGAGGGGCAAGGAAAATAAGGAAAAGGGGAATCAGCACTTTGTTAATTTGAAGAATGTAGTATGGGTATGCTAATGGCTGCAGGAAGAAGTGGTTACAAGGCATCAGCAGTACAAGAACACATACCAGGAGGCCTGTTGAGAGAAACAAAAATACTGAGGAGACAAAATCCTTCAAAAATCACTCCCGAATGCTGAATAATGCCAGTGCAAAGATTCTGGCTCCTGTTGTTCTTTTCTCCAAGGCTGACTATGGGCAAGAGACCCACAACTCTTCCGTCTTCCAGGTCACCTTCACAGCTGGGGCACTGTGCTGCCAGGAGCTGTCAGCTGGACACTGCACAGAACAGAAGTGTGTGACCCAGTTGCAGCTGAGAGGGAAGTCAGATACCCAGGCTCCAGTTGTGTTAGCTTGTGAGCATGCCTGGTCCTCTCATCTGAAGAGGCTGCTGACAGTGCTTTGAGAGCAGACCCTTTTGAGCAAAATGACCTAAAATAATACTGGTGGCACTTGTGTGTGGAGTGAAACACAGCATGAGGTGAGCACTCATATAATTAAAGCTTTTTCGTCCCATGGAGGCACAAGGTGACTGAATTGTGATTGGAATCATGAGACAGGCTTTTATGCTAAGGTGAAGATGAAACAAATTCTGACAGTTTCAACTTCTAAATACATGTGTTTCTTACTATACATAGACACACCCATATGTATGAAATGTGCACAGAGATATGAGCATGCCCAAAAGAGGGAATCTAAACCAGAGCAGGAAGGTAGATCAAGGAACTGAATTAGGTGAGAGAAATTCGTTGTTGCAGAAGTAGTAGCCAGATCCTTTAATCCTCATTGCACAGGTAACTGACCCATTTTGGTGCATGGAGGAGGATGATACATTAATTCACTTCCAAATTTAAGTATGCTCCTGGCAAAATTGCCCTCACTCCTTTCTGCTTGCAGCTGCTTTGCAGAAGTCCCAGGGCAAGTTTTTTGCTCCTACCTCAATTGTTCATGCAATTATTTTTTTCTACCTGCCATCTTAATTGATTTGTTTTCTATTGCTGACTTTTTTTAAAACAAATTATTTAGCCCATCTTGAATCAAGGTGCCTCATTCAGGGTGGAGACAGATGAAAGGAGATACCTGAGATAGTTTGTTGGAGAGGGTGGTCATCTCCATCAGCGAGGTGGTGAGAGGCAGCTTCTGCCCACTCATGAACCAGCTCTGCAACATTCATATGACTCCCTTAAACATCTCATCCTGTCATGAACCTTTCACATAACAACTAATAATAAAAGCAATAGCTCACATACCACTCAGTTTTATCTGCAGGTGCCTATGCCAATGAAAAACATCTCTTCACGTCAAATTTGTGGATAGAGTGCAGAATAAGAAAAACCACAAGTGTGATGAACAGAATAATGGTTAAAGCTGGAAACACTTTCGCTGAAGTAGTTTTCATCTCAGCTCTCCCAGTTCTAGGTGTTCTTACTGAAACTGTGAAGCCAGGCCCATAAGATCTTGCAGTGATGTCTCCATGTAAATGTAAGCACTTTTCAGGACCACCAGCTACTGTTTTGAAAGCCCATCTGTTATCAAAACATTTTTCTGCTCAATTTTTCACATTCACTGGTAATTTTTTTGCTTTAAGAAGAGAGTCTTCTGCATGCCAGAAACTCTGTCCTGTAGTTGTGACCACCTTATTCCAAGCAGACTGCAGAAACCTCAGTCTTCAATCTACACGGTGCCAAACGCAGCCCTGCCACTCCCTGTCTATCAAGGGTGGTAAATGGAGCAGCTGAAATGTGAAATGGTAATATGGCTTTATCTCTGTGTAGCTCTAAAATAATGTCCCTGCGTGACCGGTTTATTCACTTGCTTGAGAGGATTCACCTTCAATTCATTTGGTTTCCCTTTTTCAAGGAAGCCTTGTTAAACCCTTCCAACCTGGGTCTCAAGGGGATGCAAGGAAAATACCAGTGGGCTTATGTTGGCGTTTGGCTTGAGGGAGAACAGACTGCTGCTTTGATGCTTTGACATTTTTGATCTCGTGCTAATTCTGATGAAACTACCCCCAAGAGATACATTTATGGAATCTAATAAAAGACCTGTGGGTTCAAAGACTGATCAAGGAAGAAAATTGTTTTAGAGAGAAGCCGTCTCAGTCTGTGATTGAAGTTTCTATATTAGGGTAAGTATGCAAAGGGAAGGGAAGACATTGGTTTACTGCCACAAGTTTTCAAAGCAGAATATAAAAAGAACACCCTCAAATGTTGTCTTTCAGCAAAAGGAGCAAGTAAGGAGAATTAGAAAAAAAAAAGTCTGTGTAGATGGATAATAATTGAACATTTTCTAGACCAAAGGAAGAAAACTGCAGATGCAATTTAGGAAAGATTAATCTAAAACTATTTCCACTCCCTTAAAACCAGAAGCACAATACATAACAGGGTGGTGTAAAGGGCAGAAATAAGGGGCAGGGCACTGGGCACACGTGAAGAGGGTTCCCCTGTGTTCACTTGCCACACCTCATTTCCCACAGCCTTAGTCTGGCA
Source organism: Florisuga fusca (assembly GCA_038090715.1). Classification (NCBI taxonomy): domain Eukaryota; kingdom Metazoa; phylum Chordata; class Aves; order Apodiformes; family Trochilidae; genus Florisuga; species Florisuga fusca. The sequence continues at coordinate 15,098,817 of JAAWXA010000021.1, forward strand.
GGTCTCTTGCAGCTCAGCTGGGTGAATACAGTCCCCCACAGTGCCAAGGACCTGCCTGGGTCTGGGACAGCTGCTCTGGCAGCTGTTCATCAGCACTCTTATCTGCCAGCAGAAACAGGGTTTTTCTACCAAAGCAACGCTGGGTGGAAGAGGCAGGAGCTTTCCAAGTATATCCACAAAGTATATGAGCCAGCCAGCTGACACTGCACAGCTTGCATCCCTCAAGCTAGCTTGCTCATTTGAGTTGTAAGAAACACAAGATTGATTCTAAAGGATTAAGCATCTAAAAGGCAAAGAGCTACCTTACTGGGAGATGTAAAAGAGAAGTGTTTACATTTTTAGGATGTTTCCCAAACAGTAAGTTATTTCTCCTTGATGCTTTTCAAATTTTGCCTCGTATATGTACAGAAATATACCAGTGAGATATTTCTCATTTTGTTGTTACATTGTTTGGTTCTTGGTGTTTGCGTCTTATTGAAAGGATAGTCATACCTGCAAAGGAAAAAGCATAATTTAATACAAAAAGTACTGAGGGAAATGGATATACCAATGACTAGTTCCATCTCTTGGGTCTTCCTCTCTCAGAGATGTCCTCAGCCTGGACATCTGTCCACACTCTAAAAGGTACTGTTTATGCAATCTACTACCCCTGGAGACACGGAGACACTCTCTTCTTGAAAAAAGAGGTTTACTTGCACTCGGTGCAGTTAAGTCCAGTTAAGTCCGTTTGTTCAGTAGGGCTTTTATATCCCCACCCCACATCTTGAAACTCACTTCTCATGAACTGGCAGGCACCATACCCAGAGACTCAGTCAGTTGTCTGCTTTTCCTTAGAAAGATTTCTTGGTGGGGAAACTCCTCAAAAGAATAGGTTGAATGATGGTGTTAACAATCTTAATGCTCATTGTTTATATAATGACCTAATAATCACCCCAGAAGTGGAGGCTAGATTCATTGAGCTCCTCAGAGGTCAAAGTCTCACCAGCTCTCAGAACTGTCAGGACAATCCCAAGCCTTACACGAGGGCATCTACAGGGACAGTGAGAAGTTGGCATTTACTGCTTCTTCCACCTGTGTTACTTCACAAAACAGAGTCATTGGACCACAAAGAGAGCAAGAGACTTTAAGGGTTATAACATCTGGGGAAGGGGTATGGGGAGTCTGACCTCATGGTGGTTTCTGCCTTTTTACATTAAGCAGACATTGGGGAAAAGTTAGTCAATCAGCAAGAGGGGTTTATCTTCAGTGTTAGAAAATGTGACATGCAGTATGCTTTTGTAAATTATTTCACAAGTCTCTTTGCTCCTATGAGAAGTGTCTTTTCTTTGTAAGTAATTTTTAGATTAAGTAAAAAAAAAAAGTTGGCAATGTTTGCAGGAGTTTTTAATAGGCTAATATTCTACAATGTTACTAAAATCTGTAGTATCACTGAAATACTATCAAAGCTTTCATGTAATTTAAGGAACTAAATGTTAAAATTATCTAAGATAAGTTGTTAACACGATTTCACTTATTTGAACCTTGCTGAGTTAAGGGCATCCAGTGTCACTTTGAGTCGGTCACTTCAGAGAAGAAAGTGTCTCTGCTCTGCAGGAACCTTCCTCACCAATAACTCTCTGTGTTCCTTTTCCCCCTAACATCAAAATATATCATAATTTATGTCTGTTTTATTAGATTTGATAATGACATTCACAATACAAAAATAATATTTATATAATATATTCAGCTTGCAGATATCCATTAAAACTTCCTGATGTGAAACTGCTGTGTATACTTGCCAACCACGTATTATGGTTAAGTGATAATATTAGGTTTTTCATTTGCTTTGAGATCATGACAAACACAATTAATACCACTGACCAGCAAGGTTAAAGAAGGATTCATTCTTAGGTGATAGAAATGCCAGTTTTCTTTTCCAAGCAATGAATTCCAAACCTTTCTTATCAACAGATAAGATTAAAAAGAAAAATGAAATGTTGCACAACTTTGTCCAGTGACACTTATGAACCATTACTCTGGGCTGTGGGAGATCCTGCTGTGGATGCATCAGTGGTGTGGGGAAGCGCAGTTCAAGCACCTTCTGCTGAGGTCCAAAACCAGCAGTAAAGTAAGAGATGTGATGCAGGCTCAGATAAAAAGAAATTGCTTGTTTCATTACAGTAAACAGTTTGATGCAAAATGCAGTTTTCTGAAAACATGAATTACCCCGCTATCTAAGGTTCTCTTAGAAATGAAGTTGAGGAAAAGTTAGTACTCTGCTGAGTATCAAAACCCCTTCTCTCTGCAGGATTAGCCACTGCTGCTAACAAATCACCCATAAACATTCAGGTCAGGCATTTGGAGCCTACCTCTAATGCTAACAAAACTCCCATTGAAATGAATTATGGAATCGCTCACTCGAGTTGCAGTGTCTATGAGTAGATAAAAGAGAATATGCCTTTGTGACCTTTATACAGGTTCTGCTGCATTTATATAATATACAAACAGCTTCTTTTGTATGTGATATCACTGGCTGTAGAGTAGGAACCACTAGCTCCTCGAAATACAAAGAGGTAGAGCCATGTCCCAGTAAAAGTAATGTCACAGAATGTCTGAGGCTGGCTGGCACCTCTGGAAATCAGCCCAGCTAAGCTCCAGAAGAGTCATCTAAGACATCTTGCTCAGGGCTGCATCCAGTTGTGTTTTGAATATCTTCCAGAATGGAGACTCCACAGCCTCTCTGTGCAACTTATTCCAGTGCCTGGAATTTTTCCTATCGAGTGGTAGGACTTTGCACTTCCTTTTGCTGAACTCCATGCGATCCCTGTTGGTCCATTTCTCCACCATCTCTGAAATGCAGCATAGCCATCAGGTCTGTCAACCACTCCTCACAGTTTTGCATCACCTGCAACCTTGTTGAAGGTGCATGCTGTCCCAGCATCCAGGTCATTAATGAAGATGGGAGACTAAACTGGCTCCAGCATTTACCCCTGGAGTCCACCACTAGCAACTGGCCTGCAGCTGGGCTTTATGCTGCTGATCAAAGCCCTTTCAGCCACGCAGTTCAGCTTGTTTGCTTGTTCAGCTTGTTTGCTTGTTTGACACTTGCCTGTCCGTTTATCTCTAATACATAGTACATGTCTAGGAAGGTGTTAAGGGAGAAAGGATCAAAAGCTGTGCTAAAGTCAAGATAATCATTCGCCATTTTCCCCTATTTAGTCCATTGCAGAAGCCTAAAGGGACAAGCATGATTTCATCTTCATAAATCCATGCTGACTACTCCCAGTCAACTTCTTGTCCTTTATTTGTCTGGAAATGGTTCTCAGAATTCTCTGCTCATTACTTTGCCAGGGACTGAGGTGAGGCTTTCTTACCTGTAGTTGCCTGAACCTTCCTTTATGCTTTCTTAAAGATGGCAATGAGATTTGCTTTCTCTCAGTACTGAGGAATTTCCCCTGATCACTATGATATTTCATAGTTGATCAAGAGTGGCTTTACAGTGATATCAGCCAGTTCCCTTAGCACTTGTGGGTGCATCCCATCAAAATTAATACTTAAAAATGTCCAACTTGTTTCAGTGTTCCCTGACTTGATCCTTGTCCACCAAAGGTAAGTCTTCCTTGCTTCAGACTTTACCTCGGGTCTCAGATGCCTTTAGTTCCTTGCTGACCAGTAAAGATTAAGAGAAGTAAGGAATTAGGTACCTCTGCCTTTTTCACATTCTTCATCACCAGGTTCATTGTCACTTGGCCTGTGCAGCAATTGGCACATGTTTTTTCTAGTCTTTACTACTGATAGACCTGCAGAAGCCCTGCTGGTTTCCCTTCACAGCCCTCACCATTTTCAATGCAGTGATCCAGGAATGAGTGCTTGCAGCCTGGAAAGCCAACCATATCTTGGGCTGCATCAAAAGAAGCCTGGCCATCAGGCTGAGGGAGGCGATTCTCCCACTCTCCTCTGCTCTTGTGAGACCCTGTCTGAAGTATTGTGTCCAGTTCTGAGTTCTTCAGTACAATATAGATTTAGACCTCTTAAAGTGGGTCTAGAGGTGGAACAGAAAAATGGTCAGAGATCTGGAGCACCTCTGCTATGAAGAGAGGCTGAGAGAGTTGGGATTGTTCAGCCTTGAGAAGCAAAGGCTTTGGAGAGACCTTAATCCAGCTTTCAGTACTTAAAGAAGGCTTTTAAGAGAGAGACTTTTTATCAATGCCTCTAGTGCCAGGACATGGGGGTTTAAATTGAAAGATTTAGGTTGGACATAAGGAAGAAAATTTTTCACAATGAGAGTGGTAAGACACTGGAACAGGTTGCTTAGAGAACTTATGGGATGCTCCCTCCCAAGGTTCAGATTGGATGGGGCTTTGAACAACCTGGTCCAGAGGAAGGTGTCCTTATGAATGGCAGGGAGGTTGGAACTAGAGGATCTTTAAACATCTTTCCCAACCCAGTCATTCTGTGGGTTTATGAACTTCAGTTGAGCTTTGACTATCACCTTATCAAATTACCTGCATCTGTTATTTTGCATGTTTTTCTACTCTGGGACACTCATAGGCTGTTTGTACATTATTCACCTTAACCATGCTGCCAGTTACAATAATGGAAGTCCAGAACAGTTTTGACAGGCATCAGCAAGACTTTTTGGACTATAAGAAGTACAAGTGAAAGCAGCAGCAGGCCTACGGGCTGTGTGTGTGTGTGTGGTTATTGTTTTAGAGCCTTCAAAAATGCTATGGAAAGAAAAATGTCCATGTTTAAAGAAAATGGTGATCCAGAGCCAAAATCTATAGTTTCCCTTAGGGTCTCACACCCCATCTCCAAGTAAGCTGTCAAGTCCATTTTCACTTTCCCTCCCCCAATATTACTGGTACCACCACATTTTTCCTTTTCACCCCATTTTTCCTTTTCCTTTTCACTCTTCACCTTGTTTTTTATCTACTGCTTGCCTTCAGTCACATGTTGTATCCAGCCCCTCAGAAAACAAAGATAATAAATAATTATAATACAATAAAATAATAAATAATTATAAAACAATAAAAGCAAGATTCACCAGATATTACCCCTATCATCATAGGTCTGGACTCTAAGGTAACCTCCAACCTCACTTAAATTCATGTGTTAGCTGTAATAAATTGTAGAAGTCCCAGTGAAATAAGTTTTAATTCCATCTTCTAAATCAGATAGTTGTTTCTGTACTATATCTCTCCAGTGCTCACTGTCAGATTGAATGCAAATGTGTATGTAAGAAAAATACAAAGAAACTTGCACTGGGGTGAGCAAAATGTTCAGATCTGAACATTGCTAAACTTGGAAAAGTTTGAAATTCTATTCAGAATAGCACTCAACCTATCTTTTCCACCATATCCCAAGCCTCGTGTGACAAAATAAAGAAGTGCATTTAAGAGAAGGGCAGTTTTGTCTCTGAATGCTAAGTGAGGATGTGGTGATTTTCCTTTGAGTGCTTTGTTGACATTCCTTTAGACCTTTATCAATGAATTGGTTTGCTTTTTTTTTTTTTGACCTCCTGCTAATCAAACAGCATATTCTATTTTTAACATAAAAAATTACCTAATAGGAATAGGAAAAAAAACCTAATAGGAATGCAGCAAAACCTATGCCAGCCAAGCCACCACACAAATCACTAGCATACAATGAAGATCTGTCCATCCACATCTATATTACAGATGAGTGTAATTTTTCACTGAAAATAGATGCAGTAAGTAGTCATGCTGTTCTTCATTTTGCATTAATAAGACTAAGTTTTATTTTCAGTCCCACCAGAATAAAGTAAATACTTTATCATATTTATGATTTATGATTTATCATAAGTAGAGTTACTTCACATTTTTTCCAAAGCCACAGAGAACAGAGTATGTCCCAGAAACCTCAGTTAGCTTGTCTAACTCGTACCTCATATCATCAGCTTCATAAAAACTAAATTAATAAGATAATTTTAAATTAATTAGAGTTTCACATGCATTTTGGCTCAATCCCAGCTACAATCATATATACATTTATTTTTTTTAATAAATAATCCACAACATGTTGAAAGGCAAATTACTCATAAAAGTACTACCATTAATGGTGTTGCATCATTCTACAACCCATTCCTTCTCTGATACCTATGTGACAGATGAGACTCTCATCCAGACAACAGTTAAAATAATCTACCAAGAAAACCTACCAGTGTTTGGTCTACATAACATTTATTTTTTTTCCCTGGGCTATTGCCAGTGGAGGCGCAGGTTATCCACAGCAAGGGGACAGTGTGTATGCCTGTGGGACTTGACGCTAGTACAGCACTTTTCATGGGGCATCTTAAAAATTCACACTGGAAGCAATGTGCATCTACAGAAAGGCCTATTTCCCCAGCTGGTTATGTCCTCTCCCTCTAATGGACTGTTAGATAAGCAGAGAGCATACAAATAAAAGTGTCAACTCCCATCACCGCATCAACACCATCCAGGACTCCATCAATTTAAATTTCCCTCAGACCACATAAAATGTGCTCCTTCATTTGCTCTTTGGAAGCAATGGCTTCTTCAGCTCCTAGGACACAGTAAAGGCTTCCTTAGATTTCAAGACCATTGCTTTCCCTTTCTCCTGAAGGGTGGATAAGCAAGTTTTAATACATACATAACTGTGGGCTTCTCAGTAAAAAATGTGCTCTAGGAAAGTTGTCCATACAATTGTAATAGTCTAGATTAACATGTGTGTGAACACTCATGTACAAGTTGTGTCAGCTGATGGTCTCCAGTTCTCTGGAGACACTCTTGGAAATTTTGTTTTCTCTTAAGACCTATGTAAATATTTTTGTAATCTCTTTTCTGAAGCATCAGTGATGCTTCTCTTTGAGGCAATGGTGAGATGTGACACGCTGACCTCTGTTTAGAAGAAGGCCTAAGAGATAATGCTGAATTTGAAAATGAATAGGTAATGTCCCTGTAAATTGTGGAAATACATAAGAAAATTGGTCTCTTTCTACACTACTCTGAGACTTACAAATGTTTCCTAAGACTCAGTATCTCCTCAGAAAAGCAGTTCGTTCAGGAAATTCCAGTTCAGATTCAGAAGGGCAGTATAACTGTATGATGTGCTGGGCAGATGTGGATATGGGACATAGAAAATAGAGAAGACTGGCTTTCAGGGATATAATCACTGAGACACTGGGCAGATCTCTCTGGTTCAGCCATAAACACTTCAGATGCTGAACAGTGGACTTGTTTAAAAAAAAAAGATTATTCCTCAGGCATAAAGCATTTTGTGAATGCAAAGTATTACTATTTTCCAAATTTAGTGGTGGTGAATGTTTTTTTCCTAAGCAAATAATCTCGTTTAAACGTGAAGCCTACAAGTTATTTATCTTTGACAAATATTTTGGTTCTGTTTCAGTGCAGAGTATTTAAAGATAATCATTAAAAAACAACATGCAGACTTCAAAAATGTATAGATGACAGTTCTATCTTCTGGGTATCAATTTGCAGAAGGTTGAAACATTTTCTATGTAAAAAGCACAAGTGTGCCATACTACCAGGATATTCCAGAAGCCTGTTCAGCCTTTCGAATAACAAGAGGTCAATTTAATCAAGGCATCGTGGCAGACAGATGTAATGATATACCTGCACTGCAAGTGTTTATTATGTTTGGCAGCTGCTTATGTAGTGGTCAGGCAAAGTGCAGCTCTGCACAGACTAGGATATGTACTTTATTGCTGGGGTTCAGGAAAAGGATTATGTCTAAATTGCTTGCATGTGATTGCTTAAGAAAAAGCAATATGCTCTTGTAGAGGTGAAATGAAAGGCCTTACTTTACCAAGACTCACTGTCTCTCAATAGCTCATCCCCTAAACTTTTCCTAACACAAGCCTGAATGCCAGCTGGCATCTTGGAAGGAGTATAGATGAGCTGTGAAGAAAGCACTGAGGAATGCCTTGAATTTGAACCTGAATTTCAATTTAGCAGCGCTCTGAATGTTTTATGGTGGAGCATGCAGTTTTTTGTAACAGTGTTCTTCAGTCTCAACATTTTCTAAACCTGAGCTGCAGACTCCACTTTCTAAATTCCCTCTGAAGAAGGGCAGCTGGTCCTGTGCTACTGAGCTCAGGAGATACTTTGCTGACAAACACCAAGCAGCCTGTGACCTACTTAACATGGAATAGATTTCTATGTTTGAATGGTATTTATTTCCCTAGACAGTTATTTATAAAACAACCAAAGAGCAAAAAGTGTTCAGAAACCATATTTTGAGTAATTTTGATTAAGAGGGTGGCTCAAGAGTGTTGAGTTATAAAGGCAAAATTAATTGAACCAGTCTTTAAAAGAATCCTCAAAATTCTACTCCCAGCTTTCCTTGACTGTAGCTATTTTCAGGGTACTCTTTGGGTGTTTGAAGTATGGTTTAATAATTTAGGAAATATAACTTCCAAGTAACTGTGTGCTGCAGTTCCTTATTCATAAGTGAAAACAGATTATAGGAACTGTTTCATTCAAATTGGCCATATATTTTAGGTCTTTAACTCTCATTGATTCATTAGCTAACGGGTAACAGAAGATATAGAATACCATATTGTTATCAGGAAAATCTTGTCTACATCTGGAAAAGAGCTGGGATCTTTGCCTATCTGTGGCAAAGTGTGTTGTTTAGATAATTTATGCAGGAAAAGCTATTCTGAGGCAAGTAAGAGTGCATCTATGTATACTGAATTCTCTTGGTCAGAAATCATTCAAAGATTTTGGCCTTGTATTTCACAAAGCCAATTTTTCTTAATGTTTTTCATAGTTGCTATTTGCCTCAATTCCCCTTTACAGAGAAACTCCTTTAGATTACTTAAATAATGTAAGACTATGATGAGGAATGTAGTTATACCCTCCATAGTTGTTTCAGATGTATTTCATACAGTATGGACATCTAGACTGTCTGTCTCCACAAGATTTTTAGTAAAGCCCATGAACAATTTTTACTTTGCATTTTTTCATCTAGAAGAAGATCTCATCAGACATTAAAAATGGCCTTTGGAATTTGTGTTCTTCTCAGAGCACAATTTAGACTTTTTTGGAAATATATGAGGAAGTCCTGTCTATTTCTTAATTCTTGTAATATCAGGAATATTTGGAATAAAAATAAGGATTTACATTATTTCATTGTTGTGTCCTAGCACAGACCATGCTCATTAGGTCTCTTCCAGAGAGACTGTAAGACTGGTTTAGCGTGGGTCATGTGGGAAGGGTGAGGTTAATCTTTCTTCTATATAAATCAGCAGATATTTTCTTCTCTAAAGTAAATGATGAAGAAAAGCCGATAATGTGTACCGTGGGTTTGATCAGAAGGCTTATCAATCAGGTAAGTCTGTTTCCAGTTAAAAGATAAACTAGTACTGATGAATTTGCATTTTCCCTGTCATTCTTTAATCTGACTTTTATCTTTGTTGAATGACATTGGACATATATAGTTATCCAAAATGAATATTTTGTTTATGTGTATGGATTCTTCAGATTGCCCGCATTAACGACTCTTAACCTTTAAACTGATTTATAAACATGTAAGAATAAAATGTCAGCATTCATTTGTCATCTCACAGTAAACTGTCAGCATTCGTTTCTCAGCTAAAATAGAATATCTGTCTAAGAATTTACATTAGGCTTTGTAATCAAACTAGATTAACACCAGTGCAGCTCAGCATGAAAACTTGATATCAAGAATACACACTCCATTAATACCTTAATGTTCATTCCAGGCTACATCTCACCATGATCTAGTGAATTCAGTAGGACTTGTTGCTGAAAAATGTGACCAGCTCATGCAGTCTCTTCATCTAACACAACAGCATAGTGCTCTCCTGGTCCATAAAAGGGAAGAGAAAATGTTTTAAAGGATAAATACTGGACATTGGCAAGCAGTGGTGTACATTCGTAAGGAGTGAGAGAAAAAAACTGCAGTGAATGTATCTTGTCTCAGACACTCACGCTGTACTTCTATTGACCAAAATGTGACCAATAACATATAGATATTTGTTGCTAGTTGAAAGGAGACATTCCTGAAGGAAGTTTATTAAATCAACCATTCAGCTGGATGGCAACCACAGTTCTGCAAACGTTCTGATAATCAGTTAGGATGAGTTACTGCTACTTTAGATCTTTCCTGTAACAGACCTGGAATGCTCACACCCCACTGCCTGAAAAGTAGAATTACTGTGAATGTACACAACGTGGGGTTACTGTTATGACTTTCTTGGATGCAAAGGAATACCTATCAAAATAGGTAAGGAGCAGACATGTTTTTCAGTGGTAAGACCCCATGTTTCTGCACAAAATATGGAGCAGAGATAAACATGTGGTAGAACCCAAGCACCAAACACAAATGGTGTGATGTAATGGTTGTGCTGTGCAGTGTGCTCTTTCCTCACAGTTCCCTTCCAGTCGTTCTATATCAGACAAGCCAGAGCACAATGCAGATGAGTTACAAATGTAGGTGTTAAAAATGGCCCACACATCCTCTGCCTCACTGAGAGCGGACCTAGATAGGAAGGTGTCCCATCCCATCTCCCCAGGCTCCCTGGATCTGGTGCTGGATGCACAGATGTTGCTTCCTGGGTGCTGGAGGGGCTTGGTGCCAGTGTGGTGGTCCCTGCATCATAGCCCCCACTTTCTGCAGGGCCTGGAGAGAAGTCACCATCTTCATTTTACCATTGCTCTCAAGAGATGGAAAAAGTATTTCTGAGTGAAGAGGAGAGGAGAATGTGCTTCTATAAATGTGTTAAAGTAGAAGTGCAAATGTTGTGCTGATGCCTTGCATTTAAATTTAAATATTTAACAGCTAAAAATGTAGGGGAGTCTGTATGAGGAAAGCCTGGATATTTAAAGTCTAACAGCTTTTGTTTAAAGCTATTCAAAGTATTGTAAATACATTTCATAATGTTTTATATTGTTTACAATGTTTTCTGTGTGTATGTAGTGTTTGTTTACTTAGAAACTACACAGTTCTCTCTTTGAAGAGGATGGGGAGTTTTAAACATTTATTTATCAGTGTTTTACATACCACCATTCCTGATTTTTAACTGTGTGTTACTTTCTCAAAAGTCATAAAACAGCCTAGCTTACAATTGAACACAGCATTAAGTTTTGTTGCAGGAAAGTTAGGTCTACAAAAACAAAGTATAATATTATCTCAGTTCCCCTACTCTGTAGCTCAAAGATTTGCAAGTATTGAGTCTCAAGTCAGAAGAAGGCCATTTAAAATGCTGATTTTTAAATCAGTCAGAACTTCAGCCCTGTGGTGAGAGGCATTATTTTTTCCCCATTACTTCCAGTGCCAGGCACTCTAGCTTCTGCCACCCTTGAGATATTAAGTGGGTCTTTCCCAGAACAGGGTAACTGGGCATTACAATTCCTGGACTACTGGACTTGTACAGTATTGCTGCCTTTGGATCTTGAGTCAGCTGGAAGAAAGATCATTGCCTCCTGCATGGCCAGTGCTACTGCATGCGGATTTTCATTTGTCCTTCAGCCAGATATAGAGCTGAAAATAACTTGGTTGGTAATTTTGAAGAAATACAACATTTTCATTAGGTAATTACAGATATATTTTTTACAAATCGTTATGAGCATTGGGCTTGGAACAAGCTGTCGTACAAGTATTACATCCATGTTACATGGTCCCACTTCAGCAAACTTTTCTTAAAAAGGGTAATATTTTGTAGGATTTTCATATTCCTGATGTCATGTTTAATATTTGCTCTGAGGAACAAACTTCTAATCCTGGACTTCCCTCTTCTGGCAGTTCAGTATATTCTTCAGTCTTGACTTACGTGACTTGAGTGGAAAAATATAACTAAGCAGTGTAACCTAAAGGACAAATATTGAACACTCAATACAAAAATATGAAGGAAAAAGAAAACTTACCTAAAATTTGATCAATAAATTACAATGATATAGAGAAACATGAAATATTCCTGGACACAGATACTATTCAGCATCTCTTATTGGTTCAGTATTGATAAAGCTTATTGGCAAAGGTAGTTCTCCAGGATATATTTGCTATATTCACAGATCATTGTAATAGAGTTAAATGTTCTTTACAATTAGCTGAATCCCAGCTCCTAATATAGCACTCCTGACCATGAGCAGATTAGTGTGAAATTTAATTTGTGCTAATCTGCCCAAGACCAAGGAAGCACAAAATATATTTTATGCAGTGTTTACCCACTTTACCATGTATAGATAAATGCATGAGTGACAAATCATGCAGCTTCAGGTTTACTGGAGTGAATATCTATAGTGCCATTAGGCCTGGATTTCATTATTTCATATTTTTTGCCATGGGAAAACAAGGACTAGACTCATTCTTAGAAAATATATAAACATAAATCTATAAAGTTTTGAAGTAGTTTTAGACATATCAACTTGTATCTGTAGAGTAGCTGTAACTTTTCAACTACTTTCATATGGGTTACATAGAAAATAATTGTGTAGAATTGACATTATTTCAGAGAACTTACCTAAGCAGGTCTCTTTGGAGGAAAACAATGAAAAGCTATGACTGAAACCAAGAGTGTAATTTGTTACGTGAACATTGGAAAACAGCTGCTCCCCTGGTTCCATGAGTGCTGCTGAATTTGCAGGCTCTGGTTGAAGGAATCAGTTCTGATTTGCTTCAGCACGATAAAACCAGATGTGCAGAGCGAGTCTGCTTGTGCTCCAACAACTATGTCTCCAAAGGGCACAGAAAAAATACTGGTACTTCTTAGACATTGCAAAGCTCTCTCAATAATTCACTCATAGTTTTAAAGTACACACTTATGTTCCTCCAAAAAGAGCCTGCAAAGTGGAATAACTGCTAAAATACAACATGGTTTGGCAGTTATTTATAAATGATACTTGGGAATGTGGTTGCTGTAAAAGCAAGGTCCATCTAGTAGCTTCCAAAAGTTGCTTGGCAGTTACTTTTTTTTTCTTTTCTCAAAAATGAATTCTTCTCCGTGATTTATGTTTATGGCCAAAATGGAAATGAGTGTCTTTCTGCAAGAAGTCTGGCAGGGTTCAGCTCATGTTTCACTGTCCATGGACAAGTCTGTCTCTAATTTCTGATGCAATACAGTAAAGCAAGGCAATGCTCGTGAGCTTTGTGAGCAGCAGCAGGGATGCCAGTATTTCTGCAGGTGCCCAGTATTTCTGAAAATATGAACATATTTCTTTAGGGTTAGATCCAAATTAGACGACCAGTACATTGTGAGAATTTACCCATGGTGTGATTGCAAGCTGCTGTGGACTTGCTTTCAAAAGGCTGCACCATGATCTCCCCCATGGACTGTACTTGTTTAAAGTTTTTCAATCCAATCAATATGTGCTTCCCAACAGATAGAAGAAAAATTCTTTTAGGGGGGCAAATAGGTAAAAGAAGAGGAAAAACACCTTCACATTTGTAGGTACTTTCATTGCTGGGCTGTGAAGATGATTTCAACAGGGTAAGATCAGTTTGCATTCAGTCTACAAAGGCATATTTTGATGGGAGTTTATGCAGCAAATGTTCTTTCCTGGTTTTTGCTGTTCTGCTTTTACGACTCCCAGTGTCCACATTTGCCTGTTAATCATGCATAGCCAGTATTCAGGTGGCAATGCCATGCTTTGGCAGACAGCAGCTCTGGATCCAGTTTGTTTTTTGCAACCAAACATAAACAACATACCAGTTCACTCTGAAAATCTTTACTGCTACAGCTCAGCAGCTGAGCTACAAAATTAAAAGGCTGGAGTGTTAATGTGTTGCAAGGTCGTATGAAAAAATAGTGTACTCTGTAAAGCATTCATATAGTTCACAGAAACGACATAGATTTTACTGTTGGACAGAACCCTCATAATTAATCAGTCATTATTATATATTATTTATTATTCATATAAAATCACAGAAGCATGGCATATTTTTATAACAGATCTGTACCTCTAGCCAGCTGAGTCTGCTCGTGAACCTCTCCAACTCAAATATCAATTTGAATTTCAAGCATGCAGAAAGAAACATTTTCCCTTCTCAAACCCAACCTGTTTAAGGGCCAATAGACTTCTGGCCTGATTCAGCATTAAATGTCCTTTTGCCTTCCCTGCTGTGGTTCCTGATACCTCCCTGCATGCTTATGGCTTGAGTTTCCTTTCCCTGGGATGCAGCCCTTCTGCGGCTAAAATCCAAGATTTATCTGGAAACTTCTGTGTTTATCTTAGTGAGGGATTCTGTCTGTGAAGTGAAGCATGTGGCCAGTGCTCACCTCTGACCTAGAGAAGGCAGCCTAATGACTGCAATTTTTTAAAGCCAGGAGTAATTCATTTTTGTTTTACCACAGGATCTTACTAATCCTGTCCATGCCCAACCTGTGGACTTTGCATGTGTGTTCTTCAGGTGCTTTCAGATAAGATGATCTCAATCAAAATCATCCTTACCACCTTATCTCGTTCAGGTACTCTTGGAAAATCTGATGTGACATGCCCACCAAAGAGGTTTAAAAGGGTCTTGAAGGGAACTTCTCTGAACCTTTTCTCTAGTGTTTTCAGAGGGATACGTGAAGATACTTCTCCCTTAAAGTGCTATTATTGATCTAGCTCAAGAGAACAGGAGTGATATAACACAGTCAACAATCAGTATTCATAATATTATTGCAAGGAACGCCTAGTCTATCACAACTAGTTCTGTCACTAAAATAATCAAGCTCTTAGAAGAGTTCACAGAGGTTGCATGGCTTCTGAAATAGATGTTAACAGCCTCCACTTAACTTGGTTACTAATACAGCGTTACTTTAACTCCAGCTTTTTGAACGATGTTTTTAACAGTGAAAGAGACTCAAATACACCTCTTGTAATGTCAGTGAAAGGGCAATGCACATTCAAGTGGAAAAGAAAGTTCCTAAAGTCTTATGTGCAGAAACGTACAAGGGAGCAACAAGGGAGAAATGCAAATATCAACTTCTAATGAGTTTTTGATAATGTTATATTCTGGTCAAAGTTTAGCAGCAGTTGAACAAGAGTATTTTGGGTACTCTCTTTTTTTCTTCTCACAGATGAAAAGAGATCAAAAATGTAATCTAGATCAAAATCTTCCCTGTCTGGATTGTCAGGTAATTTACATATCTTTTTCATATTTTTCAAGGTATCAGGATGGGTTGATGAGAGCTCTCAGTTAAAAGATCCTTGATTACACTTCAGACCACCTTATTCACCTTTTAAAACTCTTAAACTCTTTCTAAAATTCATTCAAGATTTGGACCAATGAATTATTTACAATAACTCACTTGCTGTGTGTGAAATTTGAAATTACTGTTCAAATCACTTCCTTACTCTCTTACACAGAAAATATGATACTTGTGCCTACACATTGCAGACCCACACTCCCAGTTGCAGCTGGAGTTACAGATTACAATCGGTACCTTTTTACAAGGTCATCCATTCCTTTATTGTTGCCTTATGAGTTTTTCTGCTCTTGTCATTTCAAATGGTATCATGTCTATCGATCATCATCTTCATGTCTTCAGTTTTCATGTCATCCTCTTTCTGTCTCAAACTGAAGCTTTAAAAATTCTTATCTTGTGCAGGCATTGTAACTGGAATCACACCTAACTTATTACTATTGCTGTAATATCTTCCACATGATTACTGTAAGTACAGTACATCTGATAGGATCTGGAAAGAAAAGTACAGCCTCTGTATTTGATAGTGACTTTTTTTCTGCCACTGGGAAACATTTTTATCTTCCCAGGAATTACTATCATCAAAGGAATCTAAACACCTCAAAAATAAAATAAAAACTAAAACACATCTAACAGCTCTTTCTAACGATTTCACCTCCCCATTTGAGTATGAACCCTAAAGATTTTCTACTGGATAATTTTGATACATACAAATGATTTGTTTAAGGAAGAAGAATATGAAAACACCATTCTTCCACAGAACAATAACAATTACAATAAAATTATACCATTGCTGTTTTATGTATTTTTATTAACTTCATGAGTTACATGGACTTCAGCTAAAGGAAAATCAACTTTCTGCAATTTTGTGACTCAGTTGCAGTAGAATTGCAGAAGATGCAAACTCTTTCCTGCTTCCCATTAACCTTTGCCAGCTTTCATTAAAAGGCAACTGAGTTATCAATAAAATGTTGCAGAAGGGCAAATAAAGGCTCAAGTAGATATAACAGCTCTGAAACTATCAAAAATAGATGTCCATTAATATTATCCATATTAGTGGATATTTACTGTACTGATAAATTGTTCTGTCAAGGCTGAGTTCAGAGCTGAATTGAAAAGCTTGAATGTTTGCAGTGCAACTAAGCATTAGCACATCAGCAAAGCAGAAACTCTGATAGGTGAAGTTACAGACTGAAAAGATTAAATGCGTTTTAAATCTCTAGAGAAATATTTATCATACTGTATTGATATTTACAATTGTTCCAGATGCATTTTTACCTTATTTATTGTTAACAATGGTCATTAAAAAGTGTTAAGAACTACTTAGGTATCAGTTTTTATACATATATAGTTAACAATGTCAAACACAGTATTTCTGGGTTTTTTTCTTTTGAGTAGAAACTTGTAAGTAGCTTTGTACATACTTGTACTACCAAAATAATTTCTATAGTACATATAAATGCTGCATCAATTATTTATAATTTGAAATGTATGAAAAAAGTACCCCACAGCTTTATTTCAAAGATAAGCAGAACTAGTTTAATGTCGAGTTGTGTCCCATGTTTGCCCATTCTGTTCAGCTACCAGCATGTTTCCCAGCAATTTTAGCCTGTGTAAACTAACTTTCTCACAGGCAAACCTGAGCATACTTTGGTCTTAATGATATTTACTGAACAACTAGAATGCTCAGCCTCCTGCAGAGCACAGCACCATAAGGGATCCTGAAATAATAACACTAGAAAGCCAAACAAAAATGTTCACATAAGTTTTCTAAGACAGAGATCTAAAAACTCAATTTCTGTGTTGCAAAAAGAAGGGGAAGAGCTTTTATGCCATCAGAAAAAAAAATATCTAGAATTTCATATTCAGATCCTTATGTGCTGATAGCACAATAATCTTTCTGAAGCTGCAGACAAATAAAGCAGCTAGACCTGATTGTGACTGTGATGATATACAAGACAGTGCAAGATTTGGCAGGAGTAGATTTCTATTTCTTCAGTTCTGTCTGGTCCTTTATGGTAACATCTCTAGGTGTTTCCGTATTTAATTATGATATCCTTTATGACTTAGGTCTATAATGGCACAGCTCCCCAGTCTGTTGCAGTAAATGCTATTGTGTCCTGAGACATCTTGATACAACTGGTTTCCAGCCTGTTGCCAAAAGTGAAATGATTACTTGGCTGAGGGATGTTTTCTTAACTCCAGGTACCTATCAACTTACAATATTTTTCCTACATTCTTAATAATAACGGGAATGCCTCTTGTTTTAGAAGTTCAGTTTTTCATAAACCAAGACTTACTATGCAATCTAAAACTTCCCTGATGCATTTCTTCTTGTGCTTTCACTAGGTGACTGGGAGAAGAAACTTTTACAGCTTCTTTTAGGTAGCTGTAGAGAGTGATGTAGCTGTAGAG
The DNA here is from genome assembly GCA_038090715.1 of Florisuga fusca. Taxonomy (NCBI): domain Eukaryota; kingdom Metazoa; phylum Chordata; class Aves; order Apodiformes; family Trochilidae; genus Florisuga; species Florisuga fusca. Next base: position 15,116,368 of record JAAWXA010000021.1, read on the forward strand.
AAAGATGTCCATGTCTCTCTTTTACCGGGGAGACCAAAACTAGACAGCACACAAATATGTCTCACTGGGCTAGAACAGAGAGGAAAGATCAGCCACCTTGGCTGAAACTCTCAAACTCTTGGCTGCAGGCTCATCAGAAACTCTTGGCTGCAGAGTCTAACTGCTGGCAACTTGTTTACTAGGACACGTAGGGCCTTCTCTGCCAAGCTGGTTCCCAGCTGGTTGGCCTCCAGCACATACTGATGCAAGGATTTATATTTCCCTGAGGCAAAACTGCATTTCTCTTTGGTGAACTTCATGAAGTTCATCTTTGGTCCATTTCTACAGCCCGTCCATGTCACTCTGCTGTCCCAGCATCGAGATCATTGATGAAGATGGCAAACAGTATTGGCTCCAGTACTGAGGGCACCACTAGTGACTGGCCTGCAACTGGGCTTCATGCTGCTAACCACAGGTCTTTCAGACCAGCAGTTAGCTGGGTTTCAGTCCAGCTCCCTGTCCATTTATGTAGCTCATGGTCTGTCGGTATCCATCAGGATGTTAAGGGACACAATGCTGAAAGCCTCGCTAACATCAAGATAATATCTGCCCCTCTCTCCTTATCCACTGTCGTAGTAATCTTGTTGAAGAGGGCTTTCAGACTGCTCAGGCATGAGTTCCCCTTTCTAAATCCACGGTGACTACTCACATTCCCCTTCTTATCCTTCAAATACTTGGAACTGTTTCTCACTATTATTTGCTGCATGACCTTCCAAGGAATCAAAGTGACGCTGACGGGTCTATGGTTTGCTGGGTCCCCTTCTTGCTCTTCCTTAAGATAGGAGGGACATTTGCTTTCTCTTTGTACTCAGAACCTCCTCCAGTCACCACAGCCTTTCACAGATAATTAAGAGTGGGTCCAATAACACCAGCCAGCTCCTCCAGCAGCCATGGGTGCATCCTGTTAGGTCCCACAGACTTAGTAAATAAAGTTTGTTTCAGTGTTCCCTGACCAAATCCTTGTCCACCGAAGGTAAATCTTTGCTTCAGACTTTTCCTCTAGTATTACGATTACCTTGGCTGTCTGCACAGTCTTTGATAATCACTTTCAAAGGCAACATGAGATAGACAAAGCAAATGCAAGAGTCACCTCCTTGGAGCACCTGGATTTTGCACCAAGGGACACAAGTGAGCTCTGTCAGAAGGCTGGGCTGAGACTGATCACAAGATGGCTACAAAGTGTGGCCAGTCTCTGGAGCAGCCCTAGGTTCAGGTGACTCCAGGAGCAACCTGTGAGATACGTATCTGAAATCCAGCATATGGGATCTTAAAAGGAGTTCTTCAAATTAATGACAGCTTTAGATGGGAGAAACAAAGATCAGTCTCACAGGTACACAGGCAGTTCTTTGTTCTGGGCTCTGGCACTAGCCAACTGTGAGGCTTAGACTCCGCTATGAAGTTTCACTTCCAGTGACATATTCTACAAAATGTAAAAGTCAACGTGGGTAGAACAGACAAAATTTATATGGCAAATGTACAGTGACCCAATTTACACAGTCACACCCTGACAAACAGATTTCTCCTTCATGAATGTACACTTTTCAACATTTATGTTTTGTTTTGTTTTGTTTTTAATTCCTTTGAAATTAGGGAGGCATCATATCTTTTGCACCGATAAATAGGAAAAAAAAACCTTTTCAGAAACTCCAACTTATTGCTGAATCTGATGAGCAACTTGGGCATGAGTTATTAATGAAGCTGGCATAAAGTAGATAGCAGGTCAATAGCATACACATAGTAATTAAAATGCAAAGGTTGCATTGTTTTTAAGTAATGCCATAGGGATACAGGATTCTTGTGGTGATTATGGTTCAAGAAACAACCCAATAGCATCTATAAACAGCAGATAAAGGGACTGGGATTTTTTTACCATTGCAGATAGCGAGAAAAATCTTATGGAAAAAAAGATGTTAATATTTTTTTGATTTAATATTTAACATTTCTTTTTATGTCAGTTTTTTATTAAAGTAAAATTTATCAGATCAGTGGACTATAGAAATGGAAAATGGGTTATTGCAAATGTTTCCAATATATATGTGCGCATGTGTTTTTCTGTGAATATAATTTGGCTAACATTAAAATCTGATCAATGTCATTGGGGCCATTATAACCTCTTTGCCTTCTATACTAACAGCCATCTCTTTCTACTATAGCATATAATGAAGACTAATTATATACTGTCACTTATTTAAATCATGTATCATTTGTTAGCCTCACCGTCAAAAATATTCCTTTTAGATTTTACTGTTTCAGCACACAAAATTTGAAAACAAAAATCTACTGAGCCTTTTCCAGGTTGAATATTTTCTGAACTGCAAATACTACAATGCCAACGGTGAACTGCTGCAAGACAGAGCTTTCAGTACATCTTCAAGGAAATTCCCAGCATGACTACTTATGCAATTAGGTATTTGCATGAATATGCACAACACTTGCTTTGAACCTCTTTGCAAACCAAATGTTTTCTAACACAGATGTTAGTGTTGAATTAATAAAAAAAGGTGTTCAATATCATGAAGGAAGAGAGCTTTCATTCTAGTAGCAGCTCACAAAACCTTTTTCAATTAGTTCCTTAATTTAGTCCTTTCCAGAAACATCCTCCAACATATGAAAGTTTGTAACTGCTGCCCCAAATTGACATCTTCTCCCTCAACCCCACACCAAGGGGATGAAGTGTAATGTACCCAAGGAATGCAGCAAGCATTTCCACCTCCTGTTGCTTTTTAAGTGTGTTCCTGGGAAACCACAGTTCCAGATGCTCGGTGCTGTGGGTTAGAAATATACTCTTGGTTTACCCCTGAAGAAATAAAGTGACATGTGATTGAGATTACATAGGTCCAGAAAGACCCAGTAAAAGACAGTCTTCTTGGGAGAAAATAGAGAAAGGAAAAAGAGGGAAGACTTTCCAAGCAGCATCTGATTATAAAGCTAGGCAGCCTTTGTGTTGCCAGCTCATTGCATTGCTAGGATCACCAAGTTTGATGAGAAAATATTGCAGCCTCTGCTTTGGTTTCAGGCAAAATCATTATAATTCTCATCATTTTCTACACAAATTACCCATAAGGGAGGGCTCCTTTAAAGAGTCAACAGCAACCCAACTCGTGCTCATTGTACAGTGGTTGCTGTTGCTAAGGTTATATCCACACAGCAGAGTGCATAATAAATTCATAGACTGTAGCGTGCAGGAGTATTCGTGTTGAGCATCTGCCAGTGCATCCGCAGTGCTTGAGCATGATCCCAGCAAGCAGTTTCCTGGCTGGCTCACAGATTCCAATGCACTGTTGCAGTGGATGTGCCTATCTACACAGCTGATGAGATTAGGAAAAAAAGAACACCCACAGGAAAAATAAAAGTCTACCTTTTGCCTTGGGGACCTCCTGCATTATCTCTTTGTGTAAGTGTGTGGGACAGACAGGAGAAGCATGAGGTAGTGGAATAGTGACACTTTTTCCTTTACATAGGTGGGTGTGTATTCAGTTGTCCTATAGGAAATGTAGCATGCCAGCGTTGGACCCACTAGATTACAGGACTTCAGACTGCAATTAGAGGTGATACTTTGATGAAGGAGGGGGGGAAGTGTAATGCATCCTTTAAAAACTGCAATGTATACTAGTGAGTAGCTCTGGGGCAGGGCTGCTATCAGCGATGATGAACACCACCAACAGTATGTTGCACCTACAAAAGGCAGGTAGCCTCTAGTTTCCCTCTGCTTTCTTTAAAATATCAGCATTAGGGCTCCTGTTTGGCTTTGTGTGTTTTATCCAGGACCCTGGGGAACCAAACCTAGGCTTAAAAAGCCAGATGATTCAATCAAAAAAGCTGAATAGGTAGTAACTACACCAGAAGTGGCAATTTTCAGTTTCTAACAGTCCATGTCCAATCCCTCAAACTAAGGCCTTATCAATTATTTATTTATTTATTTATTTATTTTTAGTTTTTTTCAATTTTTTTTTCTTGACAGCAGAAAATCATCAGTAGCAGAAGCTATTTAAAGTCCCTGGCCCAATATCGAATCCTCAGATTTGGCAGTGGCAGGTTTCAGCTGGATTTTCTGGGCAGTAAGTAACTCAGCAGCAAATTTACTCTTTTTAATACAATGGCAACAGTCCTTGGAAGGAACAGGAATGACTTCAGCTGGTGCCAAATTTTAAATGAAAAATCTAACTGTAGCTGGCCTTGCAGCCTGCTGGCAGCACCCCCTGTGCTTCTGTGGGAGAGCAAAGCTCAGAGCAAGCTCAGGGGTCCTGCCCAGCTGAGGCAGAAAGCACCAGGAGGTGCAAAGATCAGTGGCAGAGCACGGCCAAACATGTATCTTGTGGGCACACAAGTATGTACATCCAACAGGAGGTCTCAGAGAAGGGTAATCCAGTCTAGGCTGCATTCTAGGCTGCTGCTCCCTTTTTAATTAATTTTTGTTTCTTATTCCTTGACACTAATGAATATACTCTTCCTTTACACAGGAATGTGAAGATGACAAAAGTACCTCTCTTCAAGAACAGCTATTTCCTCTAGGAACTACAGAAAATAGATGTGTAGTTTTTAAGATTTCTTTTACGTGCAACTCATGTAAGCTTGCTGTCTCTACAGTGTACACAGGCATCATTTTTTGAGAAAAAAATAATGGAAAACATGCCAGTGGAGAAGAAATCCCTATAGCTGCAGGCAGGTTTGCCTTTTCAGGTCCATGGCTTCTAGCCACACTGGTCCAGACTGATACCATAGAATGGCTAAGATTGGAAAGGACCTTAAAGATGTAGTTCCAACCCCCCTGTATGGGCAGGGGCACCTTCCACTGGACCAGGTAGCTCAGGGCCCCATCCAACATGGCCTTGAACCCTGCCCGGGAGGGGGCAGCCACAACTTCTCTGGAAAAACTGTTCCAGTGTCTCAGCACCCTCAATTTAAAGAATTTCTTCCTACCATCCAACCTAAATCTCCCTTCTTCAAGTTTTAAACCATGTCCCCTTGTCCTCTCACTACACACCCATGTAAAAGCCCCACCCCAGCTTTCTTGTAGTCCCCCTTCAGATATTGGAATGTTGCTATGAATGAGGTCACCTTGGAGCCTCCTCTTCTCCAGGCTGAACCCCAACTTCTTTAGACTGCTTTTATAGGGGAGGTGCTCCAGCTCTCTGATCATTTTAGTGGCTCTCCTCTGGACACATTCCAAGAGCACTGTGTCCTTCAGATGTTGGGGACTCCAGAACTGGACACAGTACTACAATAATCCAGGTGGGGTCTCTTACAAGTCTAGAGTGGAGGGGGAGAGTCACCTCCCTCATCTATGCTTCCTTTTATGCAGCCCCATATATGGTTGGCTTTCTGGGCTGCAAGGAAGGGCTGCATATCTGCTTGGGATAAGGCTTAGATCTCTGCTGGGATATCACAGAATCACAGAGCTGGAAGGGACCTCTAGAGATCATCTAGTCCAATTCTCCCACTAAAGCAAGATCACCTAGAGCACATTACACAGGACTGCACCCAGGTGGGTATTGAATACCTCCAGAGAAGGGGACTCCACAGCCTCTGCAGCCTGCTCCAGCGCCTTGTCACCCTCATAAGAAAACTTTTTTTTTCTCATATTTAAATGGAAGTTTCTATGTTCCAGCTTGTGCCTGTTTCCTCTCCTCCTGTCACTTTGATCTACTGAGAAGAGTCTGGCTCCATCTTGCTTGCTTCCATCTTTTAGATACTTGCAGACATAAGGTCTCCCTTCATCTTTCTCTAGGCTAGAGTCCCAGCTCATAAGAGAGATGTTCCAATCCCCCAGTCATCTTTTTTGCCCTCCAATGGACTCTCTCCATTAGTTCCCTGTCTCGAACTGCGGAGCCCAGAACTGGATGCAGTATTCCATATTCACCAGGGCAGAGCAGAGGGGCAGAATGATCTCCCTCAACCTGCTGGCCACATTCTTCTTTATGCAACCGAGGATTCCATTGGCCTTCCTGGCAATAAAGGCACACTGCTGGCTCATGGATGGTTTACTACTTACAAGGAATCCCAGATCCTTCTCCTCAGAACTGCTTTCCAGCATGTCCACCCCTAACCTATATTGGTGCTGGGGCTTCTTTCTCCCCAGGTGCATGTCCATACAGGCCCTTGTTGAACCTCATCAGGTTCTTCTCTTGCCCAGCTCTTCATCCTGTCCAGTTCATGCTAGATAGGAGCACAGCCCTCTGGAGTGTAAGCCACCCCTCCTAGCTTTGTATCATCAGCAAATTTTCTGAGGATACACTCTGTCCCTTTGTTCAGGTCATTGAAGAACATGTTGAACAAGACCAGACCAAGTACTGAGCCCTGGGGGACACAGCTGGTTACAGGCTCCCAACTTGATGCTGCTCCATTGGTCACAATCCTCTGAGTTCTGTCACACAGCCAGATGCAGTGGGTACATGAATACCTACAGCAGTGTGTGCTCAGAGACATGTGAGAACAGCCCTGGAAACGGGGAAGCTGTCTCAGGTTTGCTAACACAGACATTGCCTTTGAGGCTCTTCTTGCAATGAAATCCCCAGCAGCCAAACCAGGGAAAAGTCACCCCTGTGGGGCACACACTGAGCACTCAGCACATAACTCCCCATCTCTCTTGGCCTGCCAGTACCAGCACTGCAGGAGCTGCACATCTTCACAACAGCTTGGTCTAATCAGTACAAATTTTAAACATCTTCCACCACTCGGAAATAAAATATAGGTTGGACAGTACTTAAGTTTAAGTCCAGGAAAGTAATCACTGCCCATATGCTTAAGTTAAGCGCCTGCCTCAGAGCTTTCCTGTAAAGTGGCTTCCGTGAAAGAACTAAGACATGGAAAAATCATATTAACATAACTCCTTGGATTAAATTGCACTATACTCACCTGCTTGCTTCTATTGAGAGCATATTATCAACAAACTCCTTTTAAATTTACTTGCTATGATGCTGGGAAAATTTTTTTATTTACTTTTGGGAAAAAGTCAGTTTTCAATCCCAAGTTGTAAACCCTTGAGAAAGGGATTTTGAACAGATGCCCCACTGTGACTGGAATAGAAACATTCTAGAAAAAGCAGATGTTGGGATGGCTGCCTTATAAGAAACAATACCTTCTCAATCCCACTGTAATTGTGAGTCTTTTAATATATCTCAGCCACCTAACTAAACATCTTGCTACACTTCCATATGAGGTATTGCAAGTTTGGAAATACATTCTGGGAAAGAGAAAACACAACAACAAAAATGCCTAATAAACCTGAAATTAATCACTTGTTCTCATTGTTTTAATAAACACAGAAAGAGAAGTATGGAGTGGATACATATAGCAAAGTAAGAAAATACAAATATAGTTCTTGGAAATCACATATTAGTCCCCAGACAGATGAAAGTCCATCAGAAGTTTGCAGTGCAATGAGGGTTTTGAAACACTTGGGTTGAACAAACCTTACCAACAAACTTTTACTACGGGTATTCACAGACACAATACACCTCTTATTTCTCACCGCTCTTATAAAACACTTAACACAAATATATTTCCATTTCAAGGACTGAACACAGTAAACCTCTACAAAGTTTCTGCTTATGTAAGTCTTTACTTCAGGATCTTAATTTTGCCTGTTCTGTCTGCTGTGCATGGACTTTTGAAGCTTTGAAATTATGTGTGTGTAAATTTATTTAACTGTTTAAAAGCTGAAAATGAAGAAGAAGACTGAGATATTCTTCCTGTATGTGTATGTATCCATATTGTAGATGTTTGCTGGTACAATGTACGTTTCAGGAAATTTGAAATCTGAGAGAGGAATAAAAAAAAAATAGTCCATAGTATGGCTCTATCATTGAGAAATATTTTTTACCTAGGCTAGGAGATAGGATGAGGAATAATCAGATTTAATGGGAAGGATCTATTGTTAAAGCCCATAATATAGTAACATGTTATTACTGTCCATTAGATACAATTGTTGCTCATTAACTACAGATAATTAGAGCACAAACTGTGACAAAATATTTTCATTAGGATGAAGACAACTTACATAGGCCTCTTTTTGGGCAACATGTTTGCTATTACTTGACAACAATCAACCTTGTCATCTTAAGTATGCTCAAGTATGTCAATCTTTTTAATTAAAGGGATTGTATAGCAACCTTTTTTGTATGAGTTTCTTCTTGTCTTCTGAGGGGAATAGCAATGGTGATTCATTACTACATTGTGTGGAATACTCCAATACTCCATTTCTGTGTTAAGAAACAGGTTCAGTAAACCAGCAATGTGATCAGCAGCCAGTTTACTGACTGCTCTAAAAGTTATTTAATTCAGTACAAGTATATAAAGGCAGCTACTGTTCATAGTCTGCAGAAGCCTGTAATGAAATTTAGTGTCAATAGTTCCCCATCACTTACATATTCTGGAGAAGGCAGTATAATGAAGGAGGAACTATGTTGATCCCCTGTCAAAGCAATTTTTTTCTTGAATTAGCTTTTTTCTCTAATAAGCATTTATGCTTTTGCCAAACAGTGTTAATTCTAAACAGTGTTTTCTAGATAAACTTTTAAAAGTTTTTTTACTAATTTATCTAATATTTCAGGCTGTAAAAAGGTATCTTCTCCTGGATTTAGCTGGTGAAACTAGTTACCAGCCCAGCTCCCCTGGCTGTTCATTATCAGCCATAGGACTGAAGCTATCGTAGCTTCAGACCTGCTAGTGGAACTGATTGCGTGGGGGCTCCCAAACCCACTTCACTCAAAGTAAGATGAGTTTGCCAAACTCTTCTAGATAAGATGGTGCACATTTAACATTCTGAGAAATGCGGGTATGATATGAACCATCTTAATCACTTTTCACACGCATGCATAGAAAGATTAAAGAAATTGTTAATCATTCTCACACTTGTTTCAGTTGAACACACAGAAAATAAAGTTGTGAATGTTTTGGGGGGAAACTCAAGAGGTCGAGGGTAAATGGGGAATGCAGACCACAAAAAGGAGTCCTTATTTGCATTTGCTCATTATATCTCTTGTAATAACTTAGCATGCCAAAGTGATTTGGTAAATGAGAGAATAAGAAAGAGTACTTGTTCCTAGGAAAAAAAGTGTTGACTTGCTGGAAGATTGATTACAGAGTGATGTCCATGAATATCACATAGGTTTTAGTGTCTTTCGTTTGTTTGTTTGTTTTTTGCTATCATCTTGATAATATCAAATCCAGGACTGTATTAGTATATCCTCACAAAAATGAGGGTTAGGTTTTTTCCCAGCTTTGTACAGCAAAGGAGAAAGTATTTGCATGATTAATTGAAAAGTACTAGGGAGAGGTGTATTTCATTTGAGATTTTTTGTTATTAACTTTCATTTGAATGTTTTCTACTGATGAAAATGTTATTAATGCATTTAGAGCTGAGATCTGGACATGGTGGAAGTGGAGGCAGAAGAGCTGTATGACCATTGCCATGAACCCTGCATGAGCTTTTCCATCACAGTATGAAGTTGCAGACTGACTGAAAGCCTGCCAAATTCAAACACTGTATCATAGCACTAATATCTCTTACTTGAGTTTTGCAGATAATCTCTATGTGAGATGTGGTGAACAGCTTTCTGAAGAGAAAAAGTTTTATTGCCTAATTATATTCTGTCTTTCAAGTCTCACTTTTGTGCTAAGAGATGGTATGCCAACACTGGTCTTTTATCATCTGGAATTACTGATTTCCTGATTCTCTTCCTTCCAGTTTCAGAGGCATGGATGTGGTATGAAGCTTGCACAAGTGTGTTCTTTGTCAGTTAGGGTCAAAGTTACCAGTGGCTTTTGATGCTGCTTTCCAGCCTGACTTCATAAATTTGGCTTGGACTTTTCTAGGAGAAAGATGACAGAATATTCCTGTAAGTTATTTTTCATTTGAAGCACTGATTTTAAACAGACTAACTCCCTTTTTATTTTGACTCCAGGCTCAGTATATTGTGAGGTTCCCAGTGGGCTGCCTGTGGAAAATTATCTGTGGCACATGTGGAAGGTGAGCCACTGACTTTGCCATCAAGCTGCAGAATCACAGGGCTAGCTGGCCTCTCTGCAGGCCAACTAATCCAACCTACTGTCCCAGAATAGATTCACTTTCCATGTTATCCCTAAGATAAATTTATCTAAGAGATCTGCTAGCGTGTCAGAGCTAAAAGCACTGTGACCTTTCTCTCCAGTCTGTTTCAGTATCTTCACCATTTAAAAAAATTTTGTAATATTTAGCAGTTCTTGCTGTAGTTCATGCCAATTTATTTCCATCCTTGTCCCTGTGGACATAAAGGACAGATTTATTCCCTTCCATATTGAAGCATCTTCTGTGTACTTAATAACCTGTTCCAATCAGTCTTGTTTTCTTCAGACTAAGTAAATTCCATGTATTAAGTGTTTGATGTCCAGTCATTTTTAATAAATTTCTGGTTTTCTGCTGTTCCTTTTGCTTCCCTTTGGGTTCTTCCCATTTTCTTTAATCTTGTTTAAAGGCCTATATTAAACAATAGAGAATAATCCAGCTGAGGTTTTACTAGTGTTAAGTAGAACAAAAGGTTGACTCTGTGCACTCTGTAGTCCCTGCTCCTGCCTGTACATGCAAGGTTTACAGACTGCCTTTTCTACAACAGCATAACATCACTGAGCTATGTTTTGATCCATTGTACAGCTCAACCTTTTTATGAACTACAATTAAGAAGTCATTTGTACCCTGTGTCTGCATAGGTGAACATCTATGCCTGGCTGTGGTACCATTTGCTAATTCCTAAAGGCTGTTTTTCCAGGATTACATGACAAAGAATTCGAGTGCCACAGTAAGTGGTAACAATGAGTAGGGGATACTGTTCTGGTGGAAATCCATGCCTTGCACTCTGCACAAAGAGGTTTGCAGATCAAGCTTTTGGGGTAAAAACTCTAGTAAACACAGTTTCCTTCTATGTGCACTTCAAAAGTGCACTGGTTAATAGATACGTTGTTTGTCTTTCATGTCTGTTCCTGTTTTTTGAATGTGAGACTACTTTTAGGAGAACCACTCAAAAATTTTTTTCAACAGTTACAGAATTGTTCTCTGAGACAAAGAGATTAGTGGGAAAAATGAAAATTTCTGTAAGGATTTTTAAAATTTTTTTAAATTACAAAAATTAAAGCTAGAGTATGTCTATGAGCATTTTGAAATGCTTTTTTTAGCTTCTTCTCATGGGAAAAAGTCTTACTTGCTAATCCGGTGCATTTATCATAATTAACTGTTTTCAAAGAACATACAAAAACTTCATGTTCAAAAATTAGGCCTATTTTCTATATGGTCCTGCTTCCTTTTTGATATTGTACTTACTTAAATATAATAAAACTAACCGTTCATCAGGTGGGTGAGCTGTATTAATTTTTATTTGTATGTTTCTATCTTCTAATTTATTTTTTCTAATCTGATTCTTGGTAACACCTCAGTGAAATACAATCTCTTGCTCACCAGTTGGCTTGCATGGGAATGGAGTAGGAGAGCTGTGGGGCTGCTGCCACTGGAAGGCAGCCCTGACACTCACTAGGCTGGGCAGGGGCTCAGCTTCCAGAGGCCAAAACCTGTCTTCTTAGGTGTCTGTCCCTCAGAGCACCTCGTTCTGGATATGGTTGGGTCTGGGAGTGGGACAGGGGGTTCAAAATCCTGCCAACCCACCTTTATTGCTGAGGAAGGTCAGCCAAGTTGTGTGCAGAATTGGCTCATAGCAAAAAGGGGCTAAATGCCCTAGCTGTTAAAATCTGGGGAAGCTCAAGCCCAAACACTGATCAGGAAGGAATTATAAAATAAACATCTTCCCAAAGGGGCTAGAAGCAAATGTAATGCTGATTATACCTGTATTTGTCTGATACATGCTCCAATTTGCAATGAACCATAGTGTTATTGCTTTGGGAAGGACTGATTTATACATCAGGTTCTCCATCACTGTTGTCTGAAGACTCCAGACCCAACTGCTGGCTAGCAGATTTCTGAATGTAAACAACTTGTGCCATCTCTATTGTCCCTGGCCTGGATGAGCATGGAATGTGAGCTATTCCTTTTGTTTTTGAATAAAGTTTCTTGGTGAATGCTCCCTTACATTGAGAACATCAAGCACTAAACAAGTACTAACTCCTCCTCTCAGGTAAAATCGTATCAAGAATTGCTGCCCAAAGTTCATCTGGGGAAGCATGCACCTACCATCTTCTGTACATCCTCTGAAGTGACTGTGCACACATTGCTTTTTCTGCCCTGTGCTTAATTAATGCATTCTTTTTAAGTTTATAAAATAGTTGTACATGGGCGACCTTCCTGTCGGCTACTGTGGCAAGCTACTTGCTCTTGAAAGGTTCAGCTGCTGTAGTGAACCTTCATCCACAGGAGGGCAGCAGCTCAAAGCACAGAGATGAAACTTCACTGTGCTGAAGTAGAATACAATGAAAATAGCAGGGGGGGAAAAAAAGAAAAAAACATTGTGTTGGCAAATACCAGCCAGAACAACTGGCCTTATTCTCTCCTCTCATGCAGTGTAAATAACTATGGGGTGCTCTGAGTGTAGCTTAACATCCTTTTTAGACAGGTCGCAGATGTACTCTTTATATATATATATATATATCTTTCTCAAGTTACATTTAGAGGTCTAGAAAGCTCACAAAAGTTCTTTTTTCCCTTTCTTGGTACAACTCGTAGAAGGCACACATGCAATACTGTGTAAGTTTTTTTTCAGGCTATTTGTACTTCTGCCATTAGTTCAATTCAATGATTCTTGTGGTGTTTGATGAAGGATATATGACTTAATTGATATCTATCTCTAAATGTTTGTGTTCTTGCTCTGTACTGTATTACAAATTGTAGTACAGAATTTATTAACACAATGAAGTCATGAAACATTCTTTTGCAAAAAAAAGAAAAGTTACATGACTTCATTATCATATTAATTGTAAATAAATTTTGAAGAAATTGAAAGCTTTTCCAGTGAGGAATTAGAGGTGAAAGCAAGCTTTTATGAAGGAAGTGTTTGAAATGCAGCCCTACGGTGAAGTCTAAGGTGAAAACTGACCCAGCATGAATGAAAGGCATTGAAGCTTCTTGCTGGCAGAAGGGAGGGTGCATGCTTCCCTTTCTCTCATGCCAGTCCCCCACCTGCCCTCATCCTGCTCTTGCTGCTCCTGCAGCACAGTAACCCTCCCTATCTCATACCACCATGGTGGAAATGAGGTCAGGCTGCCTAAAAAAGGCACACACGATGTATTTTTCTGTATTTTTTTCCCCCCGGGTTCTTGAGAAAAGTACCCAAAGCCTACGCTTGAAAACAGGCTTGCTTGCCATCAGTCACTTGGTTTGACTGCTACACTTGAAGGTATAAGCATAGTCAGCTGACAATATCAAACGAAAAAAGCCACACTCAATGACCACCACCACAAGAAAAATGTAACTTTGCATGTATGTGCCCTTCAGTAAAACCAGTCCTTTTTATATTGCATGTTTAATCCCCAGAATCTTTTCCATTCCTGACTGACATTCAGATGATCCTGTAGCTCAAAATAATACTTTTATGGACAATGTTAAGCTAGCTCTAGTGTCTGTGGGTTTTTTAATTGGTATGTTGAGTTTTGGATACTTTCAGGGGGAGCCCATCTCACAAAGCCGGGTTTCTGCAGACACCTTCGCCCAGCTGAGCTCCGTGGTGAGATCCCAGGAGCAGGCAGTGCCGTCCTGTGCCTGAAACGAGAAACCATCTTCCTGATGAATTTGATTCTGTAATTATTTCAGATACCCACGAGATGGTGCTACTAGGCTTTGGTTTAACCTTGCAGTGTGGCTGGAAAGATGGCACAGAGAAAAAACAGAAAAAATCTTAGAGGTGGGAACACTGAACATATCAGAGCTGTTGAATATATTCACACTGATGCCTTTTTTTTTTTTTTTTTTTTTTTTTTTTTTTTTTTTTTTTTTTTTTTTGACAAGTATAGATGGAGCTTAATTCAAGTGAATAAAAAAGCCTTCATAAAAATATCTGTGTGGGAGACAGTAGAGTACAATAGATGACCATCAATCTCTAGCATATCTACAGAGGGAAGCCTAATAGCAATCTTTAAATAACAAATTCAGCCTTTCAGTTTATAAAAAAAGACTCCTTTCCAACCAAACCTCATCTAGATTAAAGCTCCCCGTTGTGGACACTACAGTAAAGTAATACAATTGTTACAATTAGAGAATGCTTGTTTTTAGGGATCAGAAGGGAAGGTGGAGCCACTTGCTCCTGTCATTTATCCAGAAACTAACAACCCACTGATTTTCACTCCCTTTTTGTCTTCCATATGTGAAGCTTCAAGGTTGCTGTACTATTCCTGTACTACAGCAAAAATTACCTAAGGACAACTTCAGTCTAGTAGAAAACTTTTGTATTAAACAGGAAGAGATTAACCTAGGCAAGCAATATGTGGGAAATGTCATAATTATGCTTTAATACCCAGGAGAGTGGTTGAAGCCTGCCAGCTCCTGCATTCCTGAGTCAGTCTCTTCCCCTGAGAGTCTTCTCACACTGGCAGTCTGCACAGATCAGCAAATTGTGCCTCTGTCCTAAGTAATGTCAACAGGGCCAATGGTAATGTCACAGTTAGTGACTCCCCATTAACTGCAAAGTGGAAGCTCTCAAAAGAAAATGAATTTTCTCAAAAGAAAGGAGAGCTTGCCTTGCCTACAATAAATCTGGGTTAGGGCTTTTTACACAGGTGTGTAGTGAGAGGACAAGGGGACATGTTTTAAAGCTTGAAGAGGAGAGATTTAGGTTAGGCATTAGGAAGAAATTCTTTCCTATGAGGGTGGTGAGACACTAGCACTGGTTGCCCAGAGAAGTTGTGGCTGCCCCCTTCCTGGAAGGGTTCAAGGCCAGGTTGGATGGGGCCTTGAGCAACCTGGTTCAGTGGAAGGTGTCCCTGCCCATGCAGAGAGGTTGGAACTAGATGACCTTTAAGGTCCCTTCCAACCCTAGCCATTCTATGATTCTCTGAAAAGTGGAAGAAATGGGCTTGTACCTTAAGCAAGGAACATTCTCCAACCTGCTCTTCCCAGTTTCATCAAAGCAGAAGAATTTTGTCAGGATGATTTGTCCCAACACAGGTAAGACTGAGAACCTCAGCTATAAATAAAAAGAACATAATGGATATACTTCTAAAATTCCTATGCGGAGAATTTTCTTTACATGCATGAGTGAACAGAAAGCAAATATTGGCATAAACTACAACAACCAAAACAGTAGATATCTTTTCTCTCTTCGTTGAAGTGACTGAATTCTTAACTGCTGTGCCGAGGTCACCATGCCATATATGAAGTTCATATAAATCCTATGTCAGCCACTGTGTAAGAAGCAGAGCAGGAACCTCTAATAAAAAAATTGACAAGAGCAGCTGCTTATCATATCATCTTCTCCTAACTTTTCCTGCAGTACTCACAAGATACTCACAGTAGTTGGGTTTTTTTCTACACATACAGATGAAGGGGAATATTAGACATGCCAGTGAGCATAAGCCTTATGCTTCCAGGTCATTCATTAAAATTCAGTTGGGGTGGGTAGTGTGACACCCTGCCCCTTGACTAACACCAGAGCACTGGGTGAATGTCACCCACGACATCCAAGATGATGGGCAGGACATGCTACTGCTATGTAACATGTGATTCTCCCACATTACTATTGGCGGAGTCAAGAGACAACATCACTCTTGCTTGTGTTCAAAAGGCATTTGTGTGACTACCTGTTGCTGTCAGGTGACCCTCTCATTTTGTGAGAGCCATGGCACCAGTTATGATTCTCTGTTTACTACTGTGGACAGCATGGGTCACCATCTGGGGGTATTGTTGCTCATCTCACTGCCTCAATAAAGTTTGACTTACAAAGTGTTGTCAGACTTTATTCCTGTTTAGACCACATTAGTTGGCACCATGGACAGGACGGAGTCTTTCTGACACCGGATGGAGCATTTGAGGATGGAGAAAGGATGAAGTTGTCCTGGATGGGTGGAGAATTGGGTCTAGGATATTTTTATGAACTTGCAGGCCATCAGGGATGAAACTGAGAGGTGGTATAATGCCAGTGGTTGCAAATGAGGTAAGGGTAAAGGTACCCTAATTAGCTTCCTGGGTTGTGTTCTAGACACAGCCCAGCCTGAAATCACTGGGCAGCACTGTGCCCTCAAACAGGTGGGATAAACTAAGCAAGGGACCAAGAAGGACACAGCAGCATGGCAATCCAAGTGCCTGGTCTGTCAAACCCAGGTATCAGTACCAGAACATAAGCTAGCCCCCTTCAGCCACCATGCCCTTGAGGTATGGCATAATCATCCTGTTACAACACTGCAAGCTAGGGCAGCCATCTATCAGAAGGGTAATAATGATAATAGTTAGGACAAGGACTTTGTTGGCCCCCTATCAGACCTTGATTCTCTTCCCAGCCCTACAGAGAAGGACACACCTGTTGTTCCATATTTTCCTCCACTGTCCTTACATCCTATAATTAAGGAATAAATTGCTGACCACACTCCTTGCTCTTGGCATTGTCATAGCCAAGGAGCAGGAGCCCCTGCCTGTCTTGGTCAAGTTTTGCTCCCTTTGTGACTGATTTTGTAAAAAGCCAGGGGAAGGACAGTGGAGTGGCCCAGGAGGCTCCAATACCTGTGACCAGCTCTAACTTACCTCAGTGGCCACCTGCCCCTAGGCCATAGGCTGCAGTTGCAAACAGTTGCAGTGGCAAGTAATGCTTTCACCCTGTGGGATGCTCCCCTGGCCATGGTGCAGGATCTGCCCTGTAATGAGTTAGAAGGTAAGCCCACATTGCAGGCCACAGTCAAGCAGTATGAAACTACTATGGAGCTCTCAGCCATCCATGTTTTACTTGGACAAGCTGGGGTCAGAGGGAATGCCCCTGGCCCTCTAGGATGCCAGTGGGGGACAGCACCCCAACTGACACCCTTTGACATAGCAGTGTTCCAGCTATAGGTCCCCCACATGGACAGATGTTGACAGACAGGGAGGGAATGGCTGCTCCTCCCCACTTCCTGAGTACATCTGTGGTAATGGCATCTGTCCCTGAAGGTCAGATGTGGAGGAACCCTTACCCAGACAAAGGATGTGCACCTCCACTGGACAGAGACGGGCCAACTCTGGCAGTTCCTGATGGAAAGGGGCTTTATCCCCTTTCAACAAATAGCTAAAAGTGCGTGACCAAGTTTTGTTGCATCTTATAAATGGCCATCAGCAGGTGGCCCCCATGAGCCACGTAGTGCCTCCTTGCACCCTCGAATTAACCCCTGCAGCCCATCTTTCTTCTCTCTGTGGCAGAACCGGTGTACAGGTGTCTAATACCAGATGGAGAATGGCCTCTTAGCTCTGTTTGCCAGCACACACTCTTGTTTACCCCCTGTCGTGACTCTGATTAAAAATCCTCATGAATCACCTGTACTTCATCACCTCAAGGGGGGCCCCTTGATATTAAGGGTATGTCTTTTATGATTTTCCTGCAGCCCAAAGTCTGTAACTAGTTTACATTCACCTGAAAATGCATTCAATATACATTTACTCTCATTCTCCAGGAATTTATTTATAGCCCTACCATCGCACATGTCATGTTAGTTAAGGAACTGGCTCTTGTAATCTTTCTGTGCGGGGTATGCATCTGTCAATGTATGGACATCATTATTGGTGGTCCAGGCTGTGATTCTGTGCAAATTGCCATGGTCACCATAAGCATGCATTTGCAGTCTCTTGTTATTGTCATTCCTGAGGTTAAGTGGCAAGAGCCTGCCTTGGAATTTACATTTCTGGGAATTTTCAGGACTGGTGGCAGGGACTCAGTACCTACTGAAACATTACCTAAGCTCAAAGCTCTATCCTCCCCTGAGGGGTTAAAGGATCTTGGGGCCCTGTTAGGAATGCTCATGTTCTAGCATAACCAGGTGTCACAGCTTGGGAGTTTGGGTGGACCAGAAATTAGAGGACAGAATTGTTCTCTAATACCACCCCCTCTTTCCTCCCTCCCAAAGGAAGAAAAAAGGGTAATAAGGACCAGAGAATTGAAGTAAGAAGTTAAAACTGAAACAGATTTACTCGAACAGGGGAAAGGCAGTAACAAATGGGATAAGGAACAGATGTACAAGTATATATACAACCCGATCTTGAGGGCAGGGATAGGTGTGTGAGGGACCCTTGAGGCAGGGCTGACTCAGAAGAGGCATCCAAGGCTCTTCCCAGCACCCGGTAGGTGTGGACCCTGCAGAGCAGGTGGTGAGCTGGTGATAGAGCAGCCCAGGAGAGGGAGAAAGAGGAGCGGCTGCAGTCTGCATGACCTGCATGGTGTGGGCAGGAAACGGGAGGGAAAAGGCACCTCTGTGTTCCCTCCCTCTCAGGGACTGAAAACCCTCTTCTATAGTTCCTCTTACTCAAATTATGGCACCGTGTCCCTGTGTTTTTATTATCAGCCAGTCCCTTGCACACTCTGCTAGTGGTTGGTCTGGAACTGGAATGAAGTGTATTAGAAGGTCCTGAGAGCAATTTTGATTCAGTGGAATAATTTCAAGCCTTGGGTCCCATCTGCTCTGGTTTCTCTTTTGGTCTCCATATTGACTATTTCTGTGATGAGCTGACCTTGGATGCTCTACCACTCCCCTCAGGAGGACAGGGGGGAAGAAAAGATGAAAACCAAGTTGTGGTTTGAGAAAAAGGCAGACTAATAAAGAAAAAGCAAAGGCCACACAGAGAAGCAAAGGAAAACAAAGTATTTTCAAGCAGTTGCTATAGAAGGAACTTAATTACAAATGCCCCCATTTTATCTCCTTCTTTCTTTTGGCTTTTATTTCTAAACACGATGTCATAGAGTATGGAATATCTCTTTAGTCAGCTTGGGTCAGCTGTTCTGGCTATGTCCCCTCCCAGCCTCTTGCCCACCCTGAGCCTACTGGCCTTTGGAAATCTTCCATTTTAGCTGAGGGTAACAAACTCCAAAATTTAGCAAGAGAATGAATTTTAAGTAGAGTTCAGATTAGTGTGCTAATTTTTTTTTTTTTTTTTAACTGAGGCTGTAGTCTTTTAAATTGATTACACTTTGAAATTGCACAGTCACACAAAAGTACTGCCTCCATCAGTTTTCAATAGTTTCAGAGTTTCAGATGTGTTTTGGCATTTCAAAACTTTGTAAGGAATTTATCATTATAAGTGTGTGTCTTGGATGAACAACGTACAGAACATTTATCTTTGTTTATTGTGTATTTTGAATTTGAGCTAGCCATTACTGCAGTAAAAAATATTTTTTGTTGTTGCACTTGTCTAGAGAATATAACCCTCTAGAATACCCTTCAAAAATGCCACGAAAGCCTTCTAAGCTACCTCAAGCAGCTGTGTCAGAGTAGTATTGTTATCACAGTACAATATCAAATTAATAAACATTTCCATAAGTAACACTAATTATCTGATTCTGAGTGCCGTATTTTTCAGTCATACTAGCTTGTACTAAGGAATTTGAGACTACCATGAATATCTTTGCATAGCACTACATTGCTTTGTGTATCTGCACCCAGATGTGGGTCTGTACCAGTGACAGTAACGTCTTCTGCATTCAGCTATTTTCTTGCCATGACACTTTGCAGAGCCATTAAAGAACACAGTGTACTTTAAGGTTATATATTGCTGGCAAGGAAACCTGAGATCACAAACCCCGTTTCTGACACACCTTATTTGTCTGCAAATGTCATCCTGCACTGAGTCCCATTGGGAAGAGATTAATAGTCTTGAGAGTGTGCAGTATAGTATCACTGGCTTATGAAATGGACTTCAGCCTGTACCATAGCTCAGCTCCTGCTTGTATGGATTATTTTGGTCAGAACTCAGATCTTAATAGCAGGCTGAGGCATAGATTACAAGACAGAAAATTAGCTCTATCCTGGCCCTAAACAAGACAGATGCCAACATGAAATATACTGGCACAGAGATACTCCAGTGACCCCACTCTAGAGCACCATCAGACCTGATGCTGCAGGAACTGAAGCTGGGAAAGAAGGGCTGTGAGGGCAGAATGTCTTTCTTAACCAGTACGTATTTCATTCACCATGACCTCAAAACTGATACCATTTCCAGACTGTTCTTAAGTATCTCATTTTTAGGAGACTGAGAAAGCGGTGCATCTATGCATAGCACTCTGCCAACTCATTCCTGGTCTGTGCTAGTTAGTACACTCTGTCACTTCCCTATGGAGATTTACAAAGAAGCAATTTCTCTGAGTGCAGGACAGATACCACAATTTCCAATTCTGCGGTTAGTTCATGTAAGGGTCTTTTGTCAGCACATCTGTGGTGCTTAGAGGAACCTCAGTGAGTTCACTGCTCCCGGATCACTTCTCTTAACTTAAAAATCACCTGGTACAAAGTTGTGACCATTTCCCTCACAGTGGTCAAGGTTCACTTCTGACTGTGGGATTCATTATACATGCAGGTGTTTTCAAATTAAATTATGGCACCACCAGGACCTTCTGCAGGGAAGGGTAGGTGTGTCCTAAGGAGCCTAGGAGAGGCTGAGCTGAGCAGCTATTCTGTCCTCCAGCAATGTTTCCTGAGGTGGAATTTTTGTGCCCTATCAGAACCTGACAACATGGTTCTGGACAAAGTCAGTAGTGCTATCTTTACTACATGCAGGCTGAGGATCTCAAAACCTCAGCACTAGAGCAGATTTTCTCCTATTTACTCTGTTGCAGTGACAGTTGTATAACTTCACAAGTATCAGGACCTAATATATTTAAAAACTTTTCCTAGACTATTAACCCTGATATCTTAAAGATTATTTTCTCAATAGAGTTTGGGTTTCTATAATATTTTCTTCTGCAGTAGAAAAATTACAGGTGGATAAGTTCATGCTAATATTTTCCCAGTATATATCATGAAATAATTACAATGCTTCTCAAGGTTTTGATGCTAAATTTGATTATCATTTTGACTTTCTATTTTTCTGAATGTCATGCTCATTTGCAGTACAGAACTTGCATACATTTGGCCACATTCCATCCTACTGAAACACTTCCATGACAATGTCTGTCAGACCTTTCACACCAAAAATTCAGTCAACCCACCTGCAGACAGTCAGTCTGGCACTGCCTGAATCATGAGAAAGGAAAGATTTTAAGCTGCTGCTGAAGTCTTAACTTCTGCAGTTTTCAGTAAGACATAGAGAATGAACATACACATCATCACACAAATGAAAATTCACACACACACCCCATGAAGGGTAGATATTCAGAAAGGCATTTCACGCTGAGTGTCTTGGATAGGACCAGACCCTCCTGCCCTGTAAAGCATCCAGGCACCCTGCAGTCAGTAGCATCCACAGCTGGGGTGCTGCTCCACTGAGAGCACTTTGAGCATTGAGCCATGGAGTTACCATTCTATAAAAGTGTAGGCTGCTAAATACATTTTCTAAAACTCCTTCAATTCCTATATTTTTTTTTTTTCTTTTTCCTTCTCCTGCCTGTTGTGTTGCCTCCGTACAGAAGCACAGCTATAAAAGATTCTTTCTCCATCTCAAAATTGCCTAAAATTGAGGAGTTGATGCATGCTTCTCAGGGACAGCACAGAATTTAGGTCTCCTGATTTACTGGGTAAGTACTGTAAACACTAGCCTAGTGATAGGTCCCCTTTGGGAAGACCTTATTGAAGCCTTTCAATATTTAAAGTGGGCTTATAAGAAAAATGGGGAAAAAATTGTCATAGAATGTGCCAAGTTGTAAGGGACCCATAAGGATCATCAAGTCCAATTCCTGATCCTGTGTAGGGCACTCCCAGGATCACACCATGTTCTTCAGAGAATCATCCAAACGATTCTTGAACTCAGGCAGGCTTGGTGTTCTGACCACTTCCCTGGGGAGCCTTTTCCACTGCTCCACTTCTCTTGGAGTGAAAAAGCTTTTCCTGATAGCTAATCTAAACCTCCCCTCATTCAGTTTCCAATCATTTCCCTCAGTTCTGTCTCCAGTCACAGGAGTGAAGAAAACAGTGCCAGTCCCATCTCTTTCTCTCATGAGAAAGCCATATACTGCCTCAGCCTCCTTTTTTCCAAAATGAATAATCCAAGTGACTTCAGCTGCTCATCATGTCATCCCCTCCAGACCCTTCACCATCTTTGTTGCTCTCCTTTTCCTCTCCAATAGCTTGATGTCTTTCCTATACTGTGGTGCCCAAAACTGCTCACAGTACTCAAGGTGAGGCCATACCAGTGCAGAGTGGGACAGTGAGACAGTCACCTCCTGTGGCCAGCTGGCAACACTGTGTTTGATGCAGCCCAGGACACGGTTGGTCCTCCTGGCTGCCAAGGCACACTGCTGGCTCATATTCAGTTCGCCATCAACCAGGACCCCCAGGTCCCTCTCTGCCACACTGCTCTCCAGCTAGTCAACCTGATCTAGTTGAAGAAATCCCTGCTTACTGCAGGGGATTGGACTAAATGCCCTTTGAAGATTCCTTCTACCCTAAACCGTTCTATGATTCTGTGATCCTATAATAATATTACATAGGCAACAATTCTCTTCCTTAAACAGCAAGTTTGAAAACAGAAGAACAAAGCCTGATCACTTCTTAGAATGTGGGCCAAGTAAAATTATCACTGCATGACTGCTTCAGTCAGGATCTGTTGTGGGCAGAGGTTTCTGCCTGTACATTCAGCTTCTGAATGTCCAGCTAGACTAATTTTTAATTTGACTTTGTGATTAGTGTTTTCTTTTGACTAGTAACTCTTGTAGCTTTATGTGCCCCTTCTTGGCAGGGAGCTATGTGACAGCTCCAGGGTCAAAGTGACAGACCTTGACAAATCCTGACAGAATGTAGGCAATAAGCATTTTCTCAGAAATTCCATTGTCTTGGAGACAGATGAGCTCAGCTCTGGGGACACAGAAGTCCTGGGGCTTGCTCCCAGCTCTCTACCAGGTGAAGCATGGGCTTCCACTAGAACTTCTTCCTTCCAGGGAGCTAGCAGGATAGTGACTTGTACTCTTTTGTCTTTTGTCTTTTTCTGTTTATTCATGTGCTGGAAATTTTTAAAGGTCTTAAGTATTCTTATGTGGTAGATTTCAAATAAATTATGAGTTCTGATTTTCAGAAAACAGAACCTATGTTTTTCCCAGATCATTCCAATGAGAGATGAAATATGTATTTCAGTTTAAACATATTTAGAGCTTTGTGTCTTATCACAGCTTTTTTTGTTGTTTTGTTTTTTGGTGGGTTTTTTTTTTTCTTTTTTCTTTTTTTTTTTCCTTTTTATTTCCACAGGGATAAAGGTAAAGGACTGTAAAAAATTCCTGCTTTGCCTCTCTTGATATTACCAAATTACTACGCATATGGTCTTTGTGGACTCTGCTCTGGACTGATGAGATTCAAACACCACTGTGAACTCACTAATATCAGTATTGTATATCCCTAATTTCAGTTATTCTATGTTTACATAGAGCTCATTTTGAATCTTGTTCCATGTATCTGTCTGCTGAGGGAAGAGATATTTCACTGAGAATAATACAATTATTCTCTAGCTTACTGTTAGCAAAGTGCATATAGTGATGCTCACAAAACTGATACTGACCTTTTCTGATGGCTTTCAGTAGTGTTTTCTTCTTTTTTTACACCAGTCATTTCCACCAAGAAGGAATATAATTAATTAGATGAAGCATACCATGTAACCACATAAGAAAATTTTTGAACATAGTAAAAATAGAAGGCTGAGTTTTATGTTTTGAAATTCAATGCTAATATTTTCCATTAAGGAAACTGTTTCTTTGGACAGTGCAAAAAAATTGTCAGTCAGGACTTTTGAGCCATATTGTTGTATATGTTAACAGTTAAGTATCTGGTAACAAAAGATAAGATGAAGGAAGAGAAATAAAAGGCATGTCAAAGTCAGTAGAAAAATGATAAGATTACTCTGATGAAAGCTGTGGTCTTCAGTTTGTTATATTTAGTCCAGTAGCTCAGATTCAGCCTGCACAAGGAGTGCAAGTCTGAAATCTTTCAGCACCTAACTGGCGTTCATTAGTCTGTGTGAAATGAATTTGGGATTTCAGGCCCTTTTTAAGTGGAAGGGGTTTTAGAATTCGAAGCTAGGGGACACCGAGGACATCGAGATCAGTCCCATCCTTCCACATCTTCTCAAACTGCTGGATATCCAATGCCTGTTCTGACAGCATCTTGATGGATAAAAAATGAAGTCTACTCACTCACAATGAGGCAGACATCCCAGTGCCTCACTAAGGAGGGATGTGAGGGAAAGCCACAGAATTACCTTTAATACTCAAGATGTAAATGCAGGTTTTCTTACGTCTTAACATCACAGATTTGCTAGCCAAGCGCATAGACAAATGGCATCCCAGCATGTGTAACTGGCTCTGTGCTATGCTGCAAATTCATAAATTGTAATTTTAGGACTAAAAATCTCTGTTTCAAACTGTCAGATGTGAGCACTGCTCCCAGACCACAGGCAATTTACAATCAAACCCAGAGTCCAGGATTCCATGCCGGAGGTCCTCAGGCTGCGCATGTTCCCAGGGAGTCCCTCAGGGCTGACACCTTCCCATCAATGTGAACTTCACTGCACAATACGAAGTAACAAAGCATAGCAGGTTGAGTAGATGTCCTTGGCATGAAAAACATGCAAACAACCTCCTGTATTCAACAAGTGTAGGAGGTGCCAGGCAGCTCAGCAGTTACAGCTGTAGCTGGGTCACTACGCCTTAGAGGAGACAAAAGAGACACAGGCAATAACTTTTTAATTATAGTCTTAACTTCATTGTCATTTATCTTCTCTGAATCATCTCCTACATTGAATAGAGACGTGGATGAAAAGGACAAAATAGAAACAAAACTGAAGTACTGAAACAAGAATACAGTGGCATTTTTGTGTTGAATAATGCCATTATTGGTCAAAATTTGGTGATTGCTTTTTTATACGTAATTCGTTGCAGGCAGTCAAGAATTAGAGGTTAAAATACATAAAGCTTGTTCCTATTGTAGCCATATTCTAATGTGTTTGACAGCTGTCTTTGTTCTAATTTGGTATTACTTGCATTTGTAATATAATGTATTTCTTTGGCTAAACTCAAGAATGTATCAGTACCATATGCATGGTTTTCTATGTTGTCAGACTGTACTTTGAACCAGTTAGGGCCTCATAATATGATACATTTTTCCACTATAAATTGTCTGATCCTTTAGGATGGCAAGGAAATTGGATAAGTTGCTGGGTGCCATAGATAATAAATTTTGTGCCTAAGGTACCACAGGCCTAAAGAGATTTAATAAAGTTTTATACTAAAATGATAAATTATATAATGCCCCCAGAATAGTTTAGTGCTTCTTTTTCATTTTTCATCTCTATATAATTCTTGACCCTCTGCAGTTAGATTTGTCAAAATGAGCAATATTTTAGGAATGTGGATGAAAACTGAAAAGGAAGGTAAAATGCAGTGGACTTTTATCACACTAAGAAGCCCTATAGAATGTTAGAAGCCATATTTCTGAAGCAACTGAGATTATTAGAAAACCTTATGCAATGTTCATTACTGCACAAAATTTAAACAAGCTCAAAAAATCTTTAAAGCATGAAAATTTTGAAAATAAGTTAATTAAGTGAACCCCATGTTAGCTCAAAGCTACCTTCATGCAGATGTTGGTAACAGCTCTGGAGAACAGGAAATGTGAAGTCTCAGGTATGTACAGAACTGGTCAGAGGTCACTGCAAAGCAGCAGATAAACAGTAGTGACTTTGGGGACTTTTAGCTCTTGGTTTCTGAAGTCTTAAATTCTCCTCTAGGTATGTAAACTCCTCCAAATTTCCTGGTTTCACACGTTGATACAAATTGAAACTAGGACAAAATATTTTTTATTTGATTCCTGTCCTGGCTTGGGCCAGGATAAGGTGATTTTCTGGTTTGTACTTTCGCTTTCGGATAAGTTTCTTGTAAGTAGTTGCACTTGCTGAAATTAACAGAAGTTTCTCAGACAGTGTCTGCTTCTAGGACTGATAACACTGGATGTTTATAGTTACTGCCAGAGACTGGTATGCAGACCCAAGGACATTGCTCACTTCTGAGGAAAACCTTTTACCCTGCAGAAGGAGTAAAGAGGTCCCACCTGAACCCCTCCTCGGGGGAGGCCCGAGACAAGATAGATGCCAGAACTGACCAAACAGAGTATTCCATCCCATACACGTCATACTCAGTATAAATTTGAGGGATCACGAGGGTCAAACATCTTTTCCTGACCCTTCCCTCCTTCCTGCTCTTCCTGCCCTTCCTTCACCGGTTTCCGTGTGTGCTTCAGCATCCTGGGAGGATTCTGTCCGTTCGTCTGCCTGTGGTCCTGATCCGTGCCAGCCTGAATCTGTGTGTTCCTGCCTCCAGCTCCCGACTGCTGCTGACCCGAGGAGTCCAGCCTGGACTTTCCCAGGGCTGCCCTGCAGCCTCCGTGGTGACGTGAGAGTTATTGGGGGAAAGGGGGGAGGAACGTGGGATCAATCTTTTCCTGTATATTTGTATATTTGTATATACTGTTTCATTAAAGTTTTGTAGTTTAGTTTCCAACCCGTGAGTTTCTTTTCTTTATTCTCTCTCCTTTCCTTATCAGCGAGGAGAGGGGGATTAATATATAAATCTGTTTTTCGGTTTAATTGCAGGGCCAGTGTTAAACTGTGACAATTCCACTTCTACACAGAATACAGAGAAGTGTGGATTATACGGATCATCATAGTGAGACCAGAAATTTTTTCATACACCTGATCTGTCCCAAGGAGCCTCTTTCTGCTAAAATTATATTCTGCTAAGTCTAGCAAAACAGTTAATTTCAGTAAGAAGCGTTGCTAGTTCACCCTGCAAATGTGTACATTTTGGCTTCTACTGTCAGGTTTCTTACAGCTGATATATCAATTGATGATAGTCTTGGCTTTCTGGAAAAAATGTAATACTTCAGTAGTAAAACAGTATAAGAACCATGTCCTAAAATTCAATAGCTGGTCAGGATTTTGTGATATTCAACTAGCAAAATCACAGTACTTTTTCCATTATTTTGAAAAAGAAAAATTCATTTTTATTCATACACTAGATGAGGTAGTATTAAAGTCTGGAAGAGTAAATTAATTCTAAAAAAAAAATTAATTCTCTAATTCATGAGGATATAGAAAAAAAATCTAGCTTACTGAACTAGATGATAGGTGCCAACCTCTTTGAAATACACCATTAAAATCTGATAACAACTGAAATGTAATTAATTAAAAGTTATTTGTTGATCCATGTTGTTGAATGTTAAATTTATCAATATTCTCATTATGTTGGTTTTGCTGTTGAGGTTTTCTGTGGTTAGTGTTGTTTTCATCTCCCTGATACACTTAAATTAAGGCAGGGCTGCTGCATATAGTGAGACTATAATTTTCACTGCAAGTCCCATCTTTCACTCTCTTCCTGACAGGTGAACAAGCTGAATGCATGGAGCACAGGATTATGTATTAATCCCGTTTAGAGATTAACTAACAGGGAAATATTATAAAGCAAATGTATGTATGGAAATCTGTGGAGCTTAGACTGATTTATCATAAATTAGAAAAAAAAATATTATCTCAGAAGAGTGTAGCTGGCTAGGAATAGCAAAGCATGCAGAGGCACACTTTTTCTGTATTAGAGGAACCTGTAAGGCACCTTCCCAAGACTATCCTGGACAGAATAGAATAATGTAAGTATCATCTGTTGGGGAAAAAGAAAAAAAAAGTAATCTTGAACTGGTTTTGAGAAGACATAACTTCAAAACAGAAGAAAACAATTTATCTTTTTCATAGCCTCTGATTCGGCTATCTTTGTAGGCAGAACCATGGAGGCAGGGTGACAGATACAGTCAGGTGAAAGAGTTGTAAGAGAAATGGCCTCTGGGCATGACAGTTCTGAAGATCATGATTGAAGCTCATGCCAATTGATGTCTAATGTGAAATCTTGTTTGGGAAGGGGGGATGTAAACTAATACAACCTAAAGAAAAAATAGCTTGGAAAGAATGAGCTCGGTGGAAAGGAATAGTTAAGGTGCTCTAACAGACTGAGATACCAGTGAATCTCTTTATTCCTGTCTGTTGGTGATTATCTCCCAGTTATATTTACTCCCAACCTTTGTTCACAACCTATGTTGCACACCTATTGGAAGCTCATGGCCTTTATGACCTTTCCAGTTAAATGTTTCAGCTTGGAACATTATCATCTTTCTGATAGATAGAAATACTGCATTTTACATTCTCTGAGAGCCTGATAACGCACATGCGTAATCACTTTCTCTGTGTTTTGTGATCCGTGTTGCCACAGGAGAAAATAAAATTTCCCTGTAGACTGCCAGTAATACATTCTGTAGTGTCAGTGGGATACAGGTTTTACCATGGTCACATTTTAAGCAAGGTGATATTTCCAAAATGCAAAGACCACAGGAGCCATAACAATTGGCCTAAGGGGAATTTCCCCATGCAGAAGAGTTCTATGTAACTTTCAGTTTTCTGCTATGGAAACTGGTCAGTTAAAACCACTATTCAGCCTGTTTTGTAACCTGAACCTGTAGCTTGCATCTGTGAGAAAACCTTTGCATACGAGAAAGATCAGGGTCAGTCCAATACCCAAGATGAACTGCAACAGGCTTCCTGCATATTTGTGTGCTCTGTTGTGAGTTGGAAATATCTGAGATGTACTTTATGCCGACTTTTTTCCAAATGGGACAAGGAAAACTTCACCTTGTAGCTAAAAAGCTCTTCTCAGCTCTCTTGTATGTACATGGTCCAGACTTTCCTACATCTTCATCCACCTATAGGTACCATAGCTGAAACACTGGGACAGGCAGTGAAAAGACAAGATGGTCATAAAGGTTCAAAAAGGACTGGATTATCAACATGGCTAGTCACACAGTGTTGTCTGCAGTAAAGGCTAGTAAAAGGTGAAAGATATAATAGTCATAAATGTGACATCTTTAGTATGGACTTTGGGAAGGAGGCCCCGTGCCCTAGTAGAGATTATTCCAAATCTCCTCATCACTAGAGATAGGACACTGGTTTGGATCTGTCCTGGTCCAATTCGTCTATTCCTCTGTAACAAGATAAACTTAAGAGCCTCAATCCTGCATTTTTTAACAATGGAGGAAAAGATTTTTACTTCACAGACAATAGTTTGAAGATCTGTAGCAAAGGCTGGCTGCATCTCTCCACTGGTGCCACACTATGGCCACGTTACCCTCCTTCACAGGAGACTGCCTGCTTGTGTTGATGAGGTTCCAACAGCTGCAGCAATATGCTTTTACCCTGGAGAGCTGTATATTCCCTTGGTGGGAGCTGTGCTTTGACAAAGACAAGGTACAAGGCAATTGGCTTGGTCTGGGTAAACTGAAGTATCACTCTCCACACTGGATGCACACTGGCAAAGTGTCATTGTGGAACACAAACTGATTGGTGAACATTTTGTTCATTTCAGGGAGCAAGTGTTGGCTGCTGACTTGACAAGAAAATGGTACCCCACAAAACCAGAGTCTGTACTCAACCTGTGGTGTAAAGGTCACCTTCTGGGCTAACTGGCAAAACATTTTCTGCTTACAGAATTGCTGGACACCCTGAAGCCCTGAAGGGCAACTTCTCCAAGGAGACTGACAGTTAAAAATAGATGAAACCAGTATTTTGACTGCAGTTTTAAAGCAGTTCTAAAATTTTATTGCTTTACTTAAGACCCCCAGCTGAAGGAACATTTATCAGTCTGCAGTGAACAGCACCTTCTCATAAGAGCTCAGCAGTAAGCAGACAGCAAACTGCATTACTTGAGTGAAAAAGTGAAGTGTCATATAAGCTCTACTCTATTGGAAATGGATTAAAACAGAGCCTGTGGCCTTCTCACTAAATCACAAAGGAGCCTTACTGCTGTGAATACTATTTTTCCCATTTTTTCAAAGGAACCACTTCTATCAAGAAATCTAGATTCTTTCTTTCCTGATGCAGCTCACCTTCAGACAAGGCAAGAGTGTCTCCAGGGGACAGAGAGGCCCAGGGTATGCAATGAGCTCTTGCTTGTGTTTGGTGTACAGGGTGGAGGGGGCTGTGCTCTCCGGAGCAGTGGTGCCCGCTGAGTGTTCTCTTTTGCAGAGGGACCTGCAGGAGGAATGGCATAATTTGTTCCCTCTCTGCCATCAGCAAGAAACCTCTGAAGAAGTTATACAGTTTTGAAGTTGGTCCTGCTAATGCAGCATCTGGAAGTGTTCTTCACAAACTTTTATAGACCTCTCAAAATGGTGATCAGTGTGTGAAGCCTAGGAGAATCAACACTTCCCAACTCACCAGCAAGCACCAATGTAAACATTTGAGCCTCTAAATTTTAAAAGATAAAACTAGTTTATTGACTCTTTTGAAGTCTAATTGCTTCCAAAAGCACACAGAACCTCCCATATACTGTAGCAGTGACTTAAAGGATGCTGCCTTACTTGGTACCACCACGGAGGTGGCCCAGCTGAGACAGCACAGGGCAGTACAAAGTCAGTAAACAGCTGCAGCAAGTTCTGCACTGCATGCCCCAATCACAGTATTAATTAAAGCAGAGGCTCAACCAAAAAACTTCAGAAGTGATGTGGTTATAGTTTTACAAGTTCCTCCACAAGAGACATGCTTTATCTTACATGCTCTGACACTGTTTAGCAGCAGGTAGCTCAAGGATTTTTTAATTTTCTGCATATAGATTGCATCAGATTTTTCTGATCTAGATGGTTCTGCTCCAGGTAAGTTTTGGTATGGGTTTTTCTGGTCAGCGGAGACATACTCAGTTCTCATAGCTTTCCTTATCTCCAATTTGTGATAACTTTAATGTTTTGTCAGGATCAGACTTTTATTGTATCCGTGGCTCAGATTAATTTCAATCTAAGTAGGAAAAAAATCCAAAAATTTATTTGGCATGGAACAAAAAATTATGTCAAAATCCTCTACTGAAAATCAAACTGCTGTTTGAATCTCAGAACTGAATCAGACATTTCCTTCAGTCTCATTTTGTACTGAATATAAGTTTTATCCCACAAATGAGATTTTTTTCCTTGATGAAATCTTAATTAAAAAGAATGAATTCTGGAGAAAGTCCAATTTATGAGGTGAGTCATAGTCAAGCTATAATAGTATTGACAGTATTTGATTCTGATTTTTATTTTAATCATATGCTTCCTCTGTATTCCATTAGTGAACCTTGTCAACCCATATTGATTTACATGTAAAAAAGAGTGGTACTGAATCACAGTAAAGGTCAATTGTGCGGAAACAAATCTTGCTGGCATATAAAACTGATAGTTACTCTGACTAGACTTTAGCAGAGCTTTCAGGGTGAATAACGTGGAGGGAACATTTATGTAATCTGCTAAGTTTTTTCCATGATAAATGAACAAATGGGTAAATGATAAAAATCAAGACAAACTGATAATTTACTAGGCACCATAACTACCTTTTAGATTAAAATATAGCACATTTGGTTCTCTTCCAAGGAGTGGGTCTGTGATTGGAAGCCCTCCACTTGGGACTTTGAGTGAGACATTTTCCCTTTAGTGGATGAGTGTGTGAACATTTTGGGACATCTTTTTTAAATTACTATTTGAGGAAACTTAGGAATTCCTAAGTTGTGTAATATATGCCTGCTGGACATCCAAACACAGTGTTTTCTTCGGTCTTTTGGAGTGCTGAGTCATTTTGATTGAAAAAAGTCTCAATTTTTTAGTAGCTGCCCTGTCTGGTTTGTGGGTGCCTCTGCAATAGAGTCCCAGGATAGTATGTCCAGAGCTGATCGTATTTGATATTTCCATTAGCCACCTGGATGATGGAAGAAAAAGTATGCTTCTGAAATTTTCTGTCAGCTCCAAGCTAGGATGGATGGTGAGTGCTGGACAGGATCAGAATTCAGAATGATCTTGGTGAACTGGAGTGGGGGTGGGGGAGGAAAGGGAGGGGACTGAGAAGAGGGGCAAGGGAAAAGGTCTACATGTAAAGAATTATTGAAAAATTAATAAATACAAAATGGAGACTAACTGGCTGGCCATCAGCATGGCAGGAAAGGATCTGGAGCTATCAGTGGGTCAGATCTGGCTGCAGGTTCTTTCACAGAAAAGTCAAGTTACATACTGGGATGTATTAATGGGAGAGACAATGTAAAACCAAAGGAAATTAATTATTGTTGATCATGTTTTTATTTCAAAGAGATTTCTATAAGTACAGGTAGAGGGTTTTTAGACATAATTCTATTACTTTTTTTCAGGAACTCAGCCTATCTTTAATACCTGAAACATCCTTTTTGTAAAATCACAGAAAAAAATGCAAGGTTGTATTTATGCCCAGCTCCTGTAGCAGTGATGCTGCCAGCTGTTGAAAATTCAATTACTTCAGTTTCAGAGTCTGGATTTCGAGAGTTTATGTAACTTGGAAATAGAGAGAGACAGTGACACTGAGGTTAAAGAAGAGCCACATGTCCTGGCATATTTCTCTTCAAATTTCTGAATCTTTCATTACAGCCACCCCCACAGCTGGCAGTGTCAGTACTTAAAGCACTACATTCTTGCAGATGCATCCTCTCTTCAGTTATATTTTCAGTTATAAAACAAACAAAAAAACCCCAAACAAAAAACACACACAAAAAAAACACAAAAGAAACCACAAAAACCACAGATATAGGTTGTTGCAGTTCTATACAGAAAAGATATTAATGTACATCACTGGGGATGACTCAAGCATACTGACCTCTAAGCTTCTGTACATGGGCACAGTGGCTAATAGATGAAGGTCCAATTTCTTCTATATAAAGAGTTAAAACAGTGAAAATATGCCTTATCTGTCTGTCCTAGCTTAATAAGTGTTCCCAGGGCTCATTTATGTAGACATTATGTAGACAAGAAAAAACATGTAGATCACAAAAGTAAATATTGGAGTATACACATCTTTGTTCTGTATCATTGGTTTCAGACTATTTACTGACTTAAATCACAAAATCACAGAATTGTCGTGGTTGTAAAAGACCTCTAATAACACCATATCCAATCATCACCATCCACCCTAGTGAAAATGTAAAAATATATATGTATCAATATCTGTATAACCATGCCCATTAGAGCATGTCCTGAAGTGCCTCATCTACACAGTTTTTAAATACTTAGAATCATGAAATTTTCAGGGTTGGAAGGGACCTTTAAGATCATCT
Organism: Florisuga fusca; assembly: GCA_038090715.1. Taxonomy (NCBI): domain Eukaryota; kingdom Metazoa; phylum Chordata; class Aves; order Apodiformes; family Trochilidae; genus Florisuga; species Florisuga fusca. The sequence continues at coordinate 15,149,589 of JAAWXA010000021.1, forward strand.
AATTCTAACCCCCCTGCCGTGGGCAGGGACATCTCTCACTACCTGATCACAACCTGATCTCACTATCCATCCTCATATCCATCATATTCCTGAGCAAAATACAAGAAACTGACTGACTAACTCCTGACTCAAATCTTAAGAACGTAATAACTCTTTCCTTACATTCCCTTTCACCTGTCCCCTAATTTCAGCAGCCAAAGTTATCCTGTTTTTCACTAATCATTCCTGACCTGTGGCTGTCAGAATTATCTGTGAAAATCTGTTTTTGTGGCTGGTGTCTTTGAATCATGTATCTAAAAAGATGGCTAAAGCTTGTTTTTTATTCTTTAATGCACATCATGTGAAAGACCTCTTCAGTTTTAGGTAACCTGCTGTCCAAAAGGGATTAAATTACCTCATCTGTCAGTTGGTTGTGTTTTGCCTCACAGAACCTTTGCTTCAGGTGCAAAAGTAGTAGATGTATTTACAATGTCGCCACAAAGTTGGCTGCACAGAATTTGTTCTGACTTTTCCAGAAGGTCTTGAGAATGATGATACATGAGCTTTCCACTAAATTTAGGGGGTGATAAAGATGAAGAAACCTGGCTTTCCATCACAACTGTGATTATGGCATGAAAACTGTCCCACACTCTATGTGTTGTTCTTGCACATGTAAGCAATGAGTCTTGCTTGAGCTGAAGTGTTGTTTGCTGTCTGTTCATAATAATTATCTCTTCAGTCTGTGATTATTTTTACTTTCCCTGTCCATGCACACTTAAATGGAAGTGCTCCTCTCCATGAAAAAGAGATGTGCTAATATATTTAGTCCACACATTTTAGATTACTGTCAGATGGTAATTGAACAGAATGAAGAACATTCTTATTTCTTTACTCCGTTTATACATTCCTTACAGGGGCCAGACAGGCGCTGACGTTCAGATTAATTCTTCTGAAGCAATTTTCTCAATCCTGAACATGAAGTTTACAATGACCCAGATAAGCTAGCTCAAAATTTTACATCTGTGGAAATATCTGTAAACCTACTGATCTAAATGGATTTATGTCCCTGTATATTAACTGTGAAACTGCATATGATGTGCCAAGCAGCTTTTCCTGTATGAATCTAAAATTCACTGTGTTCTTTAGTTCTTCATTCATTTCTTCTATGTATACCACAGACAACAGTAGAGCTCCTTGTCTTTGACCTTTCCCTCTGCACAGACATTGTTAGTAGAGAGTTTATTCTTTGAATGCACAGGAAGCATCCAGAACTTGTGTTACAGCCTTTCCAGAACCTAGGCAGGAATTCACAAAATACTCAGGAGATAAGGTTGCTGTCCTAAATATTCAATTGGCTCATCTGTCTTAAGAGTGTACAGAACAAGAGTTACTGTACTATAAAAGTATTGCTACATCTTTCTGCCAGATTGAGTTTCACCAAGGCTCCTGATTGCAAATAAATCAAAGTTAAATCCAGTAAAAGTAAACAATCTCGATACAAGTGAAAGGATACTCAGAATTACTTGTTGTCATATTTGGATTTAGGGAATTGATTGTTTTATCTAACTAGTTTGCTTCTTTCTGGACTGTTTTCTAAGTGACAGTGTTTAGTAGCTGACAGACCAGTATGTTTCAAACACATAGAGAAAATAAATCTGTTTTAAAACTCGGATATATTTTGACCAAGATCGTCTCTGAATTTTCCAGCTCAATCCAATAGAAGAACAAACAAATTACCAAAAATACCATTTGGGAAAACAGCCTTAAAAAAAAATGAAAAATAGAATACATAAAAAAGAATATTTCAGAACCTTGTCCATCTCTATTGAGTTTGGGTCTTGCAAATGTTTGTAAGCATTTGCAGCAATATTAAGTGACTCTTCAGAATCACTTCTCATTTGTTTTAAAGCTATCTAGGAAAATACAAGAAGAACTAATGGAAGAGACTGCCTGCAGCATTTTCAGCTTCTCTGTGTAGGCAGCACAAGACCATCTCAATAGAATGGCTATTTCAAAAAGTTATCTACATTATCTACAGACTCATCCCTGAACCTGGCTGAATATTTAACCACCCAGAATGGCAGAACTTGAACTTGTACCCCAGTCCCAGCACCCAGAACTTGGTTCAAACTCTTTCTTAAATGTTTGATGATCTGATATTTTTTCCTCAGTTCTGCTAGAAAGGTCAGGTCTACACATGATGTTTATGTTTCTTTTGTCTGTAAAGCCATTAATTTACCACCCTCTGCCAGGCCTCTGATTTTTTCTGTGCCTTCAGCAGTATTTCTGGAACAGTATGGTACTCTATGGACAATAACATTTTTACATAAGTCATATAGTCATAGAATAATTTTGGTTGGAGAAGACCCTTAAGATCATCAGGTCCAACTGTAAACCTAACAGCACCAAATCCACCCATGTCCCTAACTAAACCATGTCCCTAGCTGCCACATCTACACAGCTTTTAAATACCATCAGGAATGGTGATTCAATCACTTTCCTGGGAAGCCTGCTCCAACACTTGATTATCCTTTCAGTGAAGAAATTTTCCTAATAGTCAATCTAAAATTCCTCCAGAGCAACAAGGCCATTTCCTCTTATCCTATCACTTGCTTCTTGGAAGACACACCCATCTCACTCCAACAATAAAAAGCTGATGGTTCCAACTTTATGTTGGCCTGAAAAACATAAAAGTAGGGAAGAAAAAAGGAGATGATCATTCTGTCATCTTAGAAACTGCAGAAGAGCAAAGCAAGTGGCAGAAACATCATTTTTCACTAGGAATCACCACAAAAAAAAAGAATTGTGTTAGCTGGAGACCTTGCTGACATTCCTTTTCAGTGGAAGATTACTTGCCTGGTAAGCACCTGGAAAGAGACTTGGAAAAGACCTGGATGTTACAGAATTAGGAAATGGAAATAATGGGATTGCAATGCCAGCAATGAGGAAAATTCTGTTACTTAAATATTGCTAGAATGTAATTCACTTAATGTGTCTCTGAATGGGGTTTGCATCTCCCTCTTTAACTCATAGCTAGTAGGAGACCAGTTGGGTAAAAGATCATGGGAAACTCAGGTGGATGTATGAAGGTGGAAAGTTCTGCAGACTTTTGAGGGTTTCATCTAGTTGCAACATTACAATCCACTATTTGCTTGAAGTCAAATTCAGTTCTAAACTGTCAAATCTCAGCAACATTATAATTTATGAAGAACTGCAGTCCCTATTCACATTATGCAGATTTTGGCTCTCATGGTCTCTTACCTCTGCACCTGCATAAAAATGTACCTTTTTATCATCTGTCAACACAGAATGATGTACAGAGAACAGTTACTTGAGAAATTATTCACACCAAGAGAGGTTATTTCTGACTATCAAGTCCTGTGTCCCGAGGGAAAGTGAGAGTCATGCATATTTAACTTACTGATCAAATGAGTCTTTTTAGTTTGAAAGTTAGAACAGAACCAGATTTGAAGATCACTTATCTACTAAAGCCAAATTTTAATTCCTGAGAAGTGTCATCTGACCTTATAAAAGGTCTCTTTCATGTGTACCACCCATTTTACAGGGAAACATGCTATCACAGTTTTTAGACTTCATTCACATCACAAAATAGTAGTTAATAGTAAAGTTTGAATAAATTTGAAAGCCTAGAGAGAGCCCATAAAAACTATACAGTTTCACATTTACTTGGACATTCCTTTTATCTGTTCTCTGATACAATTGCGTTGAAGGAAGGGGAAACAAGGCAAATCTATACACTGGCTTAATTTTGCTACTTGAACCTGGAGTAGGTGCTTAAATAGTATTGATAGAAAAAAGGGCGTCCTACTGCTTTACAATATTTCTCAATATTCTATTTACATACTGGAGTCCTCACTTTGTGCATAGATGAAGTGTGCCATGATAAGATTGATGTAACCCTGATGTTATGAGAGGGTTTTGAAAAGCAACTTAGAAGACTTCCAGCAGAATCAGAGAATCAGCATGCAGCACTTCACGTGTGTTTGCAAAACCCAGCTCAGCACACAGCATACAGATGTCTGCAGGAGGGCAAGGGTCACGCTGAAAAATGTGCTGGAGAACTGGTGAGAAGCTACAGATCTGGTGAGTGTGTGTTAATTTAAATTGTGTATAAGCAGAGATTTTGTCCCACCTTTGTGTCTCCTTAGGTGAGCAATATGCAGATGTTTGCAGCAAGGACCTGACAGGCAGCATCCCTGTGAGCAAGTAGCACCGTTTGTCTGATAGGTACAAAACTCATTTTGTAAGCTCAGTATTAGTACAGCATCAAGGTCTCCAATTTTCTTGTTGACGTCTCAGTTACTCCTATTCCTGGTTGCTATGCCTGCGATTTTTCCCTTACTCTTGAGCTGTTAGGCTATGCAGCATTTGTGCAGCATTGCTCACGCAGGATGTCAGGCACAAAACTCAATGACTTTTCATTTATCTCACTCCTGTGTTGCTGGCACTAGTCCAAATGCCTGACTAACTGTCTTTCCAGATTTCTGCTACACCATAAGCTAGGACCTGCTAGAGGAATAAACTTTGGGGCAGCCTTAATTTCGGGTTGAATTTGCCATTCTACCTGCTCCTCTGCCAGATGCACACCTCTCTCCTGGAGGACGGTAGAAGTGTGATGCTAGCAAGCTTTGCCTGTCCTATGGATACACTGCATTTATGTGCCAATTGTCCCCTTCTATAGGTCTCATTTTGGACAGCATGAAAGTTGTTACCAGAATTGTAACAATTTAATACTTGACGTATTTTACAGGTTGCTTTCTAAACAAACTTCATGGTGAAATTTTGCATCTTTCTGTGTACTCAGAGTTATGCAGTGAGCTGCAGCATGTCACGTTGGCAGTGTTCACACCAAGTCAGAACACGTGCATTTGAGAAGGCTTTGAACCTGGAGGCAGACAAGAGGAGATGGACACTGCTCACACCTCAGCTTTTGGTGCCACATAAGCTTCTCCGTCCCACCATGGCAGAGAGCAGCTGATCTGACAGATGAAAGCTGACTATGTACTCTGAGACAAGGGGTGCAGCCGGTGGCAGTGATGGCAGTAAGTCCTCTGGCGCTGTGTGTAGATGCATCACAACTTTTTAACAATAAGTTGCCACACTCTAGCTTATAACTGGATATGTTTTTGCCTGGTATCTCCAATTCACAGGTTATTCTTGCATTTCCTTCTGTCAGCTAGATAATTTCTCCAGTTTCTAGACCAATTTTTGTTTCCTAAATTTCAGGTTTCCATTAAAGCCTTACTTTTGATTGATTTTTTTGAAACTGCTATTGAGATGGCAATCAAAGTGTAGAAAATATTTTTACAGGTCAAGACTTCTTTTTACAGTGTCCATTTAAGTCAGGTTCCAACACCATCTTGATTAGATAAAGTGTCTTATGAAATGTATTTCATTACTATAAATTATATCATTTTACTAAGGTGCAACTGATCTGTGAGGGAATGCTGAAAAATTACAGATTTCCTTGTTAATCATATGAAAGCTGCTTAACAAAGGGCCCTATGAACCCATCATCTTCCTTTCCATTAGCATTTCCAAGTTAAATTCTATCACAGAGACATTATTTATAACTCTCTACAAAATATCCAAGACATTTTAAATTCAAGTATCTTACAAAATAAAAATGCTGAAGGGGGTCTGTGTTGTTACTTCATTGAGACAAAGACACTGTCATTAGGCTCTTTCAGCCTAGCTGTGTGTTTGAGGGACTCAGTGTAATTTCTATTCCTGTTGTTTAAGCATAAGGCCATGGAATGTGATCAAGAGAGTGGAAAGGGTTTCCTATGAGAAGATACTAATAGAACATGGATTATTTAGGTCATTAAATAGAAGACTGCAATGGGATATCATAGCTGTTTCTATGAGGGAAGTGCAGACCAGGGAAAGAAAATAATTTAATTTAGAGGACAATGTTGGCAGAAAAACAAGTGGGGATAGACAAAGGATCAAGGTGGATCAGGGACAACCCTCCACTGGATGAGTGGTATAAAGGGGGCCAGTAGCATTTAAACCCCTTGCTGGTCAGCACACTGTCTCATTGTGTCCTGTGCATGATCATTGCTGTCGATCCTATATTACTAACTGCCATGTCTAACTATCCTCTGTCTGTGTGTGCTTGTTTCTTCTTCGTATATTTCATCCGTGAACAAACAAACAAAGCATTTTTACATATCAGAGGCAAATAAAAAATTACAGATTTTTTTTGTCTTACTAATCAATTTACTGATATTGAATGAAAAGGCAGTAACACTAACTGATGCTGCTGCTTCATTCTGACTATTGGGAACTCTAACTGCATTAATTTCTATATATAATTACATTATTTGAACCCTATAAACTTTTGTTTTACTTTACTTACAGGTGATCCTTAGAAGATTTGAGTTGTTGTAATAGCTTCCAGTTATTTTAGAGAGTTCTCTCTTTACATAATACTAGGCAAAATATTTTAAGAGACACTCAAGTGATTACTCACAGACTGGTAAAAATTTAAGTGAAACTAATTTTCAACTCAAACTATATCATTAGCAGCAGTATGGCTCCTCTTTTAATACTTGGGGAAAAAAAGCAAAAAAGGCTCTCCAGAAGTACATTAAAAGCACCAGGAGCTGGTCTTTGAAATGTCCTTTAAACGAGTTTCTTTCTCACCAACAATAGAAGCAACTTCCTTAGATTCAGGTTTATTATTTTAGGCGATATCTATGTGCCTAAGTTAATCATAGCCACTGAAAAAATCTCTTCCTACTCTTAGGGCCTTTCTTCCAGATTGAACTCTGTTTTAGATAACACAACTGCTAGTTATTAGTTCAATTTCTGCTTTTTCATATAATGTCACTATTTGCCTATTAATGTGATCAGCTGGTGCAACTCATACTTGCTTGTATAGTGTTTAGAAATATAGAAACATAGAATTTTTCTGGGTAGGAAAGACCTTCAAGATCATCAAGCCCAGCCTTGCCCTAACCCTATTACCCTCTTCCTGATGAACCACCACCAAACCATGTCCCCAAGCACCACATCTAGATGGTTTGGTCTGGTCCCTCCTCCACACAAGGCATCTGAACAAAGACCAAAGAGTGACAGAAATGTCATTTCATTGTGGGTTGCTTTCTTTTTAGTTACCCTGCTGTCTCATTCTGCTCTCTCCTCAGTGACATAAAGGTATTAGGTGTAATGCCTGAGAAACTGAGAAGCTGAATTATGGGCAGAAGAGCCACAGACAGAAAAAGAGAAATGAAACAACAAGATTATGAAGGATACTGAAAATAAAAAGGCCCAGGTTTGTTCCAACAAGACAAAGTCTGATGTTTTAACTTTGTAGTTTTTATCTTTGTTAGAAGACTGGTTACCATGCAGAGTCTTTGTATGTGTGGCCATACATGAGTGACACATAATGAGTCTACCCAGACCATGTGTTTAGGTTATACCCCCTCATCTATAGGGTTTTTCCCTACCTGTATTCACACCACATGTAACATGGTAACTACTTTACACATGCTACAAGTTGATCCTGAAAAGAAATAAACCCGGAGAAGCAATCTGCCTTGCAGTAGCCTGCAGTATTCATGCAAGGTTTGCTACTGCACAGTGTTGCTAATACTAAAAACAGGTATACAGAGAGCACCTCAGCTGCAGGTAGTTGGGTATAAGATGGAAGACACTGCACAAGCAGCATCACATGTTCCCCTGTTTATGTGCCCTTCTGGCAGGCACTGGTATTGGCCCAGACATTGAATGGTCAGGTCAGTGTGTCTGTGTGCTGCTCATCTGACTAATCCAGAAAAGGATGCACAAAAATGGCCTCTCCTCTGAAAAGGAAAAGAAAAAAATGTCTATGTATTACTGGAGGATTATGCTGAATAAATAGTATTCTTCCAATTTTAAGCTACTTACATTTCTAAAGAAAAGAATGTCACTGACCTTTCTCTTTTAATACATGAGCCTCTTGTCTTGACCACATCTGAGTTTCATAAAATTTAATTGCTCTAGGGACCTCAATATTATATTATATTTCAGTATTAGTGGACTCAGACTCTAGCTCAAGAATGTGATTTTTCAAGTCATAAGATCTGTGAGAATAGTATCTTCATCTAGGGAATGGAAAGAATATAAAGTGTTTAATCACACGCCTCCAAAGAATCAATTTTGAATTGTTCTGTTTTTCAAAAAGTCTGTTAGTTTTTTGGGTTTTAACGTTAGAAACTAATGTGGATTACAGCACGTTAATTTTAATATACATTCATCAAGGATACTAACTCACTGACAATTTTCTTCTCATAAATGTAGATGAGATCGCTTTGATCCTAAATGCCAAATATATCTCTTCTGAAAATGTAGGGAAACAGATTTATTTTTTTTTCCCCCGTAAGTGTTCATCTGAACACTGCTCATTTGAAAACTACCAAAATTTTGTTTTTACACCTAACCTGGCAATGATGTCTCTTAAAGAACAATTCATTTCATACATTCCTTATTTGCAAATGAATGACACTGTTTATCCCAGCAAAAGTAGCATGTACCATTCTGATGTCATCTTGATTATTATCCTTCAGAGTGCTCCCTGGTTTTCCCTGAGTGCTTTTCTGAAGTCTGTATTATATTTGCAAAATTTTTATTTATTCAGTTAGCATTAGGTACTGCCTAAGACTGTTGACAATTCTTACTGTGTTTACTGTCTGATTTGCTGCACCATTGCACATGAGAAGCAGCACTAACTTTCAAGTCAATGAGCCAACACAGATGATGTGATCTATTTAGCATTAAAGGTTTTAAAACGTATCCCCAAAGGAAATACTACAAGTAACATTATTTTTTTCTTGTGCTTTGATTGCTCTCTAGTTGTGCGATCAATGCTGAATACACACAATTTTACAGAGATTAGTTTACCCATATTTACTGCAAACAAGGTTTTAGAGGTAGTATGCAATTTGTCCCTCTAATGCTTCCAGTTTTAGGATCTGAATCACATTACCCTGGAACAATAATTCGTTTTTAAAATAAGTGCAGTTACAAGAGAATTCAGGCATTAGATTTTAACTGTTTACAACTTTGCTCCATGAGCTAGCACATGCCAGCAATCTAATTTCCATGCCTATACTTTTGAAAAAAAAAAGTTACTAATAAGATTTGCCAGCCTTAATTTCAGTTTTAATGTTTGTTTTGAGAAATATATTCTGCCATAATTTGATATATTTTTAAATAACTGAATTAAGAAAAAATCTTGTATAAGTAATGTTGTTCAGTGTGTAGATCATCAAACTTGATTAAGGAGGAGACAGAGGAGCCTATTCAATGCCTTCCATCTATCACTGATTTGCACCTGCCATGGACAGGCATAGGAGCACATGGGCATCTGCCTGAAAGGGGCTCTTTCATATTTCAAACAGCGGGAATCTTCTGGCATTTGGCCATGGCCTCACCTTTGTAATGACTGGAAATCCATGTGCAGTCCTACTGCCAAGATGCCTCTGCCCAGCCTTCTCATTCCAGACTAGAAAAAGATTGATAAGCCTTTTTTTATTTCCTAACTAACAGCTGCTGAACAGAAAATACAAACCAGGTATTCAGTTTTGTACAGATATCTAGTAGAAAAACTCTGGTGATGCTAGGCAGCAGAAATTGGGTTGAGCTGTGAGAAATACTGGGAAATCTACTTGATGTTATACAGATTTTTTTCCAAAATAGAAAACACCATGCAGAATGTCTTCTTTGTCAAACACAGTCTTTCTGCTTGTAAAAGAACATCTGCAAGGAGTTTTCTTAAGACAGGAAGCAGCTCACTCGCTGAACTGATCCTTGACACCGTGTTTCTCTGTTAGGAAATATTGTGCTTGGCACCTGTACAGAACTGGGAAAGTATATATTCTATCAAATACTCAAAAATCCTCAACTTAGACTGAAATCTCATATTCTTCCCTGTGCATTTGAGAACTCCGTACAATTTGCTTCCTAAGATATTTTTATTCAGGAAAATTTAAAGTAATTATAACCACTATGTACATCACCAGACTGCCTGACAAATGAGGATGACTGCAGTGACCTCCTCAGAGTTTCTCCCAGATACTACCTTTCTCACCACCAGAACTATTAATCAAAGATGTGACACACATATCTTTCTGTAAAGCTGGAAATGAGTCAGCTGCTATAGATATATGTGACTCTTTGCAGATGCTCAGGCACCACTGAGTCGTGACTTGAGCAACCAACTGCTTCAAAGCTGCACGTTATTTGAAGTATTCTTTCATAGAAAAAAAAAAAAAAAAAAGAAACCACCAGGAAGCTTGTTCCTAGCTTAGTTCTGTTACATAACAAGATGTGTTGGGTGCCACATACTGCTGCACACAGATACTGCAAGGATGAAAATAGGAAGATGTGATCTTTCTCTTCCCTCTCCCACTATTCACAGCAAAGCTGAGAGAGTTATATATGTAAATTTGAGAGGTCTCTGACCATGAGAATTTAAAGCTTTCATTAAAAAATATTTAAAAAGCAACTTTACTTCTACTGTGATAAGATTTTCTTCTTATCTTTCGGCATATTCAATAAAAGTAGATATGTTGTAAATAAAGACATTGAACAGTTGGACATTATGGTTACAAAACCTAAAGGCTCTCACTTACTGGTCAGAATGCAAAAGGGGTTATTAAGGCTAAAATGTGACTCTCAGCCAGCAGACTTTAACCACCTAACAGCTAAGCTCCCAGTCCAATCTGGGCATTCAAGTACTCTCCATAATCAAGGGTGAACCATCCCACTGAAATTCTCTGATGAGCCAGTCACTCATGCCATACATATTAAAATTAAATGAAATGCCTTCAGATTTGCCTCTCTCTATTGGTTAATTTTATCTAATATACACTAGACACTTCATTTTTGGATAGCTAAAATAAGTTGCCATTGATTCTGCCTTTGAAATTATGGAATATGCAGCCAGTGATTCACTTTAAAAGGGTGACTTGCCTCATTCCAGTTACTCTTGGCAAGATCTTCCTCATTAGGTAGTTTGTCCCACTGTTTTAATATAAAACAGTCAGAGTGGTAGCAAAACCATAGGCTTAAAAATCGTGCTAGGAAAAGTTGGTTTGTGTACTTGGTGAACAGATACTTCCCAGCGTAGAGTAGCACTGCATTAAACAGCAAATGCTTATTTCTGCTCTAAAAAACCCAAAGCAAAACAAATAACAGTAACAAAACTAAAATACTATTGTCCTCATATATTTTAGTGAGATTAGTTGGCAAAATAGTAAATGACTTATGTATCATTACTTTAGACTGAAATGAAGCACAGGTCACGAGGGCTCACTGAGGATATGTGATGTCCAACTTACCCTACAACTGGAATGACTGAAAATAATGCTCCTTTCTTCTCAGTTTATTTCTTTGCAAATAGCTTGCTGAAATCTGTATGTGCTGTTAGTCCTCTCCCCCTGATTTTGCTTCCTGAGCTTTTATAAAAACAAACCGTCTGCATGACCAACTGTAGAACAATAGTGAAGACTGCTTGTGACTGTCTTGATAGTGAGGACAGTAACATATTAACTAAGAGACTGTTTTCCTGGGTTTGTTCTGTATTTTTTTCAGTGCTTTGACAGTGTTGTTACCGAGGTCTTCATGAATTCTTAGCAGGATCTCAGCAATGAGGTGAGCGTGAAAGCATCAGAATTTAGGAAATGCCAACTAAGATGGAATACAGCAACTATTACAGACACATTCAGTCAGCTGATTGGTGACAGCCAACATGGCTTCACTAAGAGCAAATTGTGCCTGACATTTGTTGGCCTTCTACAGCAGGGTTACAGTGTTGGTGGCTAAGGGGAAAACATCTACCTGGATATCATCTACCTGGACTTCTGCAAAGTCCAGTACAACTGGACAGTACAACATACATGTCTATAAATTAGGGAGACACTGACTTGACAGATGGACCACTCAGTGGATAAGGAATGGGCTGAACAATCCCACTCAAAGAATTGCAGTCAACAGCTCAGTGTCCCAGTGGATACCAGTGGTGTTCCTTAGAAGTCAGTATTAGGACCAGCACTGTTTAATGTCTTTGTCAGTGACACAGACAGTGGGATTGAGTGCACCCTCAAGCTGTGTGCCACGGTAAGAAAGCTGGAGGGATGAGATGTCATCCAGAGGCAGGCCTGTGCAAATGGCATGCAGTTCAACCAGGCCAAGTACCATGTCCTACATAAGGGTTGGGGCAATCCTAAGCACAAATAGAGGCTGAGCAGAGAATGGATTGAGAGCAGTCTTAAGCAGAAGGACTTGAGGGTGCTGGTTGATGAGAAGCTCAACATGATCTAGCAATGCTTGCTCCCAGCCCAGAAAGCCAACCATATCCTGGCCTGTATCAAAAGAAACATGAGCAGAAGGTCAAGGCAGCTAATGCTCTCCCTCTACTACACCTTTGTGGGACCCCATCTGGAATACTGTGTCCAGTTCTGGAACCTCCAACACAGGAGGGGCATGGAGCTGCTGGAGCAAGTCCAGAGGGGGACCTCGAAGAGGATCAGAGAGCTGGAGCACCTCTCCCATGAAGACAGACTGAGAGAGTTGGGGTTATTCAGTCTGGAGAAGAGAAAGCTCTGAGGAGACATTATAGCAGCCTTCCAGTGCCTGAAGGGGAGGCTACAGGAAAGCTGGGGAGGGACTTTTTATAAAGGCATGTAGTGAAAGGACATGGGGGGATGGTTTCAAACTGGATGAGGATAGATTAGACATTAGGTGGAAATTCCACGTAAAATTCCACAGACTTGAGACTCAAACAGAAAGAGCACACTGGTAATGAAACATTACATATCTGACACTGTTTTCATAACTGCATCTAGAAGTCAGGCTGCTTTCACTGTTTTCAGTTTTATCTGTTACTTTTTTTATTTTTTTCATCTTTGCCAAGTCTTTTGATCCAAAAACTAGAATTAACCTTTTTTATTTATTTATTTCCAAGAGTTTTTCTTTTTTTGCTCTTCCCTTCTCACACAAAAAAACCAGAAGCTTTAGTGATTCTCTTATCTTTCAGGAACACAAGCATGACCCTGCTCTCCAGCATGCCCATGTTTCTTGTTCTTATGTCTTTCTGTCCTCTGTTCAATGGTATTCTAGTTTTATATGAATATTATTCCTGAATTTTAACTGGAATGATATCCATAAGATATTGGAAAATTCTACCTCACAGTTAACTAAAAAAAGAGATATTAGATTCACAATCTAAATTAAAATGAAAAATGCAGTTCCCTCATCTTATATCAGCAACATCCCATTAACAATCTGATCTTTTTATTCTTTCTTTCTTTTTTTTTTTCTTTTTCCAGGAGAAAAGAGAATTTTTCCAAGAGACAGCTTAACAACAAATTTACCTGAGGTATTTGCAGTAATTTTCCTGCCTGGCATGATGCCTGGAAATCTGGCAATAAAATGCAAGGTTAAATTAATAATGACTAACTGATGTGCACAGTAAACCTTGTTCAATTATAAAGCTTTTGTGGTTTGGTTTTTTTTTTTTTTTCTTCTGTGCAGGACAGTGTGCACACTCTTTGGGAGAGTTTTTGAGCTCTAGTTCCAGCTGCTGCCATAGATGGACTGTTTTGAATTGTATAAATCACTGTCTCCACCCTCCTCTTCACCCACATTAAAACTGTGGGCTGTATTGGAGGCCCCAAATGAATAAAGAAAGAAGCTGAGACATGGGCCCAGGGCAGCAATGAGGTTTGTAGCTAACCAAAGTGAAATGGTAAATATAAAACAACTTTTTCTCTTTCTACCTATTGTCTCTGTCAGGGAATTACAGTAGTTCTGGAGATGACACCTGAAAATCTTACAAGGGCACAGGAAGTTTTTTCTTTTTGACAAGGGAAAAGAGTATCATTTGCACCATTTTAATGACAATTCCTTAAAATATGTTCCTTAAATTAAAAGTCTACCATATACTACTCTCCTTTTATCTAAATAATGTATGTTCTGGAAATGTTCATCTACTCTAGAAAAATACTCTAGATTTTAGGAAATAATGTTTTGAAATTCGAATTATATGATTAAACTACATGAAACACAATCCAGAGGAATGGTGATATGTACTTAAACATCAAAGATTCACAGACCTTTTCCACTGACCTTCTATCTAATTACTTTGTCCTTTGGTAATAAAGTTAGCAGGAACTTTTTATTGCAGGATATTTGTACAAGATTTTTTTTTAAATCCCCAGGAACTTACACACTGTCAAGAGTAAATTAATATTCTCTTCCTCTTACCGTAACTTAAAGAATAGCAGCTGAGTCATACCCTGGCCTGTAACGTTTGGGCTTTCAGTAATAGATTTTAAATGGAATTAGTATGCTCCAGGAGTGCTTCATGAGATCCTGCTTTCAGGCTTTGATGAAACTCAGCGATATGTAGGTGACATGAACATTACACATACTATGTATGTTTTTTTTTTTAATTCTGGCTTTCTTTCACCTTTTTTACACATAAAAAATAGTCCTCCCCACCATGCATATATGAAAGTTATATACAATAATGAAGAAAGATAGAATGGACAAAAATCTGTTAATATGGACAGAAATTAAGAAGAAGTTAATCAAGGGAATGGAGATTTGGATCCCAAGTGAAGATTTGGGTCTCTTACTCTCTATTCATTAATAAAATTCAGCAAAAGTGAGAGAGCACACGAGGACATGGAAGAGTAGTTTACTGTCTCAAATTGAGAAAAATCCAGTTTGTCTTCACAACTTTATTCTGGCTGCTGTTGTCATAGTTTCTAAAGGTAAGACTGGTTGTTATTTGTTCTGCAGCATTCCTGTTTTATTTGATGTACAAAGCCCTGGAAAGCAGAAACATTTTATTTTGCTAACTGCTTTGACTCTGACCCTGGAAACCCAGATGCTGTTGCTGATTTTCTGTGGTAGCAAGCATTCCTGTATCACAAAGCACAAATAGGGCACTATAGCTAGTTTCATAGCTTGTTAATTCAGACATCTCTGCACTTCTTAGTGTGTAACTTGGAAACTGTAGCATCCTTTCAACATAATTGTATATACTACAGCCCATAGTAAAAAGAAGAAATGCTGTGCAGGGCTTCCTGGCTTTTTTGTTTGATTTTGTGTCAGATTTTCTATCCCTAATTCATGAGATTTAGATTTTCAATCTAGCTAATGACAGGTCAGTTAATGTTTAAAAAATTTCTTAAGAATTTTATTAGTCCAAATGTATCTGTTTGAATAATGAAAAACAATCCATAGATAATAAATTGCATTAATTTCAAGGACTGTTGCAGTAAATTACTTCTACCTTCAAATCAGCTTAGGTATGCACACAAAGGTATTTACACAAATGTACTTGATATTTGTACCAAGGAACACCATAAAACATTTATTATCGATTTGTATTTTCTGAAATATTTATGAAAGTCTCACCAAAAAACACTCTTAAATCTACATTCTTCTACAGTCCATCGGAGTCTTTTGGTGACATTGAAAAGAAAGAAAAAACCCAAGCATTTGGACCTGAAATTGGCCACTGGTATTAATATGTTCTCAAGCCAAAGGCACGGTCATATCCTCTATAGCTGCATAATTAGCCCTTCATGAGCAAAAATGAATTTAATTTTTTTTTTTCACTCCTGGTTTGCTGACAGAGGAACCTTTCCTGTTCAATTAACAGGCTCACAATCAAGATTTTTTATGTGATGCATTTTTCAAGGGCATTTCCTTGAAGTTTACATCTAAGTAGTCTTTTAGAAGTTTGCCAGATAATATCAGAGTGCTATTCACATTATCTGTCTTCTGGGGACTAAATACATAAATTATAGCCACTGTATCAAATGTATTTCTTCAATCTGACAAACTGGACATGGCTTTTTTGTCACTGATCTCATGTTTCTGGATTCGGGTTTTGTCATCCTTTCCCAGTGGTATCTTATACTTAGAGAGGAATGGACATTTTATTAGCACCCCATACACAGAAGGGCAAATAAAGGATTTTACATTTGCTTCTTTTATCTCATTCTTAAGACATTCTACTGAGGTATAGGAAAGTAGCTAAAAAAAAAAAAAAAAAAAAAAAAAAAAAAAAAGAGAGAGAGAGAGAGAAAGAGAGAGATAAAAGGTGAAGTAAATCTTCCAGACTCGAGGAATCTGAACTTGTTTGGAGAAGATAAATCAGGTTCTGTACTTCAAAGGTATACTACTAACCACAGTGAACCACCAGATTATACCCTATATGAATGATCTATTCATTGTTTTAAAATCCTTCTTAGCTGAACAGTACCATATCCATTAAGTAAGCAGGCTTTGTTTAAAGAAAATGTTGTTAGTTAATCTCAGCACTCACAGCTTGGTAAAAAGAGGATTGTTACTTAATTGAAATAAACTGCTCATAATAAATTCATGAAAGGAGACAGTAGAATCCTTTCAAACAGGAATGCTCACAAACTACTAAATCTTGGTCTTATTCTAAGATATTATGATAAGCATTATCAAATTCTAAGAAATACCTCTAGTGTTAAATAGTATCCAAACTTGGGAAATATAGCTCATGTTAAGAATATTGCTGTTGTCATTAAATGAGATGTATAGACAGCTTCTTTTTTTTTTTTTTAGAGATCTGCAATGAGCTGACATTGCATTAGAACAAGTGCAATGATTTATTATGAGATTTGCTTGAGATATTGGAGTTTCACAATCTTTAAAATGTTACAAAATAGTTAAGAGCTTGCTCATAATATTTTTCTAGTTTTTAAAAGCACATGAGGACAGAAAGCCAGTATTGTGGTTAATGCATCAGACTGCAACTAAGGAGAATGGAGATGAACTTTAGGATTGTCTGCTGTCTCTGTACTGGACTTCATTTGAAACAGTGTGGCTGACAATACTGCCTTTCTCTAACCATTTTCTTCTACTATTCATTTTAACTAAAATCTCTAGAACAGAAATAGTTCCTTCTGTGTGTGAAAGGTACATGTTTTGTCATGAGGCTCTGATCTGGACTGGTCCCATTGACCCTAGGGTGTCACAAGAAGCATGATACTCTTGCTTTTAATCATCTGAGTTGAGTCTTTGCAGTGTTAACAGTTACTGTGTCTACTGCAGTATTACCTGCAACATCCTGGTGATTTCTTAGAGGTCTTTCTATAGGTCTTGGCAAGAATTTTCTCCACTTGCCAGGACATAAGGATATGTAGAACCATCACTGCCTAAATTAGTTTGGTACCACGGCAGTATAACCATGTACCAATTTTGCTCAAGTTAATTTTCACTCTTTTGTGTGTCCATCTTGCTTCTTGTACTTGAATTAGTGTGTCTGTATATCAGAACCTGAGTAGTGAGATTTTCTTCTGAACTGAGTCCATGAAAAGTCAGGGGTTATTGCAAGAAGATGAGATACGGATAGAAAACAGAGAACACTCATAAGGATTCACACTTCAGAAGTGATTCCACAAGGAAGACTGAAGCAAACTGTTATTATTTGAAAATAGCTCTAGGGATGTTAAAATATTAGAAATAAGGTGGTTTGACCTTAGTGCAGTGAAAGTCTTATATGCAATTTTTCAGGAACAAAAACTCAAAAAATGTGGTCTGACTGAAGGCATACACTTTCCTGTGAACTGATACTGTTTTAAACTGTTTAATGCAGCACATTTCAGTTGAGATAATTACATTTTCAGAATGTTTCTCACACAGGGTTTGAGCCAAAGGTCCTTTGAAGTCAACAGCAGTTTCTCTTTTCAAAAGTATTTATTATTAAATCAGTCCCACTGTAACCAAAGGCAGACCTAAGTGAAACTGTAGATGCAGATTGACATTAAAACTATGATTCCCGCCTTTCTTAGAACTCAAAGCCCTTAGTTTTAATTTCATTTTACTCCTTCCTGAGTAATATCACTTCCAAGGAATTTATCTGCAGAGTTTAAGACTGCAACCTCTAGATCTCAAACATAAGCTTTTCTTGCATAAACTAATTCAGAATGGCTGCATCTTTGTCACAGGCAAATGCAAAATATCAAATTATCCAATTCATTAGAGGGAGACATATGCTGTACATGGATAAAGGGAATGTTTGAAAGGAGAAAAACAGGTAAAGAAGGGATAGTACCTACCCAAAGGAACCCTTCCCCATCCATCTAACCAGGTGATGGCTGCACCTCTAAGGTGTGTCTATATCTGTCACTTCAGAGGTTCCTTTGGTGGACAAATTTGCTTTATATCTACACTAGAGAAAATTTAATGTATGCTCCCAGATACAGCCCTGGTCTGCTTAAAACAGGTTCCTTTCTCATGGCACCAAGGCTGAAATTGCACTCTGCAGAGAAATGGATGCAACAGTAGGAATGTTCAGGTGGCTATTCAGGTAATAGAAAAGAAGTTTCTGTCTCCCTACCTCAATAAGATATTCTTCTTAAGGATAACCATGAACATTATTTCCTCTATTTTGAGTTTTCTAACTATACCTGATTCCCCAATTAGCTAAACTGTGTGTATGAAGTAGATATTCAAAGGGGACTACCAATTGGAATCCTTAAAGTTACTTTTGAAGATTTTCCACAAGAAAAAAAGATGAACTTTGTTTCAAAGCACAGACAGTGTACTTAAGGGCTAAGGAATTGTTTATAGTGGCTGCAGAAGACTGGATTGAAATAATTGTGAAAAGATAAAACTTCAAAGGATATGTGAAAATTGTATAACAGTGATTTGGCTTTTGTAGCATTCACAATGTAAGTAGTAAGAACTTTGCTACGCAGGAACCTGGGATTTTAAATTAAAACCTGACTATAGCTATTACAGAAAACAACTTTTTTCCAGATACTGTTTTCTTGCAAAAGAATGACGGCCTATAAATAAATAGGGGATGTCTTAAAGGGAGGGAAGATTTTGATTTTAATAATTAAACTCATCTTCTTCCAAATTTCACAAGCAGACCCACAGGCATTTTTTGTGACTTTCAAGGATCATGATTTTCATGCTGTGGAAAACAAAACATGCCCATACTCTTTCATTATTTTGTATAGCTCTAGGTATTAGCAATTACAAAAATGTAATTTATTCCTCATTTTCACATGTAAGAGTTCTGGTGGTTTATATTGAAGCTCTTGGAATTGGCAGCAAAAAAGTCTCTTTGTTAGAAACACTGGAGCAACACTTCATACCCTGGCACTATATCACTATTTCACTGTGATGGCAGGAAAAATGTGAAGTCTCACTCATTACAATGAACTGAATGCTTACTTCATAATTAATGACTGCTTCATAATTAATTGCAGGAAATAAACTTGTATACATTCTCTGTTTCTGTATTATCTTGCTTCTAATTGCTGGAGAATGAACACTCTCTTAAGAGAAGAGACATAAATTTGTTGCAGAACTTCAATTTTCTTTGGTAATTTTTGTAGCCTTTTTTAGCACTTCATGTTTCAGTAAGAGCAGAGTTCCAGAAAAGCAGAAGAGAGAATGCAGATGGAGCAACAATAACCCTTTCTCCCAGTGAGACCTACTGATTGAGTAGTGAGATTAAAACCTTTGCTTCTATTGCCTCATCGAGGGAGGACTTTAGCCAAAATAGCTGCCAAGCCCTCAGTCTTCACAAGCTCTGAATTACTGAGTTTTAAAGACAAGTGCTGTTGGGTGTTGGTAAATGGCAGGTATTTTAAAGTGTTCTTGTCTTGGAATTAAAATAATATTAAAATAAAGCAATCTAACAAAACACAAAACCATCCACACAATTAGGCATGAAGGAATTGAGATGAATGGTTCAGTTATGTCAGAACTGATGAAATTTGTATTCTGAAGGAGTATTAATTTTGGCAATCAGAGTAGCAGCCCCAAAGATCTCCAAGCAATGGAAACCCATGTACATTAAAATCCTTGGCTGCATCTGGCCACTGGCAGTACAGTTGTCTTAAAAGTCCTTTCCAACCTTGAAAATTCTATGATTCTATGACACTTTTGTATCTTCTCTCTTCATGCAGGAACAGTAAGCTGAACTCTGAGAGGCCTTTCCTGTTTCTTCTTTAGATATTTCTATGGAAGATACCTGAAGGAAAGATTCTTACCCAGAAGAACCAGAGCTGTCATTAAATCCAGAATCCAGTAATAATTCTTACACCTTTTGAAGGATTTCTTAGAATAAGAACTGCTGATGTTGATTCAGTGAAATAGTCAGCAGCTAGTATGAATATACTGATAAATACATTGTGTTTATTTGGTTTTCAATAATATTACTCCTTATGTTGATGTTGCTGTTGCATTGTGCCATTGTTTCTTCATAGCAATCATAGCAATACCTTTCCAAAAGGCAAATAGAAATTTTCAGACCTTTGGGTACGAAAACACATCAGGAGGATTTTTTGTTCATCTGTATGGACTGTAATTCCCTTTATGTGGAGACAATCCTGCCATATTTATTCATATGTAACACCTCAGGATATGTGTTTTAAAAGCAATGCTTATGTCAAGCATCCACAACCACAAAACGACTTTAATGAAGGACAGTATCAGTTTGCCTCTAGCAAATATCTACTTTGAGTATAGCTGGGATTGTCTTGTGGGAATTCAGCTTGTTTGGATAAAATCTGAATTCATTTTGCCCAAAGAAAAATATAGCTTAAAGGAAAATTGCTTCATTATATAATATCAAACAACTTAACTACTACATCTGATTATATTAAAGACTAAAATACTGGAAGCACTGAGAACACTTTAAATTCGATTATAAACATGAAAGCAAATGGGATGCGGGAAGTTTAACATAGGCCATAACCTTGAAAAATCGATGTCCTTCCCATCCTTTCCAATACCAAGCTACATTTTTTAGGTCATACTGAAAACTACACTTGGAGGAAAACTCCCTGGAGGAAATTATCAGAGTTGCCTCTAGCAGTTGTCACAGCCTCTAGCAGCAGGACTGCCAATTTTTGGAAAAGAGTAAAATTGAAGTCTGATTTTCCTTCTTTCCAAGCTCAGGGAAGAAATGCTGCCACAGTTTCCTGCAATCCAGTTTGAAACGTCCATCTCTTCACAAGGAGAATGATTAGAAAATCAGACTTTACAAAATGAAATCTGAATATTAAAGATTGCTTTTTTCAGATCTACAGAGTAAAAAAAAATCTATCAAGGGATCTGAATTTTTCAGCAGCTTAAGCACTGCACTTGCATGGTGGGAGATGCAGCCACCTTCAATTCAGGAGCTGTAGCTACATGGGCAGAAAAAACCTCAGGTCCTGGAGATCGAAAGCCTGAAGGCTTGTGGGACCTGACAGAATTTTAGAAGAGGTTTAATCCAAAAAGAAGCATAAAAACAAAAACAAAAAAACCACATCTTGTCTTCTTTTTTTCTTTAATTACGTTTTCTTAATATTTATTCTACCAAAGAAGTGGTAAAGGTGTGCTAATACATGATGCTTGTCTAGAAATAGCTGAGACTGGAGCTTGGTTCAGGACAATTTACTCTATGTTGACTTTCTGGGGCTGTCCTTCAATGCTAGTGAGAGACATTGTGAAAACATAACGTGCTGGTTGCAAATATTCTGCAGTGGAATTTGTGTGAAAAAGAAGACAAACACAAATTAAAAGTGAAATATCTTTTTATTATGACCACCCACCCTATATAATTTTTTCTATAATTTCTTTACTACTGGCATTTACCGACATGAAAAATTTACTAAAACCATTTGTAAGTTGAATTGGCTCTCTTTATTTCTGTGTACTCTCCCCAGGGGTTCCCAAGAGCTTTTTGTTGATCAGTATGGTCTGTGGTTCTCTATTTCTGTGTACTCTCCCCAGGGGTTCCCAAGAGGATTTTGTTAATCAGTATGGTCTATGCATAACATGTACATTTGCTTTGCTGCATTTCCTCCCCTACTGTACAATGTATTAAGTTTTCTGAGAAGAAGCTCCTGGCTTGCTTGTTTCCCTGAAGCTACTTGCATAGTATTACTACACAGCATTAGGGGCATCTGGGGCTAGATTCAGGACAAGCAGCAGTGGAGGCTTCTGTTCCTTCAGAGTCTTGAGCACAAATTTTTGCCCAGGCAGTACGGCACTAACCAAGCCAGAATTCAAGTTCCATTCTGAGGCTGTGCTTAAAGCATTGTACTTAAAGGCAATGTCTGCTTAGATGGCTGAGTGTACTTAAATCTTTATGACTTGTATGCTAGGCTACATCATTAAAAAATATATATTTATAACTGTAATTTGCTATCGTTATTTTTAATATAAAGGATCAAATGAACAAATGTAATGATTCTGACATATAGCTCTATTGGCAGTAGAGAATTTTCCATATCAAGAGATCCAAAAATTTATTTAATTTGTCAGTCTCAACGACAGCAGTCATTGAGAACTGTTTCAGAGATAAACCTCTAGAATGTTGTGCATAGGAAGAAATATCTTCTTGTACTAGAAAAGTAATTTTTTCAAAGGCTTGAGGATACTCTCTGTATAGGTGAATTTGAGAAGTGGGTATAACACCACAATCCCCGTGATATCTGAATGTAATTGAGCACTAGCATCTTAAAATTATTTAGTTTGTATATTCTTTTATTCCTTTAGAAAGCATTTCGAAGTCTTTCCTCTTTGTTTCATGGCATTGAGTTTCACAGGCTAATTGTGTACATATGAGTACTTTGATATGCAGAGGATTTATATCCACTCTAATAAATATGCTTCCTTTGTGTTCCTTTGTTCTTGTATTATAAAAGATAAATATTACTGTTGACTTAACGTTGTTTGTAGGATTAAGCATATGTGGAGGTTTTACAGCATTTTACCTTCTGCCAGTTTTTCCTCAATTCTTTCTTCCCTTTGCTATCCAAACACTATCAACTTGGGAATTTCAATAAAATATTTAATGGGAAATACTAATTTTGTTTATCCTAATAAACCAAAGAAGTTCAAATCAGAGCTGCCTAAAAGCTGCTATGAAACTGGTTTTATGTTATTGCATACTTCTTACGTGGTGTCCACACTTAGGGAGCTGTTTCTAATTACCATCCACTACATAAAAACTTTGTGAAATCTTAATAATCAATTAGTTATTTTTACTTTGCAGAATATTAGTGATCCACTACAAAACTACCCATTTTACATTTTTTAGGTACAATGACCAGAAGGAGACAATTTTCTGAAAAAATGAAAGTTGCAAATGTTTTCGTGGGGCTTTTATGCAAAAAGCAAAGTCTGAGGTTGATGAACCAAGAGGACAAAAGTTGTTCTTTGAGCATTAAATCTCTGTTCTTATATATTCTTTGGTAAGTAACCGTGAGTGTATAAAAAAAGGTGCAGTCATTTATGGCCTTACAGAGATGAGAGTTCTTGAGAGTGGTGTTATTTTGCCAATCCCACATTTAAACCTAAGAATTCAGCCAAGTAGCCCCAGGTTTAGAGCCAGTGTGTGGCAGATTGCCCAATACTTCTTAAAATGCTTGTAGAAGAAATGTTGGTGGGCATAAAGTCTTATTTCTCCACTTTGCTGTTGGTTTACAACAATGGTAGAGCTAACCTGCTCAGCTAAGATGAACTGGCAGGACTGGCACATCCTGTGTAGTGGTCTTTCAGGAGACACCACAGCTTACTGCTTTCAACATAGGATATTGTTGGCATTCTCAGATGTGAGAGCACATTGTTGGCTCATGCCCAGCTTTTCATCCACCTGTAGCCCCAAGTCCTTCTCCACAGACTTGATCTCAATCCCTTCATCCCCTAACCTCTATTGAGACTGGGGGTTTCCTTAACCCAGGACTTTGTACTTGGCCTTGTGGAACCTCATGAAGTTCACACACTTCTCCAGCTTGTCCAAGTTGCTTTGGATGGTTTCTCAACCCTCATGCATGTCAACCACACTACTCACCATGTCATCTGTAAACTTGCTGAGGCTGCATTCAATAGGTTATCATGAAATGCTCTTAAGTGAGCTTCTAAATCATGATACTGTTTTCTCCCAGTATGAATCCATTTGGTCTAATGGATCTATGAGTCAGTGAACTTTACATCAACACTGGAAATACAGAAAATTCATGACACAGTGCATATGATTAGCAAAAAAGGATACAGAACTCTGTTCAAAAACAAATTGGACAAGTAATAATGTGGTGGTGTTTTTCTTCTCTTGGCCTTTATTCCTGTTGATTTTCCTGTTAAACTTAATGGCTTATTAAGGAAACTTCCACATAAAATGCAGTAGTAAGTACCATGTATTAAAATAAGGTGAATAAAAATATCAAGAATTTTAATTCATATTTTCTTTTTTTCCTTTAGTATCTGTGTTAAAGTGAGAGGACTTAATGTCTATGTAAATTTTACCTTCAGCATATAGTGTGAAAAAAATTATTATTTATTTTTCCTAAAAATGAGAGCAGTGTTTATGTTACAGGATATGATTCCTTCAAGAAGTTTGTTCTCAAAGATTTGTTTTATCTGAAGTAAAAGATTTATCCCTTCTTTTGCAAAACAGATGTACAGAAATTGGCCTCAAAAAGAATACGTTATTTTGTGGTCTTTCCATACTTAGTGTAGAAAATATTCCACAGTTTCACATACCTAATTCAAGCTTTGGTATTCCAGTTACTTCAAAACATTGAAGAGTTCAATTATTTCGCCAGGATATCTACATTCAGAAGTACATCTAACTCTCTGATTTAGAGATCTGGAGAATGTTCTTCAAATGAAGACATTTTATTGCAATTTTTATTTAGCAAATGAAGATAAAGAAATTAGATATAAGAGAAAGAAAACCAGAAGGTAAGGCTCTAGTTTACTCATTATAGAATGTTTTCACATGTAGAATCTTAACATATCAACAAGACTTGCTTTGGACTCACTGCAAGAATTACAAAAGTGTAGGAGTTAAGATCTGATTCTTATCTTTTAATCTATTTCCTCTTGTTTAAGCTCACCCTAGATTTAAAGAAACAGGATTATTCAAAAGTCAAGGAATATTTCTTGCTATTTTAATTTTAGTGGAGATCTTAACATAGACTTCTTTAATGTGGGTGCTTTGTAATTTATGCTTTATTTCCTGCTTTCTGCAGTGATAATATTGAATAAAGTTTCAGGTAAAGTTAGGCTAGCTTTAATTTGTGAAAATGGCTTAATTGTGGTGGATGGAGAGGTTGTACCTATGCTATGCTGCTCCAGCATTCTGGGAAATTCTCAGATGCTCCAAGAAAGAGTCTGTGAACAACTGCTGATTATTCGTTGCCTTGCATGCCTATGTCTGAGAAACACACACAGGAGAGTGAAGCAACACCAGAGGAAAAATACATGACTCATATCTTTGATTCAGGACTTTTGGAGAACTCCCTTATTCCTAGATGGTTTTATATCTTCCAGCCCCTGGACAAGAGTCTCTAGTGCTGAAGCTTTGAGAAACTTGCTGGACCATGCAGGCACATGAACAGGACAGGTGTGTGTGGGAATCACTGCCTCACAAGCACTTTCCAGGGAACTGCAAAGGTTGTTAGGATACCTGAGGATACCCAGTGCAATGCACATGGGTCCAAGGCAGCCCAGTGCTGCCAGATGCTCACAGACTGGACACAGATGGGAAGTGCTAGCCTGGGGGCCTCTCAGTGGGCCATTTCTTCCCAAAGAACTAATGTTCCACACACCATGTGAAACCATGAAAGTAACACCTTGAGCTTTGGGATTTCTCTCGCTTACCATGGCAGACACTGCACCAGCCCAGCTAACAACATTAGAAATGGCAATGGCCAAATGAGCTATCATGCAACAGCCTCTGCCTTGCTGCAGTCAGCCTCAGATGAAGGAGGGAGAACACATACGTTAATGCGAGTTTTTTGCACCAGAGTGTGAATGCACTTCTTTAGCAGTATCACAATACTTGTCTGACACAACGCCTCATGCTTTCTAGCAGACCTCTGTAAAAAAAGGGGGTTAGGTTACAGCAGACAGCTCTGGCCTACAGTAGGCCATCTTCGGAGACAAACACAGATGCTTCCAAGGACAGCTCTTTACCACTAGTTTATGCTGACACCAAGTATTGTCATGTTTCAAGTGCACAGACAGCACATACTGCTTTAGCTCCCACTTCACTGACTGTGCAGAAGCAGAAATATTTGGCATGCTGAGGCCACATGCTGTAACATACTAAGTTTAAATTTCTGGTGTATGTGATAGCATAAGAAAGAATTGTCTTCATTTCCTATGCACATACATGTTTCAAGTCATAGACCTTTTGTTTTGTGATAGTAGGACCATACAAACAAGGTGTAAAGAAGGTGTGTTGCAAAGCATGTATTTCAGCCACCCTGCTACTCTGGAGTTCATAATGGAAAAGCAAGATGTATCTTCTTCTCACTAACAGGAGACATCTTGATAAATAAAAAAAAATAAAGTAGGCAAAATAGAGATTGTGCATCTTTGGAAAAAAATATTTCCATTCATCCATGGGTATTTACCTACTCTAGCAGAAACAAATTAATCAATATCATAGGTGCTTGTTCCAGGGGCCTGCTGGGACCTGTGCATGAAATGAGGCGGTTGTCAACTCACTGGAACTGAGTGAGTGATAAAATAATGCTCTAGTTCCTCTTGGCTTGTTTCAGTGACAAATTCCATTTTAAACAGTTAAATGATTACAAGCTTTGAAATTAAATTTCAGGATGAATAATTAAGCAGCACTCTCCAGTGTCTGTGAGAAATCACATTCCCTGCTCTAGAAACACTTAAAGTAATAGATACAGGAGTAGATCAGTAACACACTTCTGATTAAATTTAGTCTGTGTAGAGTGAGTTTTCATATATTGCAGTCATCAGTACACTGAAGTCTGTTTCACTGAAGCATGTTTCATATCATTTAGTTTGATAGTAACAAATCATATGAAATACAATTCTCAAAATATGCTTACATTTGAAAACTAGGTAAAATAGGCTTTTTCTATGGGAAATAGCCAAAAGTATGGTCATTTAAATATGAAATGCATCTTTAGCTGAGATACGTATATAGTCTGGGGCTTTTCCTTTGACTACCAAGTTAAAAACTTCTTAGAAATAATTGTTTATATCCTTGGATTATAAACAAGAGTTGCTCCAGCTTGGAAGAACCTTTCTTTTCCTCCTGGCAAAATGCAAATAATTTAGTCATGGAAGTTTAAATAAAAGCAGAAGAAAGATACAAATCAAGAGTTACTTTTCCATCTGTTCCCTCTTTTGTCATCCCTTTCACCTGTGATATGAGAGAGTCTGTTTCAAATTCCTCTTTGATAGACTGAGAGCAGGCACTGTAATGTGGTATTGCTTGGATCATGACTCCTTGCTTTATAGAGGGTTCTCCTCCATTTCAACTAACAAAGGTCCCTGTAATGATTAATATTTCCAGGGCCTGAGACACTTTTAACTTGGATGAAGAAGTTAAAAGTGTCTAAATGATGATGTATCTATTATAGAAAAATTATTGATCACCGCAGGCACTTTTGCAAATCATCTAAATAGACATTTGTGTGATACCAGTGGAATTTTGACATGGTTCTGGAAAAGGTTTCAGCCAGAGTCCAAAATTTTACTTCTCAAGGGGACACTGGCAAGCAAAAAAAAAAATAAATAAAGCTGAAAAATTATTAGTTTGAAATAGTTAGTACTTTATTATTAATGCCAAAAATTTGCTTTTCTCATGTGCATAAATACTTTATTTCAGGGTTGTAAAGCAGGCTTATAAAAAAACAGTGTTAGCAAAGCATGCATTCCCCCAACATGCAGCCAAGTAATTTTTCTCCAGTGATAAGAAATTTGCTTTTTATTCATGGAAGTTACTTGTTTACTTAAGATCACATATATAACATTTTCAAAAAATTATGGTCACCCACCACAATCCAACAGACATATAAGCATTCTCTTTTAAAGAACCATGTTACTACAGCTGCAATCCTACTACTGTGTAGTAAACATTCAAAAGGGATCAGTAGATGCAGCCTTTCAATGAATGTTGCTAAGTTCAATAAATTTAACTGAGAGTATCTGCAGCAATTGCTCTTAAAGGCTAACAAGTTTCATGCTATGATGCTAATAGTGCATATGTGAATTAGCAGCCAAGTCTATAATTCCTATTGACATAAAATAACAAATCGAAGATCTCATAAAAAGCTCAAGAAACTTCATAATTCCAAACACATTACTTTAAGATAATTTATGTAGGAGTAATTCCATTTGCTACATTTCCATTTGCTAGTAATTTTATAGTCTATGCAGAGTGTCATACTGGAGGTGTCCTTCTAGCCTTAAAAAAAGTACAAATACAGGCTGAGTAAGGAATGGATTGAGAGCAGTCCTGAGGAGTTCCTCAGGGTGTTGCTTGATGAGAAGCTCAACATGAGATGTCAGTGTGTGACTGCAGCCCAGAAAGCCAACAGTATCCTTGGCGGCATCAAAAGAAGCAGGGCCAGCAAGTCAAGGGAGGTGATTCTGCCCCTCTGCTCCACTCATGTGAGACCCCACCTGGAATACTGCATCCAGTTCTGGAGCCCCCAATACAAGAAACACATGGAGCTATTGGAGGGCTACAAACATGATCAGAGGGCTGGACCACCTCTCCTATGAAGACAGGCTGAGGGTTGTTCAGCCTGGAGAATAGAAGGCTCCAAGGAGACTTTATAGCAGCTTCCCAGTACCTGAATGGGGCCTACAGGAAAGTCATGGAGGGAGTATCTACTGGGTTATGTAGTGGTGGGACAACGGGGGATGGCTTAAAACTGAAAAAGGGTAGATTTGGCTTAGATATTAGGAAGAAAGTCTTTACCTTGAGGGTGGTGAGGCAGTGGCACAGGTTGGCCAGTGTAGTTGTGATGCCCCCTCCCTGGAACCGTTCAAGGCCAGGTTCGATGGAGCTTTGAGCAGCCTGGTATAGTGGAAGGTGTCCCTGCCAATGGTGAGGGTGGTGGAACGTGCTGATCTTTAAAGGTTCCTTCTGACCCATTTTATGAAAGTCCTATTTGAAACCATTCTATGATTCTTTGATTCTATGAAAAAATCTATAAACAACATGAAACACCCCAGAGTGCCAGGTAACACATGTTTGAGAAGGTGTCAGTGGTTGGAATTAATCTGCTTTTTTTCCTAGAGTATGAGAATGTACGTTTAGTGGCATCAGATCAACTCAACTTATGATGGCATTAAAATGCATTCAGTTCCTGTATCTCCTTCTCTGCATCATTATGGAATTAATATTAAGCAAGAAAACAAGTGACTGCTTGTCACTGGCTTTGCATGAAAACTACGCACAACAAATGAAACAATGGAAGAAATAATCACAAGGGCAGAAGCAGAGCATGTTTCTCATGATTCCTAAAGTTATTGTGTTTCCATGAAATGCAGCTGTCTTGTTGAATGCATGCTGTAAAAACAAACAAAAAAAAAGCTTCTCTCCAACCAAACCCTAAAATGACTCTTGATCTTGCATGCTGTTTTTCTTCTCTGGAAAGCAAGTAAATCAATAAACAGTTCCGATGGCCCAGGGTACTGACCTGTTTTTTCTATCTTTATTTCTTTTTTTAACAAGTTCACATAGTCATGAGTTTCAGATTAATGTCAACCCAGCTGGAAATTAAAAGTGTGTTCTTGACCCAGAGATTATTGCATTCAGTGACTTTATTGGTGTTGGATCACACACAGATCCAAGGAACAGAAGGATTTCATTATGTGGCCCAGATTTTTAGAAGCTCAGCTCTCATTAAAAATTATAGTAGAAGCTTAAGGTTTTGAAAGAGTTTATCACCTTATCTACTGAGCTGTTTAATTAGCCTGACCAGGAGTGCCACAATGGGAGCTTCTAGATGCAGAACAGTTTTGAAAACTGGCTTTTCAATTCTTATCATATGTCAGTATATTTCACTGTACATTTAATTAAATGCTCTTTGTGCTTTTCTAAAGTAGTACATTTGTTCTCCCACTTGCTTGGAAACCAGCAAATATTGCTGCTCCCTTCAGTCACTGTAAATAAAATAGGAGAAATCTTTGCATTCAAGTATAATATTTAAACATCCAAGGTCCATAATCCAATAGCATTTTTACAGTTTCAGTGATCCAGTATTTGACCATTCTTTATTTCCACCTACTGTTTGTCAATGACATTCAAAAGTCACTTTAAGCTCTTCCAGTCTTTTAGGCAGAAAACATCAGAAAACCTAAATATTTTATTTTCTTATTTCACTTGTTATTAATTAGTTCACTTATTAATTAGTGAACTTATTATTAATAACTTATTGTATTAATATATATGCTAATAAATATTAATATATTAAATATAAATATAAATTAATATATTTTATATATTAATATTAGAATTATAATATATTAATAACTTATTATTAATAAGTTCACTTATTTCACTTCTTGACCTGCATATATATACAGAATACATATGGGTGCCAGGAACTAATTATTAATTTTGTTTAACTGGAGATTATTACTAGACCTTCCTTCCTGGTAGTTCCAGAAATAATATGAATCATTTATGTCAGGTAGGATAGTGATCCAGATATGAAACATTTGTAAAGGAAATGAAAGTTTTGTTTCATTATGAGAGTCAACTGGAGGTAGAAGACAGGATTTTTGTGTTATGCATTATATAGGATTTAAATACTGAAAACACATTGACTGGTGTCAAAATTATTTAGCATCTTGAAAGTATAAAGAAGAATGTCATTTATAAAGTAAAGGGGCTGATATCTCACTGCAAAATGCTGATATTTCCCAATGAATCCTGACTTAGCCTCTTGAAGAGAACAGTGACAGAGGTGATACAGAATCATTTAAATCCATGAAACTTAAATGTAAAACCCTAATGTCTGCCTGCACACCTGCTAGTGGGCAGCACTCTGAGCAGATAATCAGGGCAGAAAAACTTGAGACTACAAACAATCTAATCTCTCTCTTAAGACAAAATGGCTTACAGGTCCAGAGAGCTTAAAGCACTCTATTTTGTACAGGTAAAAATGCATGAGAATGATGTGGCAAATATCACATTTAACCATCTTTTGCTTATTAAACTGATGAGTCCTACTTTGTTTACTCAGGTTTCAAAAGGAGCTCAGAATAAAACTGAAATACACAAAAAACTACCCACACCTGAGCTCCTTCATGGCTCTGCCTTGACACCCCGGAAGGCTGTGTTGGATCAATTAATGTACTGATTTGTAAGAAAACCTGTAAAATGTTGTTTTTCTATTAAGACCTTGCAGACACAGACAGATGTTCAAGAACAGAAAGTAATTTCACCAATGGTTTACATTTGCTGCCAAAGTTCAATTCCATTACACTTAAATTTTTATGCATTTTTTCCTGATTCATTATTATTTTCCTGCAGCATTTTTGCTTTAGCTTGTATCAGCAGAAAACCCTGCATAAAGTTTGCATATCTAATAAATCTAAAATCTGGTATCGTTGGCATTAAGTGCATTTTCTGGCTTAATAAAAATAGCAACAATTCCTCTCTGTTACAAATATATTACATTTATGCTTTGCAAATAGCAAGTTATTTTTTAAAATCAAGAATGTTTTCAAAATGTAATTTGCTTAACTTTCCATCACTATGGAAATAGCTTAATATAGAATCAGACATTCCAGGACTAACATAATATTTACAAAAAGCAAACTTTTCCAGAAGGAATGCATTCATATTGACATGAATCCCACAACTGGATTTTTTATCTTCTTGCATCAAATATCCTTGTGGAAACTCTCCAAATAAAATCAAACAATTATTAAGCAACTAAATGAGCTCTCAGAAAAACAGTAAGGGTAAGCAAACTCTCCCACCCTCACAACAGTAACCAAGCCACCTCCAGTCTCTCAGTGCTGATCCTCAGGAGAAACGCACAGGATACAGAAATCTGTCTTCTAAAGACAGTCTTTCCAGCTGAATTTAATTTGACTTTGAAAAATATTATTCTATGGTCAATTACAGTTTTCCCCAAACCTTTGGCTCATCGCCTACCATTCCACAGGTCCTGTTCCTATCTATGCTTCAGAGGCTCCCTTCACCTGTCATCTTCTCTAATTTCATAGTATATTTGCAGCTATTCTCAAACTTTAATAAGCCTGATGTTTGCTTTGTCCATGTCGAATCTGCTCGTATGGCTAAAAGCTTTTGCTTGCTCTTTTCCCATTAAAAAATACTACCTTTACCTTGTCTCCCTAATAGTTTCCCTTCTGCTTCATACATCTAATAGGTAATTATTGTCTGTCACTTTTTGCAACGTAACCTCCTGTGCTTTGGCATAATTTCCCTCTAAAGGGACTTCAGAGGCACTTTTCGAAAGCAGGACTTTAAAGCTCTCTTGCTGCAGGGTCCAGAAGAGGTCTCTCATGATATATCTGTACTTTATTATCATTTTCAGTTAATCCATTAGTGACTGATATGGTTAAATTTTTTTAGCACAAATCAATGATAATCTGATTCGATTTGCAACTTACATTTCACCAAGTGAAGAAACACTTTTTGTCCTGACTTTTTACATAGAATCTGCAGGAGAATTTAAATGATGCTATAAATCTGAAGAGAAACTCAAATGGCCAGCAGCTTCAACTACCACAAACACAATCAGTCTTGTCCAATTCAGGCAATCTAGAGTTTGATATGCTTGTAGGAATTCATGTGTGACATTAAATGTACTACCCATGCACATAAAGAAAAAATGATATAAGAGTTTAGTGTTTACTGTTGGAACACTGTAATCACAGCCCAATTAACTAACTCCTGCTCTTTTTTGAGAAAAAGTGAGAACTCACAAAGCCCTACACTTTCCATCCTCTTGGGAAGTCAGATTTATCTTCTAATTGGACACAAGATGGCAGAACTTTCCAGTGGAACCAACACAGTTATTTCAACATTTTGATTGGGCCTTCTTTCTGATTTCAAACATTTGCTATCCACCTCTGCAATGACTCAAGGGAATGTGTCTTCTACTGACTTGCTATGAAATCAGATTTTTCTACCACATCTGAGCATCTGAGCAAAAGCAAATTGTATTATAAGCCAATTTCTCACCCACTCTGCCATTATGGCCTGATATCAGTTACTTCCATCAACTCAACCAGATGACATTTTAGATGGATACAATCAATACTACATTATATTATCTTTTTTTTTTTTCCCCAAAATAGTTCAACTCACCTCTTAGAATTATTAATAAAAGTCCCTGTTTCATTTAATTTAATTAGACAAAACAATTTCTTTGGTTGCAGTGGTACAAATACTATTTGAAGTAACAAAAGCTGGGATTCAGGTGACAAAGATTTTTATTCCTCGTGATGTTCGAAAAGGGATATCTTTTCTCAATGAGCAGTTTGCACCACTATGAGAAACGATTGGAGACTTACACATCATATTCTGACTTGATACTTTTTATTATTATTAATTCTTTTTATTATGGAAGACATTTTCCAAAAAGCCTACAATATTCCTGATTATTTTGCAAACTTAGCTTTAGACATCATCAGGAGTAAAGTGTTACAGATTACATGCCATTGCGGATCATTTTCAGGCAAAACTGATTACTAGAAGGAAAAGTATATTGCACAGGCAAATTTCCAAGATCATGCTCATTAAATTCATCACTGAGACAAATTGTTACTCAGAGTTAAATGAGATCAGAATTAAAATGTTAATTAAAATTTATCAGATATTTCAAGTTAAGAAAAAAAACACAGAGATTCCATATGAGAAAAATCTATTAGCTGGTACAAGAATGATACAGAAGTGTTATTTCCTCATTCTTAAGCTGGAATATTCTGCATGAAAATGGGAATATTTACAGCCTATTTTTACTAGTGATCATAAATATTGTATGGAACTAATAATATAGAAAAAATAAAGAAACTTCTCATATACCATGTGTATATATATATTAATGCTAATCAATAGAAACACTGCACCACTCTGAAGAAGACAGATGATGACTCACTCATCAATATTTGTCTGATGTTAGGCCAGACTAAGAATGTCATTCACTAAGATGAAGAAATTTAGACAAAAAGGTGAATATTATAATTCCCTTTACCAACCTGCATTTTCTTGTTTTTTACTTTTCAATTATACCTATTGAAGCTTAAAAAAGAATCTTACTTTGTATTGACCTCATCCATGAGAGCAGGGTGTCAATAGATAATGACAACAGGAAAGAGAGAAACCATTGCATAATTCAGACTATTTCTTTTTTTCCGCCTTGATAGTGAGGTGGGGAAATTGGGATGCTAATTTGGTCCCTTCTAGAATCCTTTCAACAATCCTTTCGGTATGTGGATTAGCTACTCTGATCTCTTCATCATTTGCTACAAGGAGGATTTATCACAGTAAGAAATAATTGGCGCTTTTTCTGACTTCGAATGACAGTATCTTAGTGATCACCCACCACAGGTCAGGGACAAGAACCAAACTCAGAGTCTAAACAATTAAAAAAAAAAAGTGTTATAATTTTTTTTCTTTTTAAAAAGTTAAATGGTTAGGTTCAATTCAGAGGATGTAAATGGATAGTTTACCTATATTTCATTACTCCCTCACCCTCACTTTTAGAGAGGTTCAAAGAGAACTGGCTACACAATAGAGTCCAAAGAGCGGTGATCAGTGCCATAGAGTCCAGCTGCAGATCCATAACCAGTGGAGTCCTCCAGGGATCAGTTCTGTGTCCGGTCCTGTTCAACATCTTTATCAATGACCTTGATGATGAGACAATGTCTTCTCAGCAAGCCTGATGATGACACAAAGCTGGGAGGAGTGGCTGACACCCCAGAAGGCTG
This sequence comes from Florisuga fusca, assembly GCA_038090715.1. Lineage (NCBI taxonomy): Eukaryota > Metazoa > Chordata > Aves > Apodiformes > Trochilidae > Florisuga > Florisuga fusca. The sequence goes on from JAAWXA010000021.1 coordinate 15,184,326, forward strand.
TGCTGCCATTCAGAGGGACCCAGACAGACTGGAGAGTTGGGCAGGGAGAAATCTAATTAATTACAACAAGGGCAAGTATAAAGTCTTTCATCTGGGAACAACCCCAGGTACCAGTATAGGTTGGGGACGGAGCTGTTGGAGCACAGCGTAGGTGAAAGGGACCTGGGGGTGCTGGTGGATGGAAGGATGACCACGAGCCAGCAATGTGCCCTTGTGGCCAAGAAGGCCAATGGCATCCTGGGGTGCATTCGAAGGGGGGTGGTCAGCAGGTGGAGAGAGGTTCTCCTCCACCCCAACTCTAACCTGGTGAGGCCCCATCTGGATTATTGTGTCCAGTTCTGGGCTCCTCAGTTCCAGAAGGAACAGGAATTGCTTGAAAGAGTCCAACACAGAGCATCCAAGATGATTAAGGGAGTGGAAAATCTCCCTTATGAGGAAAGGCTGAGGGAGCTGGGGGTCTTCAGCTTGGAGGAGACTGAGGGGTGACCTCATCAATGTTTATAAATATGTAAAGGCTGAGTGCCAGGAGGACAAAGCCAGGCTCTGCTCAGTTATGTCCAATGATAGGAAAAAGAGCAATGAGTACAAGATTGAGTGTAGGAGATTCCACATAAATATGAGGAAAAACTTTTTCACCATGAGGGTGACAGAGCCGTGGAACAGGCTGCCCAGGGAAGCTGTGGAGTCTCCTCTGGAGACATTCCAAACCTGCCTGGACATGTTCCTGTGTGACCTGCTGTAGGTGACCCTGCTCTGGCAGGGGAGTTGGACTCTGATCATTCGAGGTCCCTTCCAACCTTTCTGTTATTTCTCTGAAAAACTGAGAGATAAGCTTCAAAATTGCTTGATAGACACTTCTTCACTGTTCTGAAAGCAGCTCAAATGCTGATACCCAGACATGATATTTCTCTGAGAAATCTGAATACTTCTTAAATGGGATATGGAATATACAACTTCTATGCCACTTGGAATGCTAATATTTCTCTGAAGATCTAAACCGTTGCTTCTGCCACTGAGATGTTTAATTTCAAGCAGCATCTGGTTTGCCTTTCTGATCCACATATTTTCACCATCAGTTATATGGGGTTTTGTAATTGCATGAGATTGCTCACTAGTCCCAACAGAGAGGTTTCTGTCAAAACGCAAGGATAAATGAAAATGTGGACCTTTTATTAGAGTATCTTCATAAATGAATGAAGCAAAATAAATCTCATTGCACCAATAGATAAATAAATATGAAACTCAGCCTGCAATAATTAATAATTTATAAAAAATAAATTCAATATTATATTACATAGAAGACTGCCTAAAGAAATTTCATTGCAAGAATTCAACATAAAAGACATAGAGAATGATCTTTTTATTACAATGTTTCTAGAATACTTCTTGAATGAAAACTTGGGTTGACCATGGAATCACTTGATTTTTACTTCATTCACCATGTTAAAGAAGAAATGGCCTTTTTTACCTCAAGTGCCTGAGGTCTGAGTTAGTAATAAGTATTTTGGATCAAAATATTTTTTAAAAAATAAGGTCTGCAGTGGCCTTTATTTAATATAGCGTAACATCTTAGTCTAACTTAAGCCTGTCAATAATTCTGTATTTTGTATTCTTCATTGGTCTTTATTCTTCTAGACTTCTGCCCTAATATTAATGGAAACCTTTATGCTTGGGACCTGGGGCACATGCAATGGGTGGGATGTTCTTGCTGTCTCTCATAGCCTCCAGGGATCATAATTTCTTTTAAGTTCTGTATGTCATCAAGACTGCATTATTTGTTCACTAGGTTGATATGCCATGAAACTCACCCTTTTCAGATTGTACTGTTTTAGATATAGAACTAAAATTTTCACAGTTATAATTCATTCAAGAACTTGATCTCCTACTCCTATGCTTCCCCTCCAGAACACATTTTTGGAAGGAAATATGGCTGGATAGTGTACAATTGATTTACTCATTTCCAGAGGCAAAGCTGCTTGTTATTTGGAGAAGTAGAAATTACAGAATCACAGATAGAAGTGGAACACATTAGCCTACTCTTTTGGGTGAAAAAATAGTTTATTTTTACAGATCCAATGAGCACAATCACATTAAAAAAACTGTGAAGTGATACTACATACATTAAGCTGCTAGTAGGGTGGCTTAAATCTAAGTCAGGAACAACCATGTCAGTAGCTCTGTTGTTAGATTCCTTTGTTGATATGACAGTTTGCATTGAACTGGCAACCATAATTTCAGAAATGAGTGCAAAAACATTTTTTTTCCAATATGCCCATAAAAATGCTATTCAATTGCATAATTACTGATCTCTCAATGAAGCTGTTTTATTCTAATACAAAAGAGAGATATAAAACATTCAGTGTGTACAGCAACAGATTCTGAGGGTGACAAGAAACTCAGGCAGCATTAGGATTTCTATCACAGCTACCTGTACACTTGCAAAGACACAAGTTCTACACAGAGGTGACAGTGATAATCCCTTTGAATTTATCAATAAAACCAACAAAGTACCCCACAATGTGACTGGGGAGGCTATGTTTGAATAATTCTTTCTTGTCAAGCAAAAGCTTTTTTTTTTTTTCAAATTTTCCTGGAGTCTGATAGTATTGAAAACAATGCAATGGCACTAGAGAAACAAGATAGGAAATTGTTTTGGTGAGAAGATGCATCTAAATGACATCTGGATTACTGCTTTTCATCACTTTATCTCTGTAACTGTGAAACAATTCACATGGCTGAATTGTTAATGAAAAATAATTTGTAGAGACCAGTGTCTAGATATGTGCCTCTAAGGAACATGATACAGATAAGGCTCAGACATATCTTGTTGCCTGCCATCAAAATGTAAGCACAATACCCAAGCAAATTTGATTTGGGTGTCTTTTACTACATGCAGAATCCCTGAAAGCAAGATAATACACTATTTATGAGTATATATCAGTTATTTACACCAGGGGTAAGCAAGACTAGAATGATAGAAGGTTAAGCATTAATGTCTTTAACATCAGAAAAAAGGCACCCGAGGAATGCTTGCCAGTGACTGATGGCTGACAAGTCAGCAGGGAGGTGTTGGTTTCCATCACTCGTTGGGGTGGGCTGACCTTCAAAACTTGAACTGACCCTCTAACTCTGCCTTTTTTTTCCTGGTGACTTTACATCTTTTCCTCACTCTGCTTCTTCATGAGTTTCTGGCTAACTAGTACAAGCTCCGTAATCACTTCTGCCTTTGTTTTTTGTTTCTTACATGGCTTAAGCTTATGAATTAACTTGCAGCTCAACGTTTTCTTCTTCAGCAATGCTGAGTCAAAGTCACCTAGCTGGGCTTCACCAAACTGGGCCTTGCTCATGGATACCTGAAACCCTGAGTTGGCAGCTACAAAATAGACCAGACAACCTTTGATTCATATCCATGTTTGTTCTGGTGCTGATGAGAGATAACAGTTTCAAGGAATTCACAGAGCTGATAGTAATTAACACAAATACTGCATATTTACATATGCAGCTTTTTATAGAATAAGATTTTTTTAACCTACTGGATGGGTACTTCTGTCTTTCTGTCATGCTTCAGCTGTGGAGAAGATTGGAAAACTACCAACTGTGACATAATACAATCAATGTCTACATGCAGAAATTAGAATGTTGTGTGACTCCTATGAAAACTATTATCCTGTTAGAAGCAGGTGTCTAAAGTATCTAATCTACTGTAAGATTTTTTAAAAAGGTAGATAGAAGGTTAACATCTTACATCTATATCAGATGTATTGATTTCCTCTATGTAATGGGTTGCACGATGAACTTTTTTTTGATTCCTGCACTTCAGCACAGGTTAGCTTGAAGTTACCAGGAAGACAGGAAAGGAAAGTATGCTGGTTCAATGAATCACATTAAGGATAAAAATATATGCTTTAAAATGTGCATATGGTTTTCAGATGACAGAAATGTCCAGGAAAAGGACTTAATGGTAAAAGCGAGACAGCACCAGCTGCATCAGAGCTCTGTAACTAAACAGTAAAATTTGGATCAGTATTTAAAGGAAAAAATGGCACGAACATTTTACAGATTTTCTAGTGATATAAACAAGATATAGAGTACTACTGAAATCCATGTGCATTAATTTGTCCTGGAATACTATAGTGTTGGTGGGAAGGGATTCTGAAATTAAGATTATTATAATTACAGAATATTTGTTTGACATGAGGTACACTGTATTTGTGTCAGTTTTCCCACTGCTACTAAATTCAACTAGAATTTTTAGAGAGTTGTTTTCTGAAGGTGAGACACTGAATGATGTTGAAAGGCTTATTTCTTGTGTCTCAGTTCTACAGCCATAGCATGCCCAAGCAAAATGGAGGTATGGTTTTGGGTTCACATATTTCATCTTCTTAAAAACAACATACACTATCAACAGAAGTGGCAAAATGACATTGCTCAAAAGGATGCTACCAAAGGGACATAGCACTGCAGAGCTCCATGGACCCATTGCACAAGGGGACATATGGGAAAAACATATATGCAGAGCAGCCAAATAGAAAATCTGCCATTCACAAGCAAAGACTGGACATATTATTGCATGAGAAAATGAAACATTTGAGAGAAAAAAAAATATTTAGGAGTTCTGAAAGATCTATTCTCTCTGTGTCTGAGACCTAATGCAACTGTTGAGTAGCTAAAGATACCCGTGCTGAACTTCTGCAGCATGAGGCACTGTTGAAGCCATTACTGGGAGACAGTTTTATTTTAAACTGTCAGCACTGTAGAAAGGATATTAGTAAAGTAAAAGAGGTTTTCAAGAGAGATACAAGGATTATTTGAGGACTGGATAATTCGCTTACCACTTCCATTCCTTTTTTTTTTTTTAACCTATATGCAAAGCAGCAACAAGACAGTTGGTAGAAGTTATAGTCAGGCAAATCCAGATTAGAAACAGAAGTAATTACCAGTTGGCATAACTTTCCCAGGAACATAATCATTCATCTGATGCATGAAATCTTGAAATGGCATTTAGAATCACCCCATTTAGTACCTCAATAACTGAAATACCTAATTTAGGAGATTTATAGTATGTACAGAAGAACCATAATTTTCAACAGATTACTGAAATGTTAGAAAGCCTGAATCACTGAAGGTTTTTCTTTTTTTGTTATAAATTGCTAAACTGGGAGCCTTAGTTTCTTAAAATTTAATGAGATAAATCAGGGTTTAATTCTCCCAAGTTATCTCGCACAACTAATTGAATACAGTAAAGGAGTAATTAAATGAAAACAAGGTGAAATCAGGAAGCAAATGGGGATTACAGGAAATCAGGCAGAAAATGAAAGGAAATAATTTTTTTAAAAAACAAACAGACACTGCCACTTCCTAAAAAATCTTGTCCCAGAGAAAATGACAGTGGTGATTGCTCTTGAGAGTCAGTGCACTCAGGAATAGAAAGCTATTCATTGGATACAGTGATGGATATTTAGGTAACTAACTAACCTGAAATGCATCATTAAGTAAAAAGCAGTAGACATGATTACTTTTCTGCAGATAAATGAAAAAAAATTTTTGCTATCTTTGTTCTTAAAATAGGCTCTAAGATGCCAACTGATTTCAGTGGAAACAAGTAATAATGCTCGTTTTAAATATGGTTCTCAAAACAAGGTTCTGAACAAGTTAGAAATCAGAGAAAATATAGAATCCAAGAAGAGGTTCTACCAGAGTGGGAGTGAGAGAGAAATCATGGTAAATAAAATGAAATGCAAGCAAAGAAAGTGTAGTCTTGTGAAACACTGGCTCATGCTTAGCTTTGATGCAGTAATAAAGTTGTTATTACAAGTTGTTGTCTACCCATGAAGGTAGAAGCAAAATGGAAGTAACATCTACTTAGAGTTCATACACAGATATTCTGCACTTCATTCTCTTTAGCGCAAATTTGAATCCTAAAACTAACAATTGCTCCAGCATTGACCTTCTCTCACTGGAGAGGTGGTCTGTCAAAGCAAAATGAAACACTCCCTTCTCATCAACTGCAACAGGGGGAGGAAATTACATAGAGAATGAAATTTAATGTACATGACAATAAGACACCAAAAATCTAAAGGAATGATCAAGAAACACATATACTGCACTGCATAGGCAGTAGAAAAAAACAGAGAGAAGGGAGATCATATGCTTGCAGTCCTAGAAGATAGACAAGGTCTTCCAAGAGAGATAAAGCATATTGTAAAACCTTGGCCATTTCAATTATGCAGTTCCTGGAAAGTAAACAGATTTCAGAAGGTATTTGTTTATCTGTAGAAGTGACAATAATAATGGATAGCAATGATGAGTGACAGACTTGTGTATGTCATCAACATTTCATCTCCAATCTTAAAGACATGCTCATCTGACCTGAAAAGTACGGATTTCTGTACACTAGGTATTTCTAATTTTGTACAAGTGTGAGAAGTGTGCCATGTATGTAAACTCAAATATGGAACTAGCTGGCATAAAATCAATATTTCTATCACTGTAGTTATCTCAGTCGAATTCCTAAGTACTAGATGCTATGTACCATCTGCAAAAATTTGCACTTGAGAGACATTGCAGGGATTTAGCTTATACCATACTTCAGAGTCTATTTTCCATGTACTCTACTGCAAAATATTAACTGGCAGCCTGAACCGCCTGTGTGACTGACATTTTCTCCCCATTTGTTCTCATAGCAGTCTTATGGGCTTAATTCCTCACCTTATATCAAAGAAGAAATAATTAACCTTGAATAACCGTGAAGGCAAATTTGAAATGTCAAATATACACAATCTTATGCACTGTTGGTCACTTCTGATGCACATTTGCAGATTCAGGGAACTATCTCTGCAGTCACTATTAATACACTTTTTTTCCCAGTTTCTGTAAATGAGTTACAATGGTGAAGAACTTTAATTTTTATCCATGGGTACTGCAGGGTCTCCCCATGTTCTCTTGCAAGCTCCTCTGGTAAGGCTCACCACTCATTTGAAATGTGACAGAAAGCCCTAATTCATCTTCATTTAAAAACTACTCAAGGGCCATCTTGTATGGTGCTGGTTTCCACATGGTCAAAATGGTCACTTCATGCCCTTGGACCCAGTTTCAGAAATTCAGATGGAGAAAAGAGTGAGGAGCAGGACACAGTACCTGCCCTCCTTGAGCTCAGTCACCTGCCTTTGTTTATCAGTTTGGTTAAAAGACCCCTCCAGTTAGTTTGTGCTTGCAATTAAATAATCTGAAGTAGATACAGTGTTGTAGATGGTTAAATAATAAGGTAGTTTATACCTCTGAATATGTGAATGGAGATTTGCAATGTATATACCCATACAGGCAACTATTAATGAACAACATATGGACAGAGTGCTTTCCAGTCAGATGAACCCACAGGACTTCATTAATTCAACAAAACCTTGCTTCAATTACATGACATTCAGTGGGTTACAAAGGAAAAAAAGTTCATGTTTTTTAATTGTTTGAGTGTAGGGTGTCAGTTTGCTTGTACAGATTTTCATTGTTAACATATAACCTTCCAGGTAACTTTTGCTTTATTTGCTTTAAAAATTTGTAATTTGAAGGTGGAAAATAAGTAATTTCGTGCTTCAGGTATAACAATATACTGAGACTTCTTATCCTCTCCTCACATGAGGAAATGTGCTATTATTATCAGACATGGTGCACCCAATAAGCACTCCTGCTAACTTAGAAGAAAAACTTCCCTGATGTCACGAGGTTTTCACTTTAAAACCTATTATTTATTCATTCTTTCAGAAGCTGATTGATGATGTTAGAATGGATGGCAAACATCTCAAAAGAAATAACTTTTTGAAACTTCAGCATTAGTTTATCCATATTTGCCATGTCTTTGATGTGGTACCACATATGGTACCAATTTGATATGGCAACCCATATGAAGAGCAAAGCCACAGCCTTTTCCTGCCTACTCATAATGGTTTCCTTTTTCAAGATAATTAACAGCATTTTAGGTCCTGGAACTATAAACTAGAAAGTCAGATTAGATGTATTTTCTATTTATAACAATTATAACAATATTTTTGTGGAGAAAAGAAAAACAGACATTTCTCAACAAGGAAACCAAAATAAATCTTCTTTGAGTACAGTTCCCCTTCACCACTGATTTTGTCCGAATCAAGTTTCTTCCAAAATTTAAAATATAATTTTCCTTAAAAACTGTCAAAAATACTATGAAGAATAAACAGCTGTCAACAATACAAAATCCACCTGTTAGGTGACATCTGTGACATGACAGCTTTGTATCACTTGCTGTGAAAAAAGGCCATTGAGGCAATGTCATATTCCTTGATGTTCAAGTGAGGAAGAAAGAAATAAGCAAAGCTCTTCATTTGTTCCTGTGTCTATATATATATATATATGTATATGTATGCTTGTATTTGTATAGCATGTATAAAAATACATATAACTTGATATATGGATGGGAAAGTGCAAGGGATTCCCTCCCTCTGAAATTAAAAGAATATGCTGTGAAACAAGGGTCTCTGAAGCAATGAAATTGTATAAAGAGGAGCCTGGTGCAATGCATCGGATCAAGCGTAGCTGGCAGAATGGTAAAAGCACAAACAAACAAACAAACAGTTGGTTATACTGACATTCTTCCTCTGATGTGACTGTTTTGTCTGCCTGTTTATATTTGGCTGTGAAATGCTCACATTACACGGCTGACTGATCAGGAATATGTGTCCTCTGTAAGCATAAGGAAAAGTCTTAATTTCATGTTATTTTAGTCATGTATTTAACATGCTGGTTTGCACTAAATTGCTAAAAAAGAACTCCAAAACTACAGTTGTTGTCTAATTCTCTGCATGAAAAGCAAGTGCCTGCATTTTTCCTGCTCTCATGAGACATCACAAATGATTTGTAAAGCTGATAGGGACCTTGTAAGTTTTGCCTGTACCCCAATTATGTTTGTAAAATACCAAACAAGTGTGTAAAATACCAAACAAGTTGCTATCTGTCATCATAAGCCTGGAATACAAACCCAGCATCAACAATGAGAAAGGTAACAGTCACTGTCATGACTGCAGATCTTGCAAACTCTATGTGCTCTTCTACACTGCAGAAATCTTATTTCTTCTTTCTCTCCTTCCTGACTTTTTTAGAAAATCAGCAAGGGTTATATATCAAAAGAGTATCCTCTATTGAACAGTCTTGTTTGAGATCATACCTACATTAAAATAGGGGTAGCTATACCACCAGTTTCATATACTGAGAATTTATTGCAGCAATGTGTATTAGGTTGATAGATTTAGATTTCTCTGAGTAAAGCAAGTAATTTTGTCTTTTGCAGAGTCTGCTACAACTTACTTTGAAGGAAGCAGGCTCTTATGGAAGATCTAATTCATCTTAGTCTTCATACTGCCACAGATCTGGAGATAAACGCAACAGCAGCAGTGAGTATGAGCCTATATGGAGACCAAATATACTCGTGAAAGCACCATGGGCTCAGTACCTGCAATGCTTCCCTGATAAAAAAGAGAGATCAAAAGTCAAGGAGCCAAAGAACATTCTATTATATTGGGTGCACTAAATTTTCAAAGCCTCACTTCATCTGTAAGAAAGCTGTAAGACAAGATATCAATTGTTATACCTGATCCTTCCCCTAGATGTTTTTTGAAAGCTGTCTTTAGACTGCCAGCTCAAAATTTTAATTCTGTTACTTTTACAGGCCTTAACCAATGCTTCTCATGGACCTTTCTCCCAGAACACCTTTCAGTAATGTTTAAACTTAGTCCTTTAAATGTTTCTTTTTGTTTTGGATTTTATAGCTCAATTTTGTTCCTTTTTTCCACCTCCATTCAGGAGAGATAATGAAATATTTACTTCCAACATTAGAATATACACAGAACCAAGGATCTTCACCTGAAATACAAACCTGTGGAGTTCAGGCCATGCATTCTCTTCGGTATAGCAGACGACTGTCTCTCCTTCCTCACCTTTCTAGCCAGATACTATTAGTCTCACTCCATTCATTTTCTGTGGATGACTATTCAGTTCTCCTTTCATTAGTGAGAAGTCTTGATCTTCTTCTGAAGAGTGTTTTGTAAGGTAAAGTCAGAAGGCCATATGAAATCTTTGACCTACCCAATGGATCCAGACAAACTCAAGACCACAGTATGGGTCAGATTTTCCAAGTCATTGAGATCACTTTGTGCTATTTATGCTGTATACAGTAAATTCACAGAGCACCATTGTGCGTATATAAAAATGTATATATAATTCAGATTAAAATTCAGAAAGATGCTGTAGCTCTAGTTCTGTGCAGTTGTGAGCAAGATAGTTCATTAAATAAACCAGTGGCCTAATCGTGCCTGAGAGCTCTGGTATCGCTTTCAGTTGATTAAAGAAATACAACAGAAAAACAACCCTCTCTTCACTTTTGTATATCTTGGAAATGCATATTTTCTATTCCCTTAGTTTTATAGCTGGAAGACAGTTAATGGCCAGGGTATCATTAAACTTATGCTCGATAGGGGTGAAAGGTTTTAGGGATAAAAAAATAAAAACTCCTTGTTAGCACTAGGAAAAAGTTGTGATTCTTTACTGTTATCTAGAAGTCATTAGCCTAGCCATTTTACAAATATTTGTATTTTTTTCGCTCACAGTCATGCCAACTAACATAAGTTATACCACTAGCTTTACTGAGTGTTCAACACCTTCTGTGCTTCCAGTAATGATTGTGGTAAAAAATCACACTTGAGGTTGTAAATTAATCACCTGCATTTAGATACTGAGACAGAATCAATAAAAAACCTGTACTACTGCCTACTTTAACAAATTTCTTTCTTGATACACTTCAGCCAATTTTTGGTGGTTATAATAAAAGTTTTCACTTAAAACTTGAAGGCTCTTTTTACCTTAGACCTTGCCAGAGCCCTGAGTGAATATCTGGAGGGCAAAAGTGTGGAGGCCACTGAGCCCAAGGCCAGGTCCCTGACTGATGAAGCTCCTCAGAGCTATCTCTGTTTCAGACACACCACCTGGGCTTTCTGGCTTGGCCTTGGAGCTACTCTATTCCTGAAGGCTACCTGGGCTGTGACTGACCCTGGTCACAGTCTCCAGGCCTGATCTGATCCTGATGTGCCACTCAGCATCACAGCTCTTTCTTGCTGAGGTCAGGGCTCCTGTCAGCCATGCTACCTCGGTGACATTGCTTGCCTGGAGGAGCAGCCAGCCCTCACAGCACCCTGATGGTGCTGGCCACCTTCTCTGCTCTTAAGAGGATGCCAGGAAGTCTCTGTGTAAGGTTATGGAAGACCAAAACAACACAAAAAAGGAAATATTTCTTAAGCAAATGAAGTGTCTGAAGGAGCTGCGGAGGAGAAGGAACTCTTCTAATAGGCTGATTTGAGTTTGCTCTGCATAAACATCTTCGGTTCAAAACACAGCATGCACCAGTGTTACATAAGGTGATAAAATAATAGAAACTATACTGTTAATTATTAATGCACATCAACAATTCCTCAAGTCAGGATGAGTTCAGCGAGTGATGTATCTCTGACTAGCTCAGCATTGTTCCTTTTTTTCCTGGGAAGGTTCAATAAAAGGTAGTAAACTGAGGCCTGTTTTCATGTTTGAGATGTCATTTTTTCAGTCAGTAGTATTCAAATGGTAAGTCACATAGTCTTTGCAATACCTCTATTGCTATTTTGTTTGTAAAGAAACAGACCTTGTGTGAAGTTTTCACCTTAATTTGGTCAAGGGACATTCAGGCAGTCTGGGGGGGCTGCCATTTGGTTACCCTCAAAGGCAAACTCAGACCTGGGAGGAGGATTGGATCTGGCTGCACCGAATCTCACCTCTGAGAAGGAGATTAGGAAGCAAGAGGGTCCAGTCCAAGTCTCCTTTAGCTGTCATCTGGGTTGGGTCACAAGGTGTGACAAGGTATTTCTAGAACTTCTATGTATGAGCCAAATTGATATATTTAGATCATGTCTTTGGTCATACAGGTGCTCTCTGGAATTCAACCACACCACCAAGAAATACAGCTGGATGTCTTTCTAAGGATGTCTCACACAACCAAATGGAAACAGGATGTAAAGGAAGTCATCATGAATGACAATAGTGAAGCCACATGCATGCATTCAGTGCAGGGACTGAAACAGGACTTCTAGCAGTGTGTCCCATCTTTTAGCCTCTTTCCTTAGATCAGAGAACCATACACAAATTGCACTATGTGACTAAATGACAGCACATTGCTCCATTGTGGCAAACTGTAATTCAGGTCCTTCCAAGAAAAGCACCAGGAATTCTAATCACTTCAGAGAGATGGACTCCTTCAGAGGGAGACTGAGACAAACCAAGCTATGTTTGGGCACTTCAAAACGTAACCATTCACATTCCAAGTCAGGCTTGTAGGTTGCCAACAGAATATGTGGGGAATACGAATTATAATCTTCCATAAATTAATCACAACAGCACCGAAAAATAAGTGTGCAATTCAGATGTATCCCAAGGAACTAGGCATCTTCTACTCATTGTTTTTTCTAGGGAGGAACCAAGGATTTTAACCATTCCATTTGTGTTTGAAAGTCAACATTTCAAGTACTTCAAAGGGGTTTATTAACCGGGGAGTACCAAGCCCAAAGATTTTACTTCTTTGCAAAGTAAAACAGACACAGAAAAGTAAATCATTGTGCCACATGCTACAGAATTCTGTGTCTGAAACTTGGAAATTTTAAAAACATCTAGTGCAAAGAATCAACAGGAAGAAAAGATGAGCTTGTTTGACCTTCTAGCTGCTAAGTTTAAAAGTTGAAGGAATCTGGTAGTGAATCCAGTGCTTGTAGAGTATTAGATGGAAGCAAAAGGGAATCTGGCCCTCTCATAAATATGAACATGACAAGCAATAAACCTTCACATTCAAAAGATACTGTTTTGTTTGGGGTTGTTTCGGCTTTTTTTTCTTTCTCAAGCCTTATATGATATCTTTTATCTTTTTCTAGGATTATTTTTAAATATCATCTACTTGAAGGCAATGTGTTTAGAGCCTGGGTGGGAAATGTATTTAATTTAAATCAAGAGCAATCTGTACTGTTTATTAAAAAGTAAATACTGCTGACCTTCACAGGGAGTTTCATCCACCTTGTCTTAGCTAAAAGTTGGTAGAGAAAATGGGAGGAGAGGAAGGGTGGTGTACAGTGTTCCATGAAACACCAAACAACAGCAGCAACAATAAATCATGAATAATCTGTACTTAATTCTATCAGTGTGGAGACCTGGCTTTTCAAAGAGAATCTCAAACTGTTTGTTGATTGCATATCCTGGAAATTCAAATGAACTTTGTCCCCACTGCCAGTTTCATAAAAGAATGAAGTCTCCAGCAAGGCACAGATGGTATTTGTTCTGAATGAACAGATGATTATGCCAAGAGAATATTATCATTGGAAACACATTTTATTGATATCTGACTAAAGATGTTAGAAGGACAGCTACGGAAAAGAGGACCCAGTTCTTTGTGGAACACCTGAATACAATAAGAAATTTAGCAGTGGCTAAAGATTATTTAGTGTATCCTTCAGTCCTACTTACTGGGAATTAACTGGAAAACTATCCAGAAATCCTGAAGATTAAAATGGTAATCATTGAGAACCATGGGATGATGTGTCAACAATGATTAGTAATCTGTATTTACCTAAACTGAAAAGAGATTATGCACTAGCTATTTCCAAACATCACCAGTATGGAGAACTTAAAAGAGGGGCCAAGTTCCACATTGATTCTGAGTAAAATTCATTCCAGTAAAGCAAAAGAAGCCATTATACTCATTGATATTTACAGACTCACAAGCCCAAACATAAGCCCCTTGTTGTGCTATAAATTAATGACTTTATGGTATTTCTTCTGGTTACACCTGTGTCATCCACAGCAAAGTTCACTGACTTCAGTGGAAATGCTGTGACTTTAAAACAAGGATCTGAAGTGAAGAGAGGTCAGAAAAAGTGTGCATGATCTTTTTTATAACTGGGTTTCAAAATGGTAACTTCATACTTGGTCTGACTATTTATAAGTGAAGACTGGAAAAAGCAAGTTTGGATTCCACACTAGTTTTAAATACAAAGTAGCTCCCCTGAGGTCAACTATTTCTGGTGACTCCAAGTTTTAAATAAAGGATAAAATGTATTACATCATGACATTTTTCTCAGGGGTGAAACATCTTCGACAGCATATCTTGCAGGGCCAAATCATAGGTGTCAGACTCAGCTTTTTACATACATTTTCTTGAGCACAGAGGACGAGTCTTGGACACAGATAACTTGGGTGAAATAGTACAAACTTCGAAGCACAAAGGAAACTATATTCATCGCCTATATGGCAGCAAAAATAATACATGTAACTCAGACAGCATTTATCCTGATGCCAATAACAAAAATGTACAAGGGATTACCTCAACTATTTTAAAAAACTGCTTGTATTAATTTACAAATTATTTATGAAATTAGGAATAAACAGGAGGAAAAATGTTCTAAGTTTCTTATCACACGTGAGACAAATGCAAATTTTAGTATGGGAGCAATTAGAAGACATAACAGGAGTCCTTCCCTCACACATGCTCTTCTCTTGCTGTAATCGGGTTTTTTGTGTTACTAAATGGGATCCACGAATCAGGTTCCAACTCCATTTTTGCATTTGTGGAAGCTGATTTCAATGCCAACAAAGACATTAGTGCAAAGCAGTGAGACATCATCCACAAACCCATTTTGTACGTGTTAGATGAATACATTAGCTTCTCAGCAGATGGCTGTGAATTCTTCCAGACAGAGCATGTCTCAGGCTTTCAAGAACCATTTATCAAAAGCAACGCTGAATTGTCTTCAGTCCTGCAGCAGTCACTCCAGGGGAGCGAGTGGTTTAAAGATGAGGCAATAGTATTGCAGGCCATTGTCAGCTCCAAATCCAGTGCCATTGGTCTATACATCACATTAACTGGCAATTCGTGGGCACCTATTAGTTGTTGCTTTGTGATGCCAGAGATGTATCTTACCTATTCCTTTAGAAAATAATCAGAGAGGGGAAAGAGGGTGTGTAGGTTACATTTTGAATATCCAGAATTATTCCATATCTCCTCTTTTTACATTTTTTATGGGATTCTGCTGTTTCGAAATGGGAAGTGTACACTGGAAGTCAAGAAAAAGGACATCTGCATTATGTAAACAAGAAAATATTTCCTAGCTTTCTAAATAGAGCATTTAATTGAAGGATACAGAAATCAATTTGGTAAAAGGTTGTTAGACTTCAGCTACAGAGATTCTGTACAATATTGGTGAAGTAATAGGATTGCCATTTGTGGTTTTAGAACATCTTCCACTGAACAATGTCAATGCAACATGCAGACACAAACTCATGAGACTTCCTAGCAGTTTAATGATGAAGATAAATTTACTTAGTGGGCTGCATTTCTCTGTCACGTAGGGAGAAGGCACACAGTAAGTGGGGAGGTTAGTGCCAAAACTCAGGGAAAAAACAGTAATATTCTTACTGTGAATTTTCATGGAGTCAGAGAAAGATTTTCTTAGTGGTTGATACAAGGCCATATTTTAATTTTTATAGATCCCACAGAAGACGCAGTATGTAAGGAAAGGATAGTGAGCCATTAGAAAAACAGAAGCCTGTAAATATCTGGAGTGCACTGGTCATGCTCGTTGGCTGCCATTTAGGGAACAGGAAACAGCTGCTGTACTGCAAAGTGAAATGTCTGAATCTTTTAATCAATACACACAAGAGGGCTATGCAAACTCTGGAACAGACAAAAAAAGGCAATTTCCTTCACTAATCCCAAGAAATCCCACCTACAGTACTCTGTCACAGACACATTTTGTATGTATTTGATGAGTACCGCAGACATCATGCAGTAATGTACTAGAACTGCAAGTAATGCAAATAAAAGTCATAGTTTATTTTTATTGTGTGTAAATGTATAACTAGGCTTTAGCAGGTGTAAATAAATTGGCAAAGATTATGCAGAAATTAATCTGAAAATGACATTACCAGATATGGGTGTACTCAGAAAACTATTGTGTACTGGATGGAAATGTCAGGACAGATGGCATTCAGAGATGATGGACTGCCCAGTCCTTCATGGTTTCTTTTTTAACAATCCTCCAATGCAACTCCATGGCATCAGCAGATTTTTATGACAATATTAGAATTAGCACTGATTTATTTGCAAATAAATAATATGGAAAATCAGATTTTTGGCAATTTCATATAATGGCAGAAAATTATTTTGTAGGCATATCTTACTATTTCTATATATCATTTTGCGTAGCCAGTTAAGATACAGTTTCCCTATTTAGTAGCAAAAAAATCAAATTTTTGTTGACAGAAAATGCTCATCAAGATTTTTCTGTAATGGTTCCAAAACCTAAAGCATGCATCAAGATTTCTATAGCTTCCATTTAAAGTAATATGATAAGATGTTCAAATAGCCACCAAAGGAAGCAAATATCATAAGTAATCGAAAAATACTGCTAATGCCAAGTGCTACTACCCTCATGAAACGACAGAAATAAGATTTAAGCTGGGCAGAAGGACAGTGTTCACAGAGTTCTACAAGTAGAGTTAGTTTATGCAGAAAAACATTTAATGAGTAAATGTTTACCTGTTTTACTAAGCAAATATACAGAACCTAAAGCCAGATATTTTCTATTTAAGAGCAAAGAATATCCTACTCATTAATTTTCTGACCATTCCTTTCTCTCCAATGGTCTGGAGGAGACAGAAAATGATCCTTCATGCAAAAGAAATGAAAGCAAATACAACCACACAATAGCAAACAAAAAAGAATAAAGCTTTGTTTCTTCACTCAGTGGACAGGAATAACAGTTCATAGCCTCTAATAAACTTCTTTATTGCCATAAATGAAGAAGATAAAGTTTTCTGCTTTTCTTACCATATACTTTCTGCAGAATTAAATATCTACTTTCTGCAGAGTTAAATGTCTGTGAAGATCTACTTCAACACTTCGAGCTCTGAGCAACTTTAGCTCTTTCCTTTACCCTCCCCTACTCAAAAAAAATGGAAATGAAAGCAAAAGAAAGTTGGAAAGCTAATGATCAGACCCAGCTGTAGTTGCTCCCAGATCTCACTAAGCCCATGTGGTACCGAGAGATCGAACTGCTCAAGCTTGGTTACTTCATCAGCAACCAAGAAGCCTTGTAAGATCAAGGTCTGCTCTTTTTGGGAAAGCTGATTGATTTGTGTATGTTTGGCTGGAGCTGGAGTTGGCTAGGGTAACACCTATGAGGTAAGTAAAATAGAAATGAACACATTATTTCCTTAGGAAATTACCACATAAATTCTAATTATATAGAACGTGATCTGATTATTACCTTTTGTTTTCCTTTCCTGATTTCCTATTTGTCTCCTTTCAACCACACATCAAGAAAATGGGTATTGATTTTGGAAATGCTGGTCTATAAAAAAAAAATAAATTAAAAAATAATACCTGGTCTAAATTAAAATTCTGCTTTCTTATTTCTTTTGGAGGAACAAAGTAGTCTATTAAAATGTTGACTTAAAGCAGAACACCATCAGAATTCAAATGCAGAGAATACAATTTATGTATTTGGAGAGTATGAAGGTGTGACTGGCATTACAAAAAGAGTGTTATTATCTTTTCTGTAAAGTGAGGAAAGCAGTTGGTGTATATTGTTGCAATAGTGTTTTCTCAGTTTAGCTAATGACCTAAATATTAATTTGGGATTAATGATTATTAGACAGTGGACTGGAGAGCTGGGTTCGTTGCTTCCCATGTACATTTCCTGAACACTATCAGCAAACCACCTGATGTATCTTAAGCACCAGATTCATTTCTGTGAGAGGAATGGGTTAGCAAGGCTCTCAGATAATGCAGTGACCGTGGATTGGTTTTATTTCATTGATTTGTCTTTGTGCTTGAGGATAATGTTTTGGGGTTTTTTTTTAACCATGAACAACATACTATTTGCATTGCATTGTGGAAATATATCAAATGCTGCAAGTTATATAAAACTAATATAAGTATATGAAGTTGTAACTTCTGCAGTCCAGACTTCTTGAAAAAGAGAATTTTCACTCTGCACTTACATATACACAAATTTGTAAAGCATAGGTAAGATATCTGATCAGGATATCTTTGTGCAATTTTTTCTTAAGAGGTTAATAATCTGCTGAAGATTCTGCAAATATTTATGATTAACAAAATTGCATTAACCAAGAAAAGAAATGCTTAAAAATACAAACTGCTAGCATTGAAGTCTGATGTAAACTTAGGGCTCAGGACTGGAATTAAATGACTTACTAGAAAATATGGTTTGCCTAATTTCTCTGGGAGGACAGGGCTTTTGGCATGACAAATAATAAAGAAAAAACAGTGAGACAAAACTAACCATTAACAGTTTGAGATGTTCATCTTCTATGCAAGATCACAATTAGGGGTGAAAAATTAAAACAAAACAAAACAAACACAACCATTGTAGAAGCTTAATTGAAGGAGAACAATCAACCCCTTTATCATATCTGAACATGAGATTACATTATTGAGACACTACTGGCAGAGTAAAATGCTGGAAACATCAGGAAACAATTCTGGAAAGGAACAGTACTGCTTAGGTCCTTACCTAAAATGGTCTTTTCATACCTTAGCTTTGAATCTGTTGACCAGGTAGAAGTGATTGTGATTGTGATTTCCTCTGCAGGAGACCCAAAATATAATTACAGAGGCATAACCAAAGTTATTCATCCACAAAGCACACATCTGTAGGGACATGTTAACAGACTTTTAGATTGCTTAACTGAACCTCCAGTGTGGGTGAACTCTAGTGGCTGTTCTTTTCATCTTTGAGAAATGGATTTCTAAAAGAAGTAGTACATGCAAATATAGTTTGTTTGAAGAGTTAATTTTAGTTGAAAATACAACCTAGTAAACTGAAATGGTTTTTATGTGTTCTGTGCCTTACCAGGTTGTGCTGCAGCCACATTACATTCTGTCATGTATAAATGCTTCAGAGTTGACAGCTTCCTAAGAAAGTGAACTGGAATATTTTTTTCTTGAGAATCATCAGATAGTTCGCCATGAATTACAAACACATGAGCTTTATAATACCCATAAGTGAGGTATGAATGTTCCTTTTCAATTTGCCTTTCAGTTCTGAAATGAGGCATTGACTGAAACATCCTCTCACTTTGCAAGTGTTGTATGTTTGTTATGGAAACCACTGTGAGGCAACACAAACCACAATGCTGTTATTAAAAGCACAACTTTTCAGAGTAAAGCAGCATCTTAAAGGATCTGCAACAAGGCACGGTGGGAGTAGCCCTGTCACTGTCACTCTTGCTTTTCCCTTCACCTGTGTCTGCACTGGAATTGTTGACTAATGATGAAATAATTTTACTGTGAAGTCACCCCTCTGCAGTATTTCTTCATTGTGCATTGTACAAAGGTCTCCACAGTTGTGTCCAAAACATCTTGATGTTAGGACTGACAAAGTGACTTTTCATGGTCTTTTGTCTGCCTGCAGCAGCTCTACTACATGATAAACATGACAGAGATTTCTGTGAGTGAGTCAGGAATGTCTGGAAATGTCCACCAATGCAATTCAGTCTTCTGCTTGTGAAGGAAGAGGAAGGGAAGCACTTCTTTCTGAGTTATGCATTACTTGGAGCTCATGTGTTAATGTCAGAACTTCTGCTGATGCAAGAAAGAGCCAGATAGCAAGTGAAAACTATGCACCTGACATGGAAGAATTTGAGTTAGAGACAAACCTCCTATTAAAATAGTAATACACCAGTAGATTTCAGGAAGGTCTGGACTGGGCCCTGACACAAGGGTTGTGTGTTAGTTTGTGGAAAAAGAAGGGAAAACCAGGGGGAGTTTCAGCCTGATGAGTACATGTGGGTAAAAATAGTTAAGTGGTTCACTTACAGTTAAAATAATTTTTCTATTCCAAAGTGTGCAACTGGGGAATTATAAAGTATGCTGGGTACATAGGATAATTTCTATGGCTAAAAAGACAGTGTATGAAAATATGGATTTTGAGGCTTGAGGGATTCGGGTTCCAGAATAGAAGAAATGCCTTGGTACTGATCCTGAGGCTAGTGTAAAAGCATCAGATACACTAAAGAGTAAAAAAAACCTCAGAGGATTTTACTGAGTGGAATGCTGTTAACCAAGAATAGAATAAAATTTTAGTTGCACTACTTCTCAGAAATCTCAGTACCTCAGTTCTGGACAAAATTTTGTAATTAGGGAAAAAAACTTGAATTTCACACAGTTCATAATAGTGGAATTTAGAGCTGCTTATTGCAAAGAGTTCTGCTGATTTGCATTCCTTGATTTCGTACTCACTTGAGTAAGTGGTGAATCTAGCCTGGTAGTGACCTTGGGAAATAAGCTGACATTAATAAATACAGATTGTTCTGTGTTTGAGGAAATCTTCGACTGCTTTTGTTCAGTGCTAACAATGAAAGGCTATATAGACTTATGATCCTGATTCATTAGTAAATTATGCCAGTCTAAATTAGAAATAATAGTACTTCAGAAATAATGATAGCAAAATTAAAGTAAATAAAAGAAAGGCTTGCAGCAGACTTTAGAGAAGTTAGTAAAAGCTATGAGGGCAAAAATGGCATTTGAACTTTGAGGCCCTTCTTAAAAAAATAGAGAAGAAGTAGATAAGCCACTGTGGCTTCATTTATTTTCCCCTACAGGACAAAACTGGATCTTTAGCAGATTATTATCTTGCTTTCATTGCTTTTCTGTTCATTTTCTTAAGTAAATAATTTTATTTTGGACAGAATAATCTAATTTCTTCCTTGGTCAATATTTGATACATTACATTATAATAAACTGTATATGAGCAATTCTGATTAATGAAAGATGTGATGATCTCAGTGCACTAAAATTAGCTATCTGGAGGAAAATAATCGTGACAAAACTGATACTCTCAAGACATTGATTTCTGTGTCTGTGATCTCCATGGAATTACCAGATATTTCTTGGAAGAAGTAACTAAAAAGATCAGACATTGCTGTTCTGTGAACTCATGACAGATCTGTACTGAGGCCCTGCAGCTCGCTCAAGGGCATTCTTACTAATTAGTCTGATGAGGCTTTTAGCATTCTTAGTGCTGTTGTAGAATATGAGAGGCATTAATCATCAAGCCAGATGACCTCTTATTAAAGAGGCACAAATGACTAATGCACATTCCCAACCAGAAGAGACAAAGAAAGATGACATAAAAACTAACTAAAGACAGAATAGCAAAATTATATTTGGATGTGAAGGAGATCAGAAATATTCAAATACTATCAGCCTCAATTTTTAAAATAACTTTTACTAATTATTTGACTCCTCCCAATGTCTAAGTGCATGACAAGTGAACATGAAAGAACTGGAGGTGATATCTTGATCTCTTTAAGTCATCACTTTAACCAAAATGTGTTTCCAGCATCTAAATAATGATCAGTAGTTATTATCAATGCTGTTCATCTTTCCTCTAAAAACTGCAAATCCTTGCAATCACTGCAAAGCAAAGCTACTATTTGACTAATGTGAAG
This sequence comes from Florisuga fusca, assembly GCA_038090715.1. Classification (NCBI taxonomy): domain Eukaryota; kingdom Metazoa; phylum Chordata; class Aves; order Apodiformes; family Trochilidae; genus Florisuga; species Florisuga fusca. The sequence goes on from JAAWXA010000021.1 coordinate 15,205,887, forward strand.
TTTAGCACACTGGATGATGGCATTTATTTGAACTAAAGAAAACAGTGCTGGGAGGAACTGTGAAAGGCCATGCAATACATCTTTGTACTCCACTGGCCCATTTATTCTAGTACCTTGCCTGTGGTACTTGCCCAGCCTACATGACTATTGATTTTAACATTATATACTGTATACTGGTACTAGCAAAAATGAAAGAAAAAAAATCTGCTAGTAATTTCATTTCAGAAATGTGATTATTTCTACTTCTATCTCTTTGCATGAAAATGAGCACCTAATCGTATACTTAAATAAAAATCTGTCATAAGGGAAATTGTGTGGGCAAGTATGCTTTTATGCTTTATTTCAGCTGCAGAAAATAGAGGGTTTTCAAATCAAGGCAGTCAAAACTGTTCAAGGATGAAGAGGGGTAAAATCAAAGATAAATATTTCATAAACACTGTAAAATATTGCTTTTTAGTTCAGGCACTACAGGGAGGGTGGAGGGGCTGGTGGTTGGTTGTACCAAGTAGGGAAATTAATTGCATAGAACAACATAATGATAGCAAAAAAAATCTGCCTCTAGCCACTTGGATTTTTCACCTCATGCATCACTCTAAGCATTTTGCAGCAAGGCTATTAAGTCAGAACATAACCTTAAAACAGGACTGAAAAGTGGCAACTCTGTGCTCTTTGTGGTTTTCTGAACTCCTGCACTGTCCCTGCCTAGACTTATTTAGTGGGTATAATTCCAGTGTCCAGGCACCAGTGTGGAGTGCCATTTGAGATGCCTTTGGTATATCACCTGTCTTCCATCTACATCTTCTGAAGGGTAGTGGTCTGCTGTGCCAGGTCCATTGTCATTTCAGCCAGCTCCATGCAGACATCTTGAAAAGCTTCCAACATCTCAAGTGGCTGTAGTCATCTGCTGTGTTCAATTGCACCTATGAACCCAACTCAAGCTAGAGCAATGAAAAATTACCAGAGAGTGCCACTGAGAATGTTGAGAGAACACATCACTTCAGCACTTTTGCAAGGGAGGAGATATTGAGACGTCTCTACATTTGCCTTGCATCTTGTCAAGATTTGATGATGTTTTCAGAAATGGGGGGAATCAGAGCTCTGTGTCTTCCTACACTGTATAGTCGTTCAGGAAAGTCCTTTCACCTGAGGTAGTTCCCAACAAGTGGTGTGATAATTTTGTTTCATTAGTATGTGTAAAGTAAATGTAGTTGGACAACAGCACCTTTCAATGTGATTGCTCTGTATTACTGCATATTTCAACATCTGGTCCTCACTGTATGGTACAGCTTTCCAGGAACGTTTTTCCAGCCATTGAAATAGGCTTTGTCTGTAGCCTAAGAGGCTGGAAGACAAATGTCCTTCAGATGATCCTTTTAATTTTTTTACTTACCTGAATATCCTTTTCTAACTGCCAGTGAACTACTGGAAAAAGGTCATACAAATACACATATGTCAAGAAAAGAGGTATTCTTCATTAAATTATGAACTATCTTCAGACTACTATAAATGAAACTATAGAAGTAGGCATTTGTTTTGTCACTATTCCATGGAAATGGTCCCTCTTCAACTAGGAATCAGCTCCTTGTCTTTATTCACCTTAAGAGTAAAAACATTGAGTCTTATTCCTGCATGGGGGCTTTTGTTTGGTATTTTTCTGTCTTTATTTAAATGTTCTTTCATTTCCCATTGAAGGAAGATTCTACTCAACACCCTCAGTATAGAGGTTTCTGAAATCTTTTCTAAAACATGACTAGGTTGGTAGTAAGAAAGGTAAGAAAAATCTTTTAAAATTCCTCTTTACTGGTTAAAACTCCAAAGTCCTTGTGGCATCTTGAAAAAAATCTATCTAATCAAAAGTATTCAGACAACAAGCAAAGGAATTGGGTCTCAAGTTATGGCTGGTAGGGATTGAAGGAAATAACAGATAACCCTACCATTTACTGAACCCATTTTCATCTGGATTACAAGTTGCCTTGCTCACTATTCTGGATGATAAACTCAGAAGTATTGAGCTACAATTTAAAACACCCTCAAAAGATGGCAGTAATAGAATATCTCAAGTGGAAAGGGACCTGTAAGTATCGAGTCCAACTACCTGCTCCTTTCAGGACTAGTTAAAACTAAACCAGATGCTCCATCAACCCTGACAGGCTTGGTGTAGTAACCAGTTGCCCAGGGAGCCAACTGGTCTCTCAGAGAAGAACCTTTTCCTGACATCTAATCTGAACTTCTCCTGATGCAGCTTCATTCCATTTCCTCATGTCCTATCACTGGTGACCAGAGAGAGGAGATCAACCTCTCCCACTCCACTGCCCCCCTTCAGGATGTTGTAGACTGCCATAAGGTCATCACAGGTGAAGAGGTGATGACACAAAAGAGAGCTGAAGAACATATGGTTACAGAGTAATGGTAAGCAAGCAAAGGCTGAATTTTCAGAGTAATTTTACATACAAGGCAAGATTTATTTTCCTTGTGCTTGTTCCTGCTCTTAAATCTCTACATATACACTCCCACAAGAAAATACCATGTAGATAACGTGCCAGATATCCAGGTATCCTAGGGGATTAATTCAGTTAGGTTCAGAAGGTGAGGTTATTTGGACTGTTGCCAGTCACATGACATGTAATGCATGCTGACTGCAGATGACAAAAATGAAGGAGGCTACAGACCTCTAATGTTTCTTGTAGATCCTCTGCTGCTAATATTTTCTGTCCCTCTTTTGTCCAGTTTTCTGACTCATCCAATCCGTGACTGAAATTCTTGTCTCACAGAGCCTGCAAGCACAGATGTGCTTGTGTCCAAAGACAACAAATAAACCCATGTAAATGTGAGTTGCTTCTTACCATCTTATCTGGAGTAGAGATTTCTCCTACGGAAAATTACCATTATCTTTGATCTATTGCCTCTGCAATGTCATGTAAATGTTACTGTATAAATAGAGTGTACCTAGAAACAATGGCTATTAGTCGTTGATTCATGAGTTAATTCTATTGGAAAGTTCTGCTTCCATAAGAGCAATGCACAATTCTGTTTCATAAAAAGGATTATTTTTTTATTAAACGGATTATTTTTACTGAAAATTAATGTATTTTACAAAACCAAGTCATCTTCTGAGAACACGATAAAATCAGTCCAAAAGAGAGAAAAGGAGTCATGTTCTCCTTCTGTACATCTATGTAATTCCATATAGTTTTCCTTTCAAAACATGGTGAAACATATGGCAGGCTCAGATGAAATTACAAAAAACCATGGGGTTTTCCATCCTTCGTTGAGCACTGTGCTCTACAGGAATGCTTTGCTACTTGAAACACCATAATGAAGATTTGATTCCAATAATGGTAGTAGCTTAGTACATCTGCACTTTGTGAACCATTTAAGGCTTCAGCAGACTCTTCTCTTCTTCTGTAAGTCTTCAAATAAAGGAAGAAAAAGGCAGAACCACTGCCTTAGCATGCTCCCTGGCCTCTCTTTCTCCTGATGTTTTTCAGTTGTTTAGGAGGGTGCCAAAACTCTGCAAGTCAGGATCGTTGTTAAGGTGCATAGATAAAGAAAATAATTAAAAAGAGGGGGAGACAGACAGACGGGAACTTCTGAAGAAAACTCTTGTTAGCATAGAGAATATCTTTCACAAACAGCCATGCCTATTTCTTTCCATTTAGATTTGCTACGAGAGTCGAAAGGGGGCAACTTTCTTTCTGCTCTGCTGTAAATCAAGAGTTATTCCATCACATAAAGCAAGACAACTTGTATTCTTAAGTGTAAGATTAGTCCCAAGGACTTACGTCTTTTAAAAAACCCAAAGGAAAAGACAACTAACTGTTTATCTCCTTCCAGATTGTTTTTATGTGAGATGCCTAATGTATTTGTGCTTTTAGCATTTTTTCTTTTTAAAATTACGTACAACATGTGGAAACATAACAAGTTTTACAGACTCAATTGAAGTAACTCCCATAACATCCAAAGAACTTAAGAAGGACACCTTGATCCTAGAGGTCTTTTGCAAGCACGACAATTCTGTGGTTCTGTGATGTGAGATGATCAATGAAATTGATGGAATCCAGAGGACCCTGGCAATAACATGAGCCAGCTCTGTTAGCATTGGTGAGTGCATCCTATCCAATTTCATCGACTTGTGCATGATCAGTTTGTTTAAATGCTCCCTCAACTGATCCTCCTCTGTGAGCCTGTCTTCAAAGCCATAGCCTGGGGTATAGGAAATCTGTTCTGGAACTCTGGGTTTGTAGTGAGACCTTGAAAGATGTCCTTTTCTATAAAATGGAAATAACAACACGGATCACCATTTCAAAACAGTTTGGAAACATGCAAGCACTATAAAAATGACTTTTTATTATTGCCCTCAGTATGTATGAGTGAAAAAGCTAGTAGAGTTAAATTTGCATGTGCTAATCAGTCGTGCTAGATTTTATTGCCTCCTTTCATCTGAGCCATATTGTCAACACACTCAACACACATCAAGGATCCTGTAGGGTGTAATTCATGCAAGAATTTAGCAGATTGTCTTCTCTGTGCTTCACCTATGTTACTAGTGTATACTATTATGTAAATGCAAAGTGGAGATAGCAATTATATTTGCACTTGGGCATACTCTCTCATGAACGTACTCCTTTCTCATTTTATTGTGAGAAAACCTTGTCATTACCCTAATAGATGTAGTCTAGACCTTTCCTTATATTTGAGAAGCCATGTTATTTCCTTCCAAATTTTTATGAGCCCAGTAGTGCATAAGAAGACTGGGATCTTCAAAGTTTGCAGTTTCTTGTACCTATGTCCATAGCCAACTGATTCTAACATGTGGTAAAAGGGATTGCTAGTAGCCTGCTGCTTGCATTTCTCAACATTATTGCCTGGATTCCTAAAGTCTTGTAGCCAAAGTACTTTAATTTTCACATCAATTCAGGTAATATTTTTGAGAATGCAAATTCTTGCAGCACAGCTCCATGAAGCCCCTGTGCTAAGACCCTCATATGTAATTAGACCTAGCTGTAACCTAGCTGTTAACTCTAAGCCAGAGTGAGGTGCCAGGCTTCCTACAAAACACAGAAGCAGCTCTAGTTTTTAAAAGACAGTTCTTCAGCAATCAGCTAGTACAGGATGCAGTCTGTACTATATCTGAGAAGGAGGCTATTCTGATGTGATAGGACCTACAAGAAGAAAATATGGCATGGCTGTTTGATCAAAGCATTCTGGTAGTCTTCCACTTCTTTGTGTGTGATGAGCAGTCCCCAGCATTAATGAATCAGGGCTTCATTCAACTGCAAAGATATTACCAATCCAGGACAGAGTTTGTCAATGTATATTGTGTTGTCTAGAAAAGGAGAGGCTAATCAAAGCTGAAGTTTTGTGGACTCCTTGATCATAATCATGAAAAGAGGGGAGAAAGTCAACATTCCTAAGAAATCTTTGAATAGCCATCCCCTCTGCATGTTTGAAGGCTACATTCCTATTTTTTTGCTAGAGGGCTCCTTCAATTAATATTTTATTTCATTGGAGATGGCTTAGAAAGGTCCTTTGATCCTAAAATATCATAAATTATATACTCGATGTTCAAAGGAAAAAAAGGAAAAATAAACTTGCCCCTGGAAAGACATGGTTACTAGGTTGAGGTTCATAATTTAATAACTGCCCTTGCTATGGAAATTCCCTAAGGATAATGACCAACATTGTGTAATACTTGTCATCTCCTGCAGTTTTAATACAACTAAGGTAACACAGAATCTACATCCAAATGTATGCTGAGGATTAATCTAGTGCAGTGCTCCATCTGAGGAAACTTGTTCAGAGGTCAGGCAAACCTGTGTGATCAATTCAGTCTGATTCAGATCAAGGACCTGAAATTGCATCCTAACTCTGTCCCCTAAACAGAGCATTAAACATACTAAAGCAGGTAAGTCTGTGTCTCAAGTAAAGAGTTTTCCCTCTTATGCATATTGATTTGGGTACAAGATGTTTAAAAAGGACAGGCAGGGCAGAGGAGGACATCAGTGATCGGCTGGATTGGGATGGAGCTCTACCTGGGGATGGATGAGAAGCTGATGGAAACCTTATGGGTCAAAGTTAAAGGGAAGCCAGGGGTAGGAGGTGTTGTAGTGGAGGGGTGCTACAGGCCACCTGACCAGGATGACTGAGTGGATGTCCTTTATAGACAGATAGGAGCAGGTTTGCACTTACAAGCCCTAGTCCTCAAGGGGGATTTCAACCACCCTGATATCTCTTGGAGGGAAAACTCAGCAAGGCACCATGAAATTGCCCCGCAAGGGCACATTACTGACTCTTGGTCATCCTTCTGTCCATTAGAACTCCCAGGTCCCTTTCCTCTATGCTGCTCTCTAGTAGGCCAGCCTCCAAGCTATATTGGTACATGTGGTTGTTCTTTTAAATAGACAGACCTGTTGGACTGAGTCCAAAGGAGGGCATGAAAACAATCAGAGGACTGGAGCACCTCTTCTATGAGAACAGGCCGAGGGAGTTGGCACTGTTCAGTGTGGAGAAGTGAGGGCTTCAAGGACATCTTATAGCAGCCTTCAAGTACCTGAATGGGGCCTACAAGAAAGCTGTGGAGACAGTTTTTACTAGGTCTTGTAGGGCAAGGAGGAATGGTTTAAAACTAGAAGGGGGAGATTTAGGTTAGACATGAGGAGGAAATTCTTCACTATGAGAGGGGTAAGACATTGGAACAGGTTGCCCAGGGAAGTTGTAGATGCCTCATCCCTAGAAGTGTTCAAAGCCAGAAGTGTTCTTTGTTTATGAAGAAAGCTGTTTGAAAAGATTCTGTCATTCTGAATCTATTATTCATAATGATAGACAATGAATGCACAAGACCAAGAGATATGACAAACAATAAATGAAGTCTAACTGGTACGCATGCTCAGAAGTACCTTGCTATTCTAGAACATTATTGAGTCATCTCAGCTGCTAGAGCAACAGTACTCCACTCAGTGGAATTAGCACAAATGCAAGAGAGATGCAGAAGAGCTGAAAACTTATAATTCATAAACCAAGAGCAATTTAAAGAACAAATTTTTTTTGGGGGGTGTAGAATGACTCCTACAGTGGAGACCATTTCCTTGTTGGTGTGCTCCAGGCTCTGATTGCAAATAGGTAATAATAATTGTAGGGTATTTTCAGTTCAGCACTGAAGACTGACATTTCAGAAATCATTTGGGAATAACCTTTTCTCACTTTGATCCTTCTGAATCCTCTCTATCTTTTTCTATTTGATCTGCCTCAGGCCTATATTTTTTTTTTTCTTTAAGAGCTTAGGAACACAGAAAGAGATGGATCAGTTACAGAAAACACTTTCACTCAGTACTCCATATGTTAAATATGGCAGTTTCATAACACTTGTCACTGGAGGTGATCTGATCCAGTCTATCCAAATCTAAAATGGAAAAGCCATTTCCTTCTGAATTATGAGCAGCCTGATAAGAAAAAAAAGCCAAAGAAACTGAGATTTATGGGCCAGTAATACATCCTTCCTCAGAAATAACTGTCAGCCTATTTCATGTCTTGACTAATTTCAGTGATGACATATCACTATTATCATTAGCACAACAGTTAGCACAACATATTAACACAATCATAGGAGGTCAGAGGTAAGATTCCATGAACTTTTACATAAACTGATTCATATTGTTAAAGAATCATGATTAAGCAGTTTGAATTGGATTAATCTCATCTAACTTTAGAAATATAGGAGTGAAGCAGCATAGCTAGGCCACATGTTTCCTGTGTAATGAATACCTAGATGCACCTCCAGAGCATTCTTCATTTCATTCTGAACTTAGTGTCTAGGAGAGCTGGGAGGAATTCTTCCACTTCCACTTCCACTCTTCTTCCCTTGAAGAAGAAGTCTTCCCAAGAAGCCTTGATCACTGTCTTCACTTGCTGCTTAAGGTTTAGATTACTAAATTGGGATGATTTCTGTGGAATACAAAGGCAGTTTCAATTGCATCACAGCCATTGTAACATTACTTTTCTTCAGACAGAAGAAGAGGTAGGCAAACAATTTTCATATTCTTTTTGGCTTAGGGAAGTTAAAAGAGAATAACAGGAACTTATGATTTAACAGTATTAGCAAAGTAACCTGAGTGGTGCCAAAGAATGTTTATCAATATGGTGATAGGTGCTTTATATATATAAATAAATATAAATATAAAATATATCCACTGATGTGGAATTTTTTTTTACTTCCTAAGATAAAGATCATCAGCTCATCTTTTTCTTAGCTGCTAGTGGAAGCACTTAGAATAACAATAGTTGTGATATTGTATGTGTTAGAGGCTTCTGTCAGTACAGCTCACATCCATTACAATTGATAAGCAAAGCTCTATAATACAAAGAGAAGGTTGGTAATGGGTCATGGTAGTAACATTACATCAATAGTAGGTCTCTAATTAACAACTGAATGACTGCCAAGCTCTGTAAATGGAGTCAACACCAACTGGATCTCTTGATCTCCCACCACTTCTTTTATTACCAGATAGAGCTCACATAATGCACCTCCCTTCAATTCAACAGACATGATAAAGGACAAAGTAACAAAGAAGGAAAGCCTAAAAAGGACATTAGAAATTTTCTTGGAATAAAAAAGCTTATCAATGTGTCTGCCAGACACATGACAAAGTAAAGTGCAGTGATTAAGAGGTGATGTACGAGTGACTTCTGTCACAGATGTATAGATTCAAGTATAAAGCTTTGGAAAAAAAAAATTCATGTTTTATATGTCCCTGGGGCAAGACTTTCCTTAGTTCTGAAACGAACATCAATTAAAGTACTCTGAGGAGATCAAGGGAAAAGGGAGTGGTTCACCATGGAGGTGTGAGACTGTGGGGACTGCAATGGCAGGATTATCACAGTCTGCTTTGCTTTCTCCATTAAACCCTAAGAGAGCAGAGCCTAAAACTAGGCTAACCAAGATAGAGTTTCTACAGGTGCTTCACCATCAAGAGTAAACAGAGTTCTTTGTAAATATTTGTTGTAGATGGTTTAGCAGCTAACAATGATTTTAAAGTCTGGATCCAGAGAACTGGGATGGAATCTTTCATTATGACTCTGGTGGAAGTTCTGAATTGTTTTCAAGGCACAATTAATTGAAATATATGGGTCCCACACAAAACAAGGAAAGTCAGAAAGGAACGTGAAACCATTGTATGTATTTTTTCCTCCTTGTTTTAAGGTGTCTTTCATTCATATATATTTATATAGAGAGAGATTCATAGAATCGGAAAATGTTAGGGGTTGGAAGGGATCTCTGGAGATCATCTAGTCCAACATCCCTTCCACAGCAGGATCACCTAGGGCAGGTCACGAGGAAACCCATCCAGAAGGGTCTTGAATGTCTCTAGAGAAGCAGACTCCACAACCTCTCTGGGCAGCCTGCTCCAGTGTCCACCACCCTTACAGTGAAAAACTTTTTCCTCATATGAAGGTTGAACTTCCTGTGTCCCAGTTTGTGTCTCTTGTCCCTTGTCCTATCACAGGGTACCACTGAAAAGAGACTGGTCCCTTATTCTTGACACTCACCTTTCAGAAATTTCTAAACATTATTAAGATCCCCTCTCAGTCTTCTCCAGACTAAACAGCCCCAGGTGTCTCAGCCTCTCCTCATATGACAGATGCTCCCGTCCCCGATCATCCTCGTAGCCTTCTGTTGGACTCTCTCTAGTATATCCATGTACTTCTTGCACTGGACTGGACACAGTACTCCAGATGGGGTCTCACTAGGGCAAAGTAGAGAGGAAGGAGAACCTTCCTCAACGTGCTGGACGCACTCTTCTCAGTGCACTCCAGGATGCCATTTGTGTTCTTGGCCACGAGGGCATATTGCTGTCTTATGAATAACTTAATGTCCACCACAAGGTCGTTCTCCTTGGAGCTGCTTTACCAGCTCCAGTACACCATCTTTACTGGTGCATGGCGTTATATATATTTTTTTCAATACAGGTATTTTTAATGTGTAAAACGTGAACTCATCAGTAGAAATATTCAACTTCAGACACAACTTATTTCCACTCCAGACATCCCCAACACAAATCAGTATTGATATATCAGTACTGATACTTCTTTGATATTCTTTTGTATTTTTCCTTTCAGTAGGCATCCCTTTTAATGTAGCATTATATTTTAAAAAATCCATTAGAGCCTCTGCTCAGTATTCCAAAAATTGATTTATAAATCTTTATTCTAGTTTTTAGAACTGCCCAACAGTAATCTAGACTCTTAAAAGTATAACATTCTTCACTCAAGTCCCAAGGGATAAAATTGCTTAATACATGATCAAAATCTTGTGCTATTTTTTATAGCGTGCATCTGACTTTTGATCTAATCTACAGAGAGAGCTGGGTTTTAGAAATGATGTGAGCTGACAATTGATGTCTAGCTTATTGACATTTAGAAGGGTAATAGTTTGCTGGAAGCTTGTCCAGAAGAAGTTTCTGAAGCCTCTGTGTACACATCACCCAAAGCTCTCACTGAAGGCCAATTTTCAAATGTCACTGGAAGAGCATAAACAGATGAAAGGTTATACTAATTAAAGATGCAATGGGATAGTTCAAGACTATTAGAAAGAGGAAAAGAAACACTAAAAACGCTGTCTAGATAAAATCTTTGGTAAGAAAGAGAAGGCTTTTGTTGTTTTGTTTTGTTTTGTTCTGGCTTTGGATTTTTCTGTTTGGTTTTTTTGTTGGTTTTTTATGTGGAAACAAGTAATTTAAGGTATATATTTGCCTTTTTTCAAGTACATTCCTTTAAACTTGTATTAACTCATTTTAAACACTAAGCTATTGAAGGCTCAGAACATATTTTTTTTTTTTTAACAGGAATTTCCATTTGTTAAATTCTTGGCAGATCCTGTAGTAATAATAAAAAAATTTTGACATTATGAGGAGCACCAGAAGAGAAAACCTAAAAAGTCTGTGTGAAGGATTAGGACAATGCCAAGAAGAGAACTGAAAGCCTCTCTCCCTGTTTGCTGCTGTGTTGCATCTCTGTTCTCTACTGAAGTAAAGTCTTAGTACTCTGTATAAAGACTCATCTGTCTCATTCCCAGCTTGTCATAAATACTTTTCCCTTTTGCAACCTCCAGCAAACTGTGTGAATGAAGCTGTCCTAACATTATGATGGAACTGTATATGAGTCCTGTCAACTTGAAAATTCAATGTCTGCCTTATGATCTTAAGAGACCTGGCCTGGCCAACAAAGAAACACTGAGGCCAATGATATTTGGTTATTTTTCCCCTCATATCAGAACAACTCTAAAGAGGGAAGTGAGGAAACACCCTGTACGAACATTGTCTTTTTCAATACCTCTTGTGTTATACAGAGCTATACGAATCACTATAAAATGTGTGAGTTGCAAGACAAGAGACAGCTTTCTGTGGCAGTCTCTTCCCCTCTTCCCTAAAATATTTCCCAAGTGAATTTTTGTAGCTCCCACCATCCAGAAGGCAGTGATCAATGGCTCTATGTGCATATGGAGATGGGTGGTAAGCGGTGTCCATCAGGGGTCTGTACAGGGCCCAGTGTTGTTTAATATCTTCATCAATTATATGGACAATGTGATTGAGTGCACCCTCAATCTGACCTTGGTAGCAGGGAAGGTCATGGAGCAGATCATCTTCAGTGCCATTACAAGTCATATAAAGGACAGCCAAGGGATCAGGCCCAGTCATCATGGGTTAATGAAAGGCAGGTCCTGCCTGACGAACCTGATCTCCTTCTATGACAAGATGACCTGGTCTGTGAATATTGTGTATCTAGACTTTCGGAAAGCATGTGACCCTGTTCCCATAGAATTCTTGTGGAAAAACTGGCTGCTTGTGGCCTAAATAAGCACATGATCTGTTGGATCAACCACTGGCTGGGTGGAAAGGCCCAAAGAGCCTGATCACAGGAGTTAAATCCACCTGGTGGCAGGTCACAAGTGGTGTTCCTTGGGTCTCAGTGTTGGGACCATTTCTCTTTAACATCTTTATTGATGATCTTGATAAGGACACAGAGTTTATCAGCAGTAAGTTCGCAGATGACACTAAGTTAGGTGGGAGTGTTGATCTGCATGAGGATAGGGAGAGACTTGGATAGACTGGACTGGTGGGCCAGTATCAACTATGAGCTTCAAAAAGGCCAAAGGTCCTGCACTTAGGTCACAACAGTGCCATGCAATGCTACAGGCTGGAGGAAATGTGGCTGGAAAACTGACAGGCATAAAAGGACCTGGGGGGGTTCTAATTGGCAAGGGGCTGAGTATGAGCCAGCAGTGTGCCCAGGTGGCTAAGAAAACCAATGGCATCCTGGCTTGTATTAGAAATAGTGTGGCTGGCAGATTGTACCCCCGTGCTCAGCACCAGTGAGGGCACACCTTGAGTATTGTGTCCAGTTTTGGGTACCTCAACGTAAGAGAGATGTTGAAGTGCTGGAGAGAGTGCAGAGTAGGGCAATGAAGCTGGTGAAGGGACTAGAGAATAAATCTTTTGAAGTACGATTGAAGGAGCTGGGACTGTTTAGTCTGAGGAAGAGGAGGCTGAGGGGAGACCTCATCTCTCTATATAACTACCTGGAAGGACATTGTAGAGAGGTTGGTGATGCTCTCTTCTCACAGGTAATTAGCGATACAAGAGGGAATGGATTCTTGATGCAGCAGGGTAGATTTAGACTGGACATTAGGAAAAAAAAATTTCATAGAAAGAGTGGTCAGATACTGGAATAGGTTGCCCAGGGAGGTGGCTGAGTCAGGATCCCTGGATGTGTTTAAGGGTCATTTAGATGTGGTGTTGGGGGATATATATAGTTTAAAGGAGAACTTTTTAGAGTAGGGATGATGGTTGGACTCGATGATCCTAAGGGTCTTTTCCAACCTGAAAGATCCTATGGTTTTATGATTCTCAGCAAGTTTGCTGATGACACTAAGCTGACTGGTGTGGTTGATGTCCCAGAGGGACAGGATGTTGTCCAGAAGAAACTGGACAAGCTGGAGAAATGGGCCCATGTGAATCTCAGGAGGTTCAAAAAGGCCAAGTGCAAGGACCTTCACCTGGTAGGGGCAATCCCTGTTATCAATACAGGCTGGAGGTGATGTGATAGAGAGCATCTCTGCAGAAAGGTACTTAGTGGTACTGGTGGGTGATAAGCTGAATATGAGCCAAAAATGTGCTCTCACAGCCGAGACTGCAAATTGCATCCTGGGCTGCACGTGAAGAAGCATGGACAGCAGAGCAAAAGCAGTGATTCTGCCCCTCGACTCTGCTCTGGTGAGACCTCACCTGGAGTAGCATCCAGCTCTGCAACCCTTAACACAGGAAGGACATGGACCTGTTAGAGGGGATCCAGAGAAGGGCCACAAAAATGATCAGAGGACTGGAGCTCCTCTCCTGTGAAGACAGACTGAGAGAGCTGGGATTATTCCATCTGGAGAAGGCTCCAGGGAGACCAGAATGGCCTTCCAGTGTCTGAATGGGCCTACAAGAAAAGTGGGGAGGGACTGTTTATAGGGCATGTAGTGATAGGGCAAGGGGCAATGATCTTAAACTAGAGCAGGGTAGATTTAGATTAGACATTAGGAAGAAGTTCTTTACTATGAGGGTGGTGAAACACTGGGGTGGAAGAGATTGCCTAGAGAGGTGGTGGTGGGGACTGGCAGCTTGCAGGTGGGATGCTGAGGCAGCGTGGGCAAAGCCAGAACCACCCACGGGAGATGGGAATGAGGAGTGAAGGCGCCAGTGGTGTCTGAGTGAGGAGCCCGGCTCCAGCATAGGTAAGTGCATACTGGGGAAAGGGATCGTGGCCAAAAGGGCTCTTCTCTGGGCTTTTTGAAGCCTGGAAAGTGTTTAGCCTGTGCCAAGGCTGGCAGAGGGCTCAGGGCAAACAGAGCGAGGCACCTGAGCCCGGGCGGGGCGCAGCAGCTTGGGCGGGCAGGGAGTGCCAGGAGGGCACCTGAGGGCAGCTGTTTAGTGCAGCAGGTACAGAGCAGTCCACACAGGAGGGTGCTGAAAACCTGTTCATTTGGCCAGCAAGCAATGGTCACCATTTGGCAGAAGACTGTGGGATCCCTGAGCTCTGCACCCACCAGCAGTGATGCAGCTTGGCAGACGGATCTCTCCTGGGAACACGCTCTGCACCCATGGGTCGGGCTGCAGGGTGTGCTCTGCTCGGGGCAGTGTCAGGATGGCAGCAGTGAGCGTGCCTGTGGGACGTGTGCCCAGGTAGAGGAGCTCCTCTGCTTGGTGATGGAGCTCAGGGAGAAGGTAAGTAGGTTGAGGGCCATCAGGGAATGCAGGAGAGATAGATGCTCGGAGTTACACCCTGCCTCTCACAACAGAAACCCAGGAGGAAGACTGAGCCCCTGCTACAGAGAATTCCTGTCCTCTTTCCACCTGACTGAATATAGTGACTTGGAGGACAGGGGACAATGGTGAGAAGTTCCTGCCTGGTCCAGCAGGCACCATAAGCATGTCTGCCCAGTGACTACCCCACTTTCCCAGGTGCCATTGAGAAACAGATAGAGTGCTCTGCAAGGGGAACAGGACAATGATAAGGATGATGGTTCTATCAGCCTGGGGATGTTGTCAAGGTCTAGTCAGACCACCATCCACCATCAAAACCTTCTCAGTCAGAACTAAAAGATGATTCACTTTTAAAGGGAACATGAGGCCCAATGTGCAGATTGGACCAGCTACACAGGGAAGTCAGCTTCTTTCCTGGAGCCCCGGTTAGTGATGTAAACACTTCCTTCCCTAGTACAGCTCCCTGATTATAATTCCCTTTTGATCTTTCAGGTAGGCAATGGTGAAATAGTGAGCAGGAGTCCAAGGGCAATGAAGAAGGATTGCAGGGCCTTGGGAGAACTGATCAAGGGATCAGGAGCACAAGTCATGTTGTCCTCTATGCCTCCAGTTGCAGAGAATGATGATGGAATAAACAGTAAGAGCCAGAAGATCAGTGCCTGGCTCCAAGCTTGGTGCCATAGACCTTGAGTTCTATGACCATGGCTTGCACCAGGTCTGCTGGCAGGGAGAAGCTTATCTCACAGGGGGAAAAGGATTTTAGGGCAAGAGCTAACAGGGCTCATTGAGAGAGATTTAAACTAGTTTCAAAGGGGGATGGGGATTTAAGTGTCATGGCTAGAGAGGATGCTGAGTGTAGTAGCTCAGCACTTATGGGGAAGCTAGTATTTTGGAGGTCTATCATTCCTCAAGGGTGAAAACTACACACACAATGCATGGATCATGGGCAACAAAACAAGAAGAACTGGAGAACTGTGTGCAGTGGCAGGACCATGATCTCACTGAAATTACTGAGACAGGGTGGGATAGCTTGCAAGACTGGAATGCTGTCATGGATGACTATGTCATTTTTAGAAAAGATAGTCTAGCAAGACAAGGTGGTGGAATTGTTTTTTATGTAAGAGAGCAACTGGAATGTGTTAAAATCTCCCAGGCAGAGGTAGGGCTTTCAACACTGTGTCCTGCAGCAGCCTCATAGGCAAGATTAGAAGTGGGAGCTAAATGAGTGGGCAGTGGGGTGGATTAGAAACTGGTTCAGAGACAGAGCTTAGAGGGTTGTCATTAGAGGCAGAGTGTGTAGTCAGAGATCAGTAACAAGTAGCATTCCCCAGGGATCAGTACTGGGTCCAGTCCTTTTCAATACATTCATCAATGACCTGAACGAAGGGATAGAGTGTACCCTCGGCAAGTTTGCTGATGATGCAAAACCAGGAGTGGTAGCTGACACCAGAGGGCTGTGCTGCCATCCAGCATGACTTTGACAGGCTGGCAAATTGGACAGAGGTTCAACAAGGGCAAGTGTAGGGTACTGTACCTAGGGAGGAAGAAACCCGTGCACCACTACAGGTTAGGGGCTGACCTGTTAGAAAGCAGCACTGTGAAAAAAGACCTGGGAGTCCTGGTGTACAACAGGATAACCATGAGCCAGCAATGTGCCCTTGTGGCCAAGAAGGACTGTGGCACCCTGGGGTGCAACAAGAAGAGCGCTGAAAGCAGGTCAAGGGAGATTATCCTCCCCCTCTCTTCCATCCTGATGAGGCCCCATCTGGAGTACTGTGTCCAGTTCTGCACTCCCCAGTACATGAAGGACAAGGTACTACTGGAGAGAGTCAAGCACAGAGACACTAAGATGACTGGGGGACTGGAGCATCTACCATAGGAGGAAAGGCTGAGGGAATTGAGTCTGTTCAGCCGGGAGAAGACCAAGGGGGGATCTGAGAAATTCTTACAAATACCTAAACGGTGGTTGTCAGGAGGATGGGACCAGACCCTTCAGTGGTGTCCAGTGGTCACAAACTGGAACACAGCATGTTCAGCCAAAACATAAGGAAGAACTTCACTGTGAGAGTAACAGAGCATTGGAAGAGGTGGTGGAGTCTTCATCTCTGGAGACATTCAAAACCCACCTGGACATTATTCTATGCAACCTACTCTACAGAGGTCCCTTCTAAATCCTAAGATGCTGTGGTGGAGGGCCATTCCTGGAGACATTCAAGTTCAGGCTTGACAGGGCTCTGAGCAACCTCACCTAGTTAAAGATGCCCCTGCTGACTGCAGGGGAATTGGACTAGATGACCTTTGAAGGTCCCTTACAACCCAAACCATTCTATGATTTTATGAGGTCCGTGGGGTTAAGACAGCATGAATATTGCAGTTACAATGTAGGCGTTCTTTGAAGATGCTAGAACTGCAATATGATTTCAGCACTTTGCCTTCCTGCCAAAAACTCAACCTTCATCGTCTCCCCCAAAATCCAGAGTTTCTTCAGAGCTGACAGTTACATTTTCATGGACCTTTCTGTATCCTGTTTTGAATCAGGGCTTCACAGCACTTTTTTTGCCAAATATAGGTCTGCTGCCTACACAGCGGCAAACATTTTGAGATTTGACATGAGAGTCAGTTTAAGAAGGAGCTTAGAAGACTATAAAATTACGACAGAAAACTATTTCCAACAAAACCTGACCATGTAACTTGGTATGTTGGGCTGTAGTGGATTATACAGACCACAATGAAGGGAAATTGCTCATCTCTTAGCTTTTATTTCCTTTTAAAGATAGTGTAATTATTACAGGAGAAATTCTGAGTTATCAGATAAACAATAGACCTCACAACAAATGTAAGACAGTACCTCTATATTTAGAAAAAAAGAAGAGAGGTAGAGATGTTATGTCAGTAATATGCACAGAAGTGAGTACACAGCAGGTTTGCAGCATGAGCTTTCTGTAGATTTTGTTGTGAGTCTAAACTGAAGCAGAGCATTCCCATTATCAAAATTCTAGTTGACTTTTGTGTGTGTAGCTAGATTCTTCTCAGAATTTGTTTTTAAAATAGAAAAATATTTGCAATTACTTCTGAGAAACAACCCAGCTAAATCCCTTTGGAATTGATACTTTCTTTCTTAAGCTATAAGAAGAGTTTAGGGCCTGACTCCAAACCTATTGAAAGCAGTGGCTAGTTTCCAACTAATATAAAAAGGATAAGTATAGAAAGATCCACTTCAAAATATGTATTGCTATTTTTTTATTAATCATTTCAGAGAAAGTAAAATCCTCACTTAATCCTCTATCAAACTGGAATGACAGCTATTTAATACATTATATGGAATAGCTGGACATTTACTGAAGGGCAGAAAGGTCTCTTAAAAAAAAAATAAATTCTTTTGCATGTAATTTCTTCTGTCATTTCTTTTCAAATGTGAAAGAGCATCAGGTAGGTCTACAGTGCTATTAAAAATCTAGGGAAAAAAGGATCAGTGAAATGGTGGACTAATTAATATGACTATAATCTGCATTTAATTTGTCAGTCTTAATACCTTAATTAATAATTTAAATTTATTTTTTCTTCAGTAATATTTCTCAGGAAATATTTATTCTGCACCTGCTAAAAGCTGCCACCTACACAACTTCAAATACATGAATAGTGTGAAGGAAAAAATCCTATTCTCTCATAGAGGATTGGTAATACAGCCTGTTATCAAGGTTGCCTGACACTTTGCATTACAAGACTCTGTTTCCAATTGCTTATAACTTTGTTAGATTCTTACCAGTTGCCTGCCAGGTGATACTTCAAGATGACATTCTTGGAATGTTTCATTCAAAACAGTTCAGTCAATTATGAAATTAAGGAAAGAACACCGATTTCCTACACACTGAAAGTTTTATAGCAATGTTGTTGTAGGAGCTGCTTTAAATGAAGACTGAATTTGGCAAAATTTCTTTTAGTACTTGAGCAGATTTGCCTGCAAAGTTGATTAAGTCAGTTTGATATTACTGGTTATGTGCCATAGCAGTGACAGGTAATATCTTAAATCTCTCTTTGCTTCTATAAAAGATTGGGCTGACAGACAGGAAAACATGTGGTCTCCAATGTGATTAAAGTAAGGGCATTTTTTGTCCTAAAAGACCATATTACCTGCTGATTTATAGTGTTTTCATTTTACAAAGAGCTGCATCTGCTTGGGTGGGAGCAGTCTGGATGGGCCAATAGAGCAACAGCCCTTACCTCCACAATAGGTGCAACCCTTTCCTGGGGGACACCGTGGGGTTCTGGCCCAACATTTCTAGCCAAGAAATGCAAATACCATTGGTAAGCAACTCAAATTTACCTCACAAATAGTTGCTGGTCTAGTCAACAGAAGAAAACAACAGGGTGTTTTGATGGTACATAGGCACTTATTGCAGCCTGCTCAGATGCCTTTAATGCCCCTCAACAGTCAGACCCCATTGGCCTTTTGGAGAAGGAAACTGTGCTTCCTATGGCCAGTATGTACATATGCACAGATGCACAGCTAGGAAAAAAAATATATGGAAATTATATTTATTTGGTTACCAAGCTCTCTTACAGGTATATGTCTTCCCATAGCATCTCTCAGAGGCAGCTGTATTTACAGGCCCAACCCCAGCCCTGCTCTGCTCACTTCTTAGCCTTATCAGCCCCTAAGCTACATTGATTTCTCTCTACATGTGCCACAAGCTGTGCAAATCTCACCCTGCAGGCAAGGCTGGAGGGGTGGGCAGCTGCAAGGGAGGACTACATGGGGAGGAGGGAAGAGCAAGAAAGGCTTATCTCTGGCCTCACACTGAGGACATCTGCTCTGTCTCCTTCTTAATCATCAGTACCTGGCAAAGACCCTTGCTTCCCCCTCTCACAGCTGAAGCTGAAGCACAGTGGCCCTGCACAAACAAGTGCCTACAGCCTTTCACATCTTTAGTTCTGCGAATGCTTTAAGGCAGGAATAAGAGGAGTGTGTCCTTCTCTGTTGATGTTTTGTGCTGTTTAGCAACAATGGCTCTTGATACGAGCTG
The DNA here is from genome assembly GCA_038090715.1 of Florisuga fusca. Classification (NCBI taxonomy): domain Eukaryota; kingdom Metazoa; phylum Chordata; class Aves; order Apodiformes; family Trochilidae; genus Florisuga; species Florisuga fusca. Next base: position 15,225,208 of record JAAWXA010000021.1, read on the forward strand.
GAGCTATTCTACAGGGCTTTTCCTTGGTTCCATAGTCATAGAGAATGAAAAAAAGAAAGCATCTCCTGCTTTTCATAATCTTTGTTCCACTGCTCTTGCAGCTCCAGCACTGTGAGCTGTCTGGTTTCAGTGTATCCCAGAAAGGCCAGAAGACGTGGGCTATGATAAACCAGCAACCTTTCTATGCTTTGGAGGTATGGAGCAGGTTACTTCAGAAAAGTCTCATCTGGTCCGATGGAAGCAATAACACACAGGCCTTCAGGAAGGCAGAACTCTGATAGGAGGTTCTAGGAGGGTGTTTTAGAAGCCTGTGCACAAAAGTGGGATAACGTCTAGCATGAAATAGGCTCTTCTTAAAAAGCACTCTTCTCCCTTGACAGTCTCTGACAGAGCCCTTAGAATGATCCTGTCTGGTCTCAGTTCCCTCATCACCAGTCATAAATACAGAACCTCAGGGTGGGAGTAGCACTATACCTGTCCCTATGTACTGAGCAGCTGTGCTCAGCTTCTCTTTCCTAGAGAGGCTTTCTCCACAGAGGCTGAGTCCCAGACAAGATGCTGGGCCCTTACAAAGCAATGGCCATGACGTATGTGGTAGCTAAACTGTGTGGAAGACAAACTAGTACATGGTGAAGACATAGGGGTGAGAATGCTTGACAAGCAGAAGGTATGCCAGAAACTGAGGGTGAGGAGAACTCTTGAACATCATGTGTCACCCACACCTCATGCCACGATCTGTACTGAACTGTGCTTCAGAAGTGTGGTCACCATTGGGCTGACATCTGCCTCAAAAATAGGATGCAATTGTAATTTTATGGAAGCTGCTTATCCTGCTCCATGGCCAAGCTCAGATCCCACCACTGCCAGTGGGGTGGGGGCAGTACAAGGAGGCTGAGGGGCTAAGGCTGTGAACCCTCTGGACACAGCACAGTGTTTTGTGTGCATCACTGCTTCTCCACTGATGCATTCCTGTGCATGTTTCCAGCAGCTGTGTTAGTTACTGCCTGTGACACAGTGCAAGGCTGGTCAGGCTGTGTATCTGGCTGGTGGGAAGGAGGGAAGGTGTGTGGGCAGCCACCAGCAGGCACGGCAGCTGCTGTGGGAGACAGCAGTGCCTGACAGAGCTGTGTGCTGTGGGAAAGTGCTGGCAGCATCGAGGAGGGCTCATCAAATTTGTGTCAGCCAAAAGCTGACCCGCAGGCAGGAGAGGAGGAAAAGGACCTGAAACATGGGTGCAGTTGTGGTGTCAGGAGGGTGTGTGGAGCAGATCAGGGTAGGAGCCTTTGTGGGATGAGCACTGGCAGGCTCTGGCCCTGCATGTGCAGCTTTGCTGATGGCATAGGGATTTCCTTGGGGCCCTTTAACTCACCCTGAGGGATATTTTGATGTTGTTTGAGGAGTGCAGTAAGGTCAGAGCACAACAGGTGGCCTTCCTTTCTTGGGCTAGGGTTAGGCTTAAAGTTAGGGTTAGGCTTAAAGCTTCCTTGGGCTAGGCTTAAAGTTAGGGATAGATTTAGGGTTAGAATTCAAGTCAGGGTCCTGTAATGGATCTTAATGAAGATTACTTGGGGATCACTGCTGAATAGAGAGTGACCTTAAGGAGCAGTAAGGGGAAACTGCGGAAAGAGGAACCTTAAGGAAATACCTGTGCAAAAAAAAAGTGTGAGGAAAGTCAGGGTTTAAGAGAATCTTCAGATTATGGAACAAAGCAACAAAACTGCGACAGCAGGAGAGAGGGTGCACCTCTATGTTCTGAAAATTGGATATTGAATTCTTTTTGAACTAGCTAAGGCTGTACTTCCTAGCTAGTTCCTCAGGTCCTTATGTGCTCTTGAAGAAAACAGGGTAAGGAAAAAATTGTATAATTACATTAATGATATGACTGTGGATTATTGCCAGTGTTTACTTAATGATAATTTTAATGACAGTTGAAAGAAGAGTGATATTGGGGGGAATTTCTGAAATGTGAACTTGTAGGCTCTATCTGCTGGTTTTTTTTCCAACCTAACACACAGGCATTATTCTCATGAAGGAAGTATGTGCAGAAAATAAGCTTGTTCAAAGTCCAGTAGTTCTATCACACCAAGGTCTATTTGTTACACAAACATCTCTATTCAGATGCACTTAAGGACAAGCCTCTCATACCGCTGGTATTTGTAGTGCTCTCAGAACAGCAGTACTGTGCTTAGATTCAAACCAGCCTAATTGCAGGAAGCAAAGAACATGCATTAGATGGGATCATAGGTGTAAGCAGAAGTTGGAAACTAGTTATTTAATAGGTCTGCACAATCTCTTATTAGAGGAACCAACAGATGTTAAAACAGCCCTATATTTAATATTGATTTGTTTTCCAGCTGGTTCTTACTTAACTGTATCTTATAATACATTAGTGAGTCAGCAATATATTATTTATGAAAACAGGATGCCGTTTAAGTTATATTTAGAATGCAAGCATATCTTTCTAGAAATATAATATTTAGAAGCTCATGCAAAGAATACAGAGCAGAGCAATTACTGCTTATAGGCCTAGTTTTTACGAAGTGAGAAAGAGGGTAGTCATTTATTTGCTTGCATAGAAACTGTAAAACACTGCCAGAGTGAAAAGGAAAGATTACTTTATCTGTGCTTGTGTTTGTGACTGCAGAAAGTATACATATTAATGTTCTTCTGGTTCACAGGTAACCAATAGTGGGATGAGGTCTCACTGAGTTATAGAACAGCCAAAGAACCAAGGTGCATGTACAATTGTACAATGCTAACTTGTGTTACAGGAAAACCTCCATGCAGTTTTCAGCATCTCTGTTACAGGATGCTTAGCAGTGACCTGTGGTGACTCGTTTCATCATTTGCTGTACAGAAGCACTAAACAAATAGTTCTAGATCAATTGTTCTTGTAGTCTTCCGTGTAAACTGTGAATCTGGCAGGAAGTTACATAACTCTGAAGTATATTTCAATGCAACATGAAATACATTAACTGTGGGAAGGCACATAAAAGCTGAATATCATATCTATAATTCTGCTGGTGTCATTCAAGAGTTACAGTCACCCAGTAGAGTAACCTTATAGTAGGGCAGAAGATGAAGGGTTAAATGAGTGAAAATTGGTCCAAAGTGCCTTTTGCACTGCACTGAGGGTGAGGTGGAGGAAGGAAGAGTTGGTTGGTTCTTTGTCATTGTTAGTTATTAAAATAAAACCTGAGAGAACATCAGTCTTGCAGAAAACATTTATATAACTTAAAAGCTCGGAAGGTGCTCAGCAATATATGAATGTATCTTCCTGCATTTGAAACCTACAGAGAGATGGAAAGGATTATTCTACATCAGGGGTGAAGGGGTGATATTTCTACCTTCAAGCTGAATCTTGTTGCTTAGTGGAACGTGAGTCTGTAACAATGAAATCTGGTCTGCCATGTGCTGTATAGGGGCACTGCAAATGCATCTTTCCTTCTAAAAGATTACCGCTGACAAGATTAAAAGAATGAGTCTTCATTATTATCAGAACTCTTTTTCCCCTATATCTTTTCTTAAAAATACCTCAACAACATCGTGTTTATTTGAAATCTTTGTTTTGGTGGGTTAAATATATATTCTCTTGGTGTGCGTCAAGTAATTCCTGTTACTGAAAAGAAAACACTTAAAGCTTTATGCAGATTTCAAAGTACAGTTAGTGGAAATTATCAGTCTAGTAAATTCCAGTATGAATTATTCACTAGCATAATACCTGTGTAAAGTAACTGTACATATTGCTTCCATTGATCAAGATAGTTTAAAATTAGTCTTACAAGAGTGGAATGTTCTATTCTCTAAAGTTATGAGAAATGATTATGTATGGGATTGTAATTCTTCAAAGAAGTGCCTTCAATAATTATCAGTCATCGTATAGAACTGTCTGTCTGTGGTATACTACCCTGGGTTTTACATCACTTTATACCATGTTGGTTTCATTTTGTACCAGTTGCTAAACTTTAACTTTGGTTTGATACAAAATACTCAGGTTTAGGGTGATGTTGTTTTCTTTTTAAATTAACATACCTACTCAGAATGAGAAAAGAAAAAAATATGTATTTCTCATGCTTAAAAAAACCTCTATCTAGAATTTTTTTAATGGACCTGAAACTTGTCACAAAAACTTTCACATCAGGAATATGACTTTGAAAATTAGCCCAAAATTGTCTTAGCCATAAACCTTTTAAAAATTTATGTCTCATGTTTTCTTACTGCCATAGCTACCTCTAAATTGTCCAAATATTTAATACCAGCAGTTACACTCTAAGAGAGACAGATCATATTAAGATGTTCAGGTTCAGAGCTCTTGGTTCTTTCATCTGTTCTGACACTAAAGGGGATGACTTGGAGCAAAGAACTTTTTCCCCAGGGCGCTTTTTGTTTCTTCCAACCTGATCTAGAATTAGGTTGAAGGATGCTGTGTTAGGGAAATATAAACGGGATAAGATAAGGAACTGCAGAATAGGATAATGGAGTAATTGTAGGATAGACAAGCAGCTGCAACTTTTTCATATGAGAGCCACTCCTAGACAAAAAGCTGACAAAAACAGTCTCTCATCTCTCATATAAATAAAATAGAAAACCTCTGTTTGAACTTTTTATGTTATCCTTGAAGGAAAGGTACATGTATTCACAAAACTTGTAAATTATTATTTATTTGTAATTCACTCATTTTACTGGCCTTTAGACCTTGTTGGAAAGAGGAAGGAAAAGACTTTAATCTGCCAACTGACATGCAAAGAGAGTTAAAGAATACTTTGTCTCTCAGTGGGATGCTGTCTTAGAGTGGATCAGTTGCTACAATCAATATTGATTTTGGGAATGCACCGGGCTTTGTCGAAATACCTGTAGGGACAGAATTGCAGCATTTGCCGTGAGACTTCACTAGATAATGCAATGGATTAGAGTCATACCTGAGTTCCACGATCACTTTCATGTACCACATGGAAAAGGCATGGTGTTGCATGAAAGGTGTAAAGTTTTGAGAGCTTAGTTTTAAAACAGGCACTAAGTTCCAACTGCAAATACTGCAAAAATGCTCTGAACTAAGTGTCTTTGCATTGCTGTTTTGATAGCATTAATAGAATTTTCACTTTTAGTAAATATGAAGTTCATACTAATGTACCTTATTGTCAAAATATAGCTTAATACTATGCAAGGTTACTATTTTATTTATTATTACCAGACTTTTAAAAATCCAATTCCTGACAATAATGTAAATCTCGTCTTCCCAAGTCTGAAATGCTAGTTTTGCAATGTCTGTTCTCATATTTTAGGTGTGTTTGATGGAGCTGAATTACCCTGAATAAACTGATGATTTTTCATCTTTGGTTCACTGATTCAAGCTTGCAATGAATTGCTGAGTAAAGTGAAGTGTATTTTAGGTCAGGTCATATTGCATAACAAAGTTGCCCGTGCCAGAATCTCTGTATAAACTGTGTCTAGTCAGAGTATCCACAAAGGATCCCTACAGGTTTTGTCTTCTGGTTACTAGTATAGACTGAATCCCTGCTGTCCTGGTTTTTCAAGTGCTGTTGTCTATGTTAGCTGTACTAAAGTGTACTATCACAGCTCTGTTGATGCTGCTCTATTCATACTTTCATTCTGCTATCATAAAGTTATAGTTATATTTTCCTCTGTAGCAGAGTTTCAGTTCTTAGAGAAGGGACTTCTTTTTTATCTGTAGTGTTAAGGGTAGCCTGAGATTGGATCCCATGAGCTTTTGCTGAAAGCAAAATGACAAAATTAAGCTTGTGAATTACTCAACTTACATTTGCAATTGAGCAAATTGTCTTACATGCATGATGCATCTGCTGTCACCCCCAGGCCACTCTCAGGATGCCCCAGACCACTCTCAGGATGTCCTCCACAGCTCTTCAGCACCAATTCACAGTTCCTGCTCTGTAGTAATACAATTGCCATCCTTCTAGACAAGCCTTGATGAAAAAAGAGACAGTGCCCTTAGCTCCTACTCTGCTGCTGGAACAGGTTAAGAAAGTTGCCTGAAATCAACTATTCTTCCCCTCCTAGTTAAAGAACTGGTATATATCCAGGCTTGAGCCAGACTATTGGTTTAAAATTAGCTATTCTGAAGGAGGGAGATGGGAGAGATGCAACAAAGAAAGACGCGTGCTCTACATGGAGTTTACACTGGCTATGGAGGGTCAGGATAAGTGTGTTTCTGCAAAACCCTTGCCCTGCCACTCCAGCCTATGCAGCCTCACACCCAAGTGTGCCTGCACAGCATATCAGACTTCGGCTGTCCAAAGCTTTATCAGAACAGCAGCTTGAGAAAGGGAAATTCACTGTTCAGACCAGACTTGCACAGCTTTGTTCTAGCAATATACTGTGTCTTGGGCTTCCCAAGGCAGTTAGGAACACTGACATTCCTTGTGCCAATTGAGACGACAGGTTCAGGTCATCAGCAAAGTCCCTATGCATGAAACTCTTTCCACTGTGACTTTGTGGTGTGTTGATAATGGCAGTCCTCCCACATAGCAGTGGATTTGAGGGTGCTGGGCAAGTACTCAGTGTTTGTCTGTTTGCCACCTCAAACAGACTGGGGTGTGCCCTGCATTATCATCCCCCCTGAAGACACAAACCCAGCAGTGAAGAGTCAGCATGTATCTAAGCTGGTGGTGCTTGTCCTCTTCTGAAGGAATTCAGGATCCTCATGCAGGTGACCACAGGCCAAACAGAAGTTTTAAAAAAGGATTAATAAGTATGTAGCTTGAAGCATCTGGACCATAGGCTTCACTCAAGGGAAGTCTCAACAGCTACTGTATCACTACAGTCTCGTGGGAAAGGATCTAGTAGCTATTGTGGTGAAGCTAAAAAGCCCCATAGTGCATTTTGCATTAAAATGTACACATCACTGTTTACTAAGTCTTTAACAGAAGCTGCCCTGAATTGTAGGGATGAGACAAAGAACAGAAACAGCTCAGGTAGAATGTCTGAGTAAGCACAGAGAGACTCCAGTGCGTTGCAATATTTGAGGTGGGTTTTGTTGCTTGTGAGAACACCAAACTTGTTGATATGTACCCATGCTGTTCAAGCAGTGTGTGTGACCTGTGAATATCCTGGAGTCCTCAGTCTTCTCTCTGATGGGAAGGAGGGAAGGGAACTCTGCCCTGAGGCTTGCTGTATCCTGCATGTTTCCAGAGGACAGAATCTGTCTTTGCAGAACTTAGCAGCACACTTGAAACTCTGGCTGTCTCACACACAGACAGGCACACAAAGACACACACACAGACAGTTTAATGAGAAGACAGACAGACGACTCTGATGAGTTTTTTTCCCCCGTTCTTGTTCCTCCTCAAACCACTTTGTTTGCTCCATTCCTCCTTTTTTCACAGAATCACAGAATGTTTTAGGTTGGAAGAGACCTCCAAAATCATCCATCATTTTTGCCCCAAACAGCCCATAATAACTCTCACATGATCCCATAAAGCTTTCTCCCCTATCCCGTAATTACTGCCATCCCCCAGAGCAAGAACCTGCTCTGTGCAGTGCCCTGGAAAGCCACCCCTGGGAAATCATGGTGCTGGGTCTCACCCAGCCCATGGGGCTGATTGTCTCCTGAGACAACCCCAGGGGGAAGGAAGGGGGGAAGATATTATTTATTTCTACTGCCCCTAAATTTTTCTCAGGGTCTTCTCAGAAGTAGGCTTTGTGTTCAAGCTGTGGTCACAGCAAGCAGAGGGGAGAGAGAAACGCGAAGATCTGCCTGTTTTCTCTCAGAAGTATTTCCGTGCCAGCCCTGAGGAACAATAGCTCAGGAATAGCAAGAACTCAGAAAAACTACCTCTAGTGAATTAAGCTCACTTCTCTAAATTCCATAAATATGGCAGCAGAGGTATCATTAGTCTTTTAGCTATGCTCTTGTGCAACAAACGCCTGAGGCTAAAAGCACAGAATTTACAGAACATATCGATAGCATCTTACAGCAGAAAAAGTGCATAAGAGCTTTCCCATACTGAAATAGTTCCAGCTATTGAGATTGATTTTCTTTAAATCTCTTTTGTTTTTTTAAAGAGCATTGATATATATGCTCCTTCTTCTTTGATTTTACACTCCATGCCCTCCCCCAGATTAAGTACAGGTAAGCCAACTAATGAAAGCCTTATCTTTCTTACAACCTGCACTAAATAACATCTCAGAAACAAAATATTTTATTTAAATACTGTGTATTCTGTAAAGCACACTACAGGTTTAGCCTAAAATAAAATTGGGACACATCTATTTCTGACGTTCATAATGTTTACTTGTTAATCTGTGTCAACTAGCAATCACTAAGCAAGGACTGTGGCTGGTCTGAGGATAAAATATGAAATCTTTCCCAAGAAAAAATAGAGAAGAGGCTATCATGAGGGCATGCACCATGCTGTGCCACCTGGGCCAGTAAGTGGGGTTGGTCCCTGCCTGGATTACTGCTATAGATATTATTCTGTATTGTATCTGGATGAGCCTGGCTGGGTGAGTGTCTTAAGAGACAGCAGATGCAAGATTTAATTTTTTCAGAGTGCCTCCCATTTTGAGTAGCTTAGTGATTTAGCTGGCATAAAAACTGGGAAGAGGATTGAAGAAAGAAGATAGGAAGTCACCCTTGTGGCAAGGACAGTGAGACAACAATGTGACAGATACAGAAGCATTTGGGGAGCTGCCCTGTCCTGCTGTGGGATGGCAAGTGCCTGGTGAGAACAAGTGGAATACTGGGACTTAGGACCTTTGTCCGCTCTTCAAGACCTGATCCGTCCAAGGTGCCAGCAGGTTCTTTTGTGAAGAAACAACTTCATTAATGTTGGACAATCTAAGTATAAAGTGCATCAGGACCATGCAGGAATTATTTGAAGCCCTCCAGATCACAATTATGCACACACATGCCTAGATTTTGTATCAAATCTTTGGAGAGGGCCCTATTCTGCTCAGACCCACCAGTTCCCAGGGTAGTCTCTTGCCTCTCAGCTGTGATGCTATTCCTCTCTGACTCAATATCTCAATACTCAATGATCCAGTACTGCTCATCCTGAAATGCAAATTACTTGCTGTCACAAAGTTACTAAACTAATCAGTGACTCTTCATTGGTGATAGTCTTTATTCATTACTTACCGTTTTGGAAACTTTTGTATCACTCATGAATTGTTTTAGTGAGTTTTTTTCTTTCCCTTCTTCTCTGACTAAAATGTTGAATAGTCAAATGTTCAAATCAAATCCCCATAGGAAACCCCTAGATACAATAGCACACAAGCATTTTCTCTTTAAAAGACCCATTTTAAAACATATTAGTTAGCAAATTTTGATTCCATTTAATGTTTTCAGGCTAAGTTTATGGTTGTGAGTCTACTTTCCTAACTAAGATGTGAGATGCTGTTAGGGCAAATTCCTGACAGTATTAAAAAAAATTAATACATTACTGATATTATTTATCAACTAGATCTATAATCTAAGAAAAATATCAAGTGAGTTTGAAAAGATTTATTTTTCATAAAATAAAGTTGATCTTAAGAAGAGAGGTATAAAATTATTTATTAATGATGATGTCAGACATTCTATTGTTTGCCTAGGACTGAGGTTTGATGTGTAGTCTGACCTTTTAAAATATTGGTTTAAACTGAGCTTTTTTTCAGTTCTTTCTAATTTCCCCTGCGTTTTAAACTTTATTCAAAATCAACATGCATTGCTGACAAAGTTTATTAGATTATTCCTTTTTGGTCATTTAAAATGCATGGGGTTTAGGCCTCTATATAAAAAAAGAAGACAAAAAAAATAAAAGTAAAGAGCTTTACTAGCTGCTGCTTTCACATTTTTTGGGAGACTTGGAATGGAACTTCTCACTTCCACTCTTTCATCAGCTGAATGTTCTCTCTCAAATGTGGAGTAATGTTGGAGTATGTTCAATTAAAATCAACAGAAGAACACAAGTTCTCTGTTACTACAAACCCCTTCCCCCACCTTCCTTTTAGGCATCTTACCAGTTAATGGGGTTCATAATTATTCTTAGCTTTCTGAAATAAAAATATGTTTAGCTATGAATGTGCTTGCCTCTCTGTATGGATGTATGCAGCAACACAGTAATTCTGGTATTTGTTTGGACACTGTTCTGTTTGCTTACAGCAGACATTATGAGGGCACAAACGATTGCCTATATACTCTGCTAAAATTTTGTTCTGGGATCAGTTTCTCTTTATTTCATGGTGCTTTCCAGTGGTACCCCAAGAAAACCCATTGGCTGCACAGGTGCTGCCAGCAGTGTGCCAGGGATCTGGGTAATGAGAGCAGAGGAAGAGAAAGTAGCACATTGAGATCCATTTACCAAGAACCTGTACTGAGCCTGCAGCTCAGCTCAGAAACTCAGATTTGATCACATTAGAGCTATAAATAAATATTTTAAACATTACTTAAATGTCATAATATAAAAAATATAGGCCTTATATTCCAAGAGAATTATATTCCAAGAAAATTCCAAAGCAGATTAATATTAATTCCTAAAACAAGATTGTTTTATCCTATTCTTGTTTTCTATAAGCAAAAATATGCATATTTAGAATAAAATGGCTCAGGGTCAAACAATTTAAGCAAATGCTTCCTCATTTTGACAGAAAGCAAGTCTGACTTATCTAAAGCATATAGGTGTTTATTTTTTTAAATAATAGCAAATGGTTGGCTGCAGAGAAAAGAGGGTATAATACTATAAACCAAAACACAGGTACAAACGGGTAGAGGAATGGTTCCCTTTTATATGTGTTTATGAGGCTTACAACCAACCAGAGTTGAATGCTTCACTCTCCTTGAAACATTTAACAGTCTCCCTTATAGGATATAAATATACACAATAAATAAAGGCTTTATCTGAGCCACAGTTACAGATCTTGTATTCCTCCTACCCTCATCCAAAATCTTGTCTCTCTTACACTGCTGATAAATATAAATGACCACTGCTTCATCTAATGTGAAGCTGTGGGTTTTTTCACAAGAGGCGATGAGCTGTGCCCAAATACATTTTTTTAAATGTAAAAAACCCCATAAATTATATGTTTCCAGCAAAATAGACACATAGGAATAGCATATCAAAACCAACTGTGCAGTAATTTGTCCAGAAATCAATTATGGAACCATTGTATCACTCCATACACCAGAGATGTCATTATTTGAAACATCAAAAATATCAGTAAGGAGTACATTTCTGTATTCCGGAAAAGGAATAAAGCTCCGACAGAAAGGGATCTATAAATTATATTTAAGGGGAAGTACAGAATGCTCAGGATAGCTATGAAAGGGATTATGTTCTATCTATCAGAAAAAAATACAGGTGATCCTTCTCAGATAAATTTCATAGCCAAATCTTATTTCCTTTATTAGAGAGTGTGAGACTCAACCTTGAGATTTTCAGATATCATTCTACATTATCTGAACAGCCTCCCACTTAAATGGTACGTCCAAATCACAACACAGAAATGTGACAGCTTATTGCAATGCAGTGTTATTAACTCTTGCTGCATATGCATCAGTCACATGAATCAGCATGACCTGCGTCTACTATTATACACTTTAATCTTAAAGTACTCTGGTGAGCTCCATCTTTCACTACGTTTCTGCTCAGGTTTCTGATAAAACAATCACCTAAAACAAGGTTGTATAGTAACTGTAGATGCGTAGCATGAACATTTGATCCCTACAAGATTTTTCTACAAAACTCACTTTGTTTCTCTCATTAATGTTATCAAAGATTATTCTGCAATAAAGAAAGGATGTGATCTGCCACTGACAAATTGCCTCAGACTCCTCAGTCCCCATATCATTCTTTTCAAGAGGCTTTCTCCTCCACTTTGCTTCTGGTTACATAAATAAAAACAAGCTGAGGGAATACAGGTTTTGTGGGTCTTTTCATATGCTCTTATAAAAATGCAGTAAAGAGTATTCAAGTATTTTTCACACATCCTCAATCATGGATTTTTTCTGTTTTAATTTCTGTGCTTTAGGCTCTTCCCAAGCTGTGTGTTTGGTCCTGTCAGTAGCCTCCTGAACATCACAGACCTTTTCCTTTGCATTATCTCTAACTGCTGATGATGAGACAACCCTCAAATTTCATACTTTTACTTGGCTGCTTGTTGAATGAAATCTGGAGCCCTAAGATGGGAAGAAGACAGAGCAAAACAGAATCTATTGAGCCCAAAATGCTAAGAGGCAATTTGTTTAAAACAGTCAAAAGGTGAGAAATACCTAATGTCTCAACTGAATGCTCCCCTGTGCACTCATCACTCCTTCAAAGTGAATGGGGGCCTCTTCCCCACCTCTTGGAATTGGGCCCTGAGCAGCAGAGGCAGTATGGTGTTTTGCAGGAAGGACTCCTCTGCAAGACTCTTTCACTTGCTAGTGATAATTAAATGACCATCTGGTGTATCTTGAAGAGAGCAAGTAAGAGTGAGCTTCCCTCCAGTCTATTGGTAAGAAAAAATGTGCAGGAGCAAAAAGAAATTTTGATCCAGTGCTTATTCAATCTGAAATACTTGTGGATTCGTTAGCTCCAAGTAACCCCCTTCCCAGATGAATACCATCATTAGAGTAGTGAGTGACATCGGCGTTTTTACTGAATAGTCCATTGAGCTGTTGATTATTTCATGCAAAATGAAACATCAGAAAAAGAGACAAACCCAGTACTTCACTTCAGACTACCCACGAGTCTGATTGCTGGATATCTGACAGGGAAGTGGGAAACAAGGATTCAAGGGCTGTCAGGTAGAGGAAGCAATTAGACTTTAGATTTCTGGGCAATTGCTCAAATTGAAGACAATAGAGATTACAACATCTTCTGCTCTTCTAGCTGTATTCTTGTGTAAACTAAATCTGCCCAGGTTTTAAATTGTCCCTTCACCTAAGTAAAAGAAGCATATCATGTCTGTGAATCCTGGCAGGATCTGTGTAAGATAATCTCATCATTGCAGTGCCTTAAAAAAATACTTCTAGTCTTTGCCAGAACGGATCTGTAGGTATAAGGAACACTGCTGTCAATGTCTCCCGTAATGAAGGAGTTCAGACATTACCGGGCTGTGGCAGTAGCATAGCAAAAATTATTAAGAACCAGATTTTCCACTTAGTGAACGCTTTTATGAGAAGCCTGCCTTCATTTAGCTGTACTCCAAACTCTAAACTTAAAAATAAAGAACAGAAATACTGTTTATTCCCTCCAGTGTTGTTGTGAAGGACAGAAATACTTAATAGTACAGAAATTTCATAATGCTTATCATAAAGACAAATTTCTAAAGTAACTTATTCTAGACAGCAGGTCCTATTCAGTGCAGTAAGTGCTGCTGTGCTCATTTATTTTGTGATAGTTCAGAACCACTCCTTATTGAAAGCCCTAGGTTTATTTTAAAAATTTTCTTGAGAAATTTTTACTGACACCTTCTTAATCTTTGGTTTCATTTTTCTCTACTGTGCTAGTTTCAAATAATGTAGAATGCATTATATCTGTAAGTAAGTCTATTGTAAGTAAAGTTCAACCACATGTATTACTATATACCTGAAATGATTTGGTAGATTTGTGACTACCAAGAATATTGATAATTAAATCTCATTAATCAGTGTCCAGCATGAAAGGCTGTTGAGAATGACATTCAAAATAACATTTTGAGAGGTTTGCAAAATCATGTATTTTGCTAGGATGTTCTCTACGGTTTAAGACAAGTAAATCTTTCTCGTACAATCTGTTGGTGGATGAAGACACCAGACAATGGACCATGAATGCTTTGTGCTTCTGCCACTTGACCACCTCCCCAGTCCCCCCTCACAGGCCACCAGTCATTCTGCTTCCGTGCTGCAAAGATGCTACAGGCCAGAGTGCAGTACAGGAACAGTGAAACCAGTTTATGTGGCCATATTCTTTCTTCCCACCATTCAGGGTATGCTGCAGCCCATGGTTCTAAAATGTTTTCTCTGCTTAACTGTAGGAAGTAACACAGCTTTGCCTAATTTCACTCAGGATTCTTTAAAAGGAAGCTTTAAAAAAAACTTTTGAACCAGGTAAGTGTAGATGTACATCAAAGATAGCTGTCAAAATAAATGTAATGAAAAGTAAGAAAAGTAAGACATAATCCTTTCTGTGGAAAGTCCTTTTGTGTATCATTTGTCTTTACACCAAATGTTTGTTTGGTTCACATTGCTGTACCAAAATGTCATTTGCTAAGTGTACTGTATTTGAACTAGCTTGGCTGGACAGATTCACTGTTCTCATCAGTCAGTCACTGGGAAACATTGTCTTGAAGCATAAACCTTTTAAAAATACACCTGGCTTTTATCAGTAATCTGGTAAAACATCATAGATTATCTAGTGGAATATGTTACATATGAAGTGTGGTGTCTTAGACACTTGGAAAGCCATCATCTTTCTCTCCAGAAGCTGTGAAAGTCTATGGTGTGAAAATGTAAGTAGGTTGTCTGTTTTATTCTCTAGTTCCCTAAAAATTTTCAGTGAGGATTTTAACCTCCAGGTAAGTGATAGAATTATGGATTATCTTCAGATGTATTCTGTATTGTACCAGTTCTCCATGGGCAAAGCCAAGTACATTGCCACAACAGTTCAATATTACATAAGAGGTCTAAAAATTATATTTTAACTGTGGGAAAAAATGTTCAGGTGCCCTTGTGTTTCCTCCCAGTTTGTTTTGTAAGGGAATTTCAGGATTGCTCAGTCTATTTCTCTCTGTCTGTGCTTTTTGATAACTTTTAAGACAGGAAGATCGCTCTATTTTAAGAAAGGTGAGTTTAATAACAGCCAAGCAGGAAGATATGAGCAGGGAAAAAATGGCTGAACTGTCACCTCATGGTTTGTCAAATGTCAGAGAATCCATAGCAGAGAGCATAGTTAAAAATTCTGCAGATGACAGCAAATGTTTCATTTAGAAAATGATTCTTTAGTTCACAATAGACAAAAATCCATAGGAAATCAGGCTTTGGAATCTACTTCTGGATGATGTGCTGGGATTACCTTAAGATACTTAGAGAAAAGTGGAAAACAAATTACAAGAAAAGTAGTAATTTTGATTGTGTCAACGTATTATAATTAAGAGGTATTAGTATTAAATATGTATTTATTGTTGTCTTCATAGTTACTCACATGGAGTTCAGGGCCTCTTTGAATCTGGAGATGTGGGGTTAGATAATCTCTTCTACAGTAGGCTGCTTTATAGAAGTTGGACATCTACTCATGTAGTGTTTATTAACTGAATTAGAACAGTAGTCGAGAAAATACTTGGTCAAAGAATATTGGAGTCACCAAAATGCAAGAATTTGGTGACTAAAGTATTTGTGCTCCAGCAATATTAAAAAATAAAAAATACCACAATAAACTATTGCTGTATGGAGACAAAGTGTGTACCAGAAAAGGAATTTTCCCCTCCCTGAGTGTATCACTATCCAAGCAACTTAATTTGACTTGGCTGAAACTACATCAGCTTTTGTCTGCACAAACATGTTCATGCTCAGCATGATTGTGTTTTTTCCTCTAGAAATTTATAATATAGCTGTATTTTAGAACTCCAAGGTTCTGAAGTCTGAACAAAACCAGATAACCAGTACACCAGAATGACAGTGCCCTGATGGAACAGCAACATTGGCAGCTATCTGCCCTAGGACCCTCATGCTGGTATCCAACATTTCTGCACACAGAATCTCTCTTAAAGAATATCACACTGGTAAATGCAACACCATGTGCTTACATATATCTGTGTATCTAAATTAAAAAATTCTGTGCTATGTAATTAATAAACTTTAACTCTTTAAATTCTTGGTCAGTAATGATGCTCAAACTCAGCTAGGAATGCAGTGCCCAGATGAAAAATGCTTATTGCATTTGCCTTTCTACATACTTCCTGAGAAGGATCTGGAATAAGCATTCTCAGTTACAAACATGGCTGGTGCTGTGTATTAGGGCTTGTACAGCTGCGTTATTCTTTTTTCATTCACATGTTCTCTGAGTTAGAGAAGAGTTTCAGCTTGCTGTAGAATCGCAGTTGAGAAGACAAAAGACATACACAGGAACTCATAGAAACTGCCCAGTGTGGCACTGTGATCCAACAATCAATATTTGAATTCCACTTTTCCATCTTTTCCTGTCTTCCCCTTCTCTAGGATCCTTTAGAAAGCAGCATATTATTGTATTATAATTATGTATATCGGAAGAGTAGAGAACAGCACTGGAATAAAGCCCCTAATTGAATCTAAATACTGAAATTTGACAAATGAAACTAATTTGATGCTTTTGTCAAAATTGCATGGGGACACCTGGAAGTTTTGTGAAAAAAAAAAAATCATGTTTTTTTTTAATCAGCTTTTACTATAAAATACTGTTACCACCTCTAAAAAAGTTTACTTGTTTAATGTATTACTTCCTGTTGTACACAGTGGATTCCTAAGACTGAATTGTTAGAAATGCAGCTCCAGAAAAATTTATTGTAAACAAAGTTCCCTCACCATTTTATTCCTTTGAAGTTCAAGAAGGTTCCACGTGCACTGTTTAGAAGGAGGCAGCTGACAGATTTTTTTTTATTTTTATTTTTTTTAATATCCCATGATAGAGTAGACAGCTGGGGTACTTTCTGATGTAAGCTAAGGAGGATTTCACTTCAGAAGAGAGAATCAAACACAGGTTTTCCACACAATACCATTAGATAACATAGGAAATATTTTCAACAGAAATTATAACGATATAGGTTACATTTGTGAATAGTCTTAGACTAGTAAATAAATCACTTGCAAAAAAGACAAATAACCAGTTTCTGTATATACACTGTTTTCAACTCCTTTTTGCAAAGCTCACAGTTTTTTTTTTAGTATATATATCCTTGCTTCTTCTTAACAAAGAAGAAAAAAAAAAACAGTCTAACAAAGTATACCAGAAGGCAGCAAAATATAACTATTGAGCACTAGAAATGTAAGATAAAATTGTGCAGATTTCAGTATGCTTTTTAATTTGTAATAAAGAAATTCCCAACTTATCTTGGTATCATATATAAAAGTTTAATCATAAATGCATTTGCTTCCCAAACCCTTTATAGTGTTGATATATCTCTATGGAGCTTCAATAATGCAAATTTTTGGCCAGGTCTGCCTAAGGAGTCAGAAACATGGGACAGGAAAGACTCCATTTGGTGGGTTCAGACCCTGACATTATAAGCAGACAGGTCACATACGCCCATCCATGAAATTTCCTGAATTTTATTGGTTTGTCATACAGGGATTTTCTTCACAGTTTTATTTCGTATGAATTAGTAGATCATTTATAGCAATTTGCACCTCTGCTAACATTACCTTCAGAGAGAGTTGTTCTTCCTCTTGTCAATAACTGTTCCTTTTACATCTCTGTTCTATGAGCCTAAACAAGCCAAACTGTTATTCCCCAGTGAGCTCTCAGTGTTCCTGGTAAAACTTTAAAACCTCTGAAGTTCTACTTTACAACACTCATTATTGTTAAGGAGTGAATTGGTCATAGTTGTGAATTTAGGTGAGAACATACAAAATCAGAAACAGAAGATCTCTTGGGGCATTATTTCCGTTGCTTTTTGTTTCAGACTTTTGCCTCCTCATATGTTTCCTTCAAGTACGTCTGTTCTGAATTATCGCCAAACATGATAATTCCTAAAATAAAATTTTAATCGGAAGAAATAAATCAGAAATAAACATGTAGTTACAAGATAACCACTTGTGGTCATCAATTTAAACATAATAATTGCAACCTGCATTTGAAACTCAGAAATGAGCAAGGACTGAGTCTTTTTTAAGAATTTTAAAAATCTTAAACAACTTAGACTTCACTTTCCCATGACAGCAGAAGTTATATGCCAGTCTTTTATACAAAACAATGAACAGTAAATAGCATATGATATTTAAAGATACAGAAGAAAAATAGTAACATGTTTTTTATTAAACTCCAAGAGTTTTCTCTCAGCCCTATTAGCCCCTTTTTAGAATTTACAAAAATGCAATTGGTAATTTTATATTATACATCCAAATACATAATTAAAGATCTTTTTATCCTAAGAGATGTTAATAATATACTTTTCAAGATGTAAGCTTAATGGCACAAGTATCAGATAGCTAGATATCTGTGTATTGAAAGAAATATGAGAGATTAACCTGTATGACAAAGGATCTGAATTAAAATGAGGACCATGATCAAACCACTACTAAAATAATTTCCATCTAGGCAGCATAGCAGAAAAAACAGTTAAAACCACAGCTATAAATATCTGCTGTGACTCAGAATATTTGAAGATCCACACTAAAAGCTGCCAGGATGGTGCACCTGCAACCCATTTACTTGTTTTTGTAAATAATTTGTCTTAATTTTTAAGAGAAACTTACTGTGATGCAGGACCTGGAAGTAGAAGATGCCAGCAGTTTCAAGCCTGCTGAGTAACAGCAGGTTTCTGCTGTAACAAAGAAGCAAATAGAGAAACAGAGATCCTTCTCCTAATGGTTGAAATATTAGTTAAAAATGTGACAGGGCCTGTTTGCTCCATTACAAGTGAAGTGAAGGAGTGAAGTGCTTAACTGGGGAGGGTTTGGTCAGGTAGCCATATTCCTCCATTAATAGATGGGTAGTGTGCAATGGATGAATGTTTCATGGTCCTTTTAATACTTTCCTTGTCTTTTACCATCCTCAATGCTCCTTATCATTGCTTCTGTTGGGTGATTCCTGAATACAAATACTAAAATGCAATTACATGCCTTGCCCAGCTATTTTTGGGCAGCCTGTATGTCATTATATAACAGCACATACGCTATAGATAAAGGTCTTGGCTTACCTAAAATAATTTTCTCCAGTGGCTTGAATTTAAATTTTGTACTTATTCTTAAGCCAGCACGGAAGCAGTTTACCTTCTGGCTTACTGCATCCATGTACTTTTCAGTCAGTTAGAACAGCAGAGAGCAAGTGTAATCTTTACGAAGTGACATTTCCCTTTTATTTTTTAATTAATTTGAGTTTGTATTGGTTTGTTTAGTTTTGCTTGGGGTTTTTTAGTTTTGTTTATTTGGTTGTTGTTTTTTAAATGGCGGGGCCAGCTTTACAGGTGGTTAATAACCACAGTTCCCTGAGCTGACTGAAAATTCATAAGGCTCTATCAAACACTGACATTTCTGCCTTTTAAGAGCATATAACTAATTCTCCTTAGAACAGCACCTGTGAGATATTATTAGTTTCATTAAGGTTTGGGGTTTTTTATAAAGGCTGTCAAACACTTTTTTTCTTTCACTAATGGTTTTGCTTTATTATCTCACATGGAAATTGTACAGAAGGAAAGTTTTTAATTAGCTCCAAAGTAAACTTGTAGCTGTGTTTTTTGCCCATTGGCATATTGGCTTTGTTTATTGGAGGCCCCCCTTTCTGAGATGACCATACCTTGACTGATGTTAGTTTTTACAGTGATAGGGTGTATGATATCCGTGTGATCATAGATGATCTCAGCATACTTTTAGTCTTCATACTGATTTAGAGAAGATGACCTCACTCAAATCTATGACCCCTGGTCTGACTCTGCTGACTAGCAGAGGCCTTGCCTAATCTTGCTTTTTGAACAACCATATGACTTGTTTGAGATTATGGAGGGAAATCAAGGGGCTATATTAGATTAAATATTGATCCCAAAGTAGTATGCTGCACTTCTCTCTTGTTTTTAATAGCAGCACTAATAGCAGCACTCTGCTCTTACTGCTGCTCTCTGAGAGACAGATGCTTCCGGCAGCTTCCTGATGCAGAGTGCTCCATACACACATTTCTTCCCACATTAAAAATCTCATATTCTCTTTTTATTTTGAGTTTTATAATGTCTACTTCAACTTGCATGCCCTAAAATAATTAAATAATAGAAAAGTTACTTTTTTCTATTTTACAGGGGCATTACTTCAGTAATGTTGAAAGGGGGATGGAACTGATCTAGGATTTATTTTATTATTGAAAAATCCTAAGACAATCTTGCTCAAGCGTTTAATACGTTTACATAGTAATATAACCCTGTGACTGTGCTCATACCATGTTGCTCAATTATTGTTGTATTTGAAAACAAAGCAATTAATCTCACATATACAAATCTGCATAACATATGACAGTAATGCATAAATTTCCTATATACTACTGAGAACATCATACAGAAAACCTTAAAGTAAAATGTTCACTTCCAGGCCCTAAAATGCCTCACAGAACTCTCTGTTTAAGAAGTCAGAAATGGGTATTTAAATTTCAATGTCTAAGATAAAAAAAAACCCCAACCACTTCAAATCCCACAGAGGGCAGTAAAAAGTAGATTACTGCAGACTGGGAAAAAACCACCAATTACAGTGAATAAAATGTCTGAGGGGAATATTGCTAACAAATTTGAAATGCTGAACTCACTCTGAGTAAAAAAAGCATAATATTTTTTTCTCCCTAGGTTGGTATAGAAGGTTATTTTTCCTTCTACATTAGTAAGGAATTAATATGAAACTCATTGTTTAAAATTCAGTTATTTTGAGTTGCTTCTCCTGATAATTCTATTTCTTACATAAACCCCTTAATTTAAAAAAAAAAAATGTAGACTCATCTACTGGGCAAAACTTGCATTTTTTGTCTAACAATGGCAGGACTAAAATCCTCTGCTCTGGTCTGATCAAACTCTTCTGATGGGAGGCTGTAGAAAATACGTGTTTTGTCATTTGTTTCTTCTCATGGCCCACAGTCTGCCACCAACTCAGACAGATCTGTTACCAGCAGAATGGCAATTTCATATGGTCAGGGAAGAAGAAAGGATACCAGAAAGATAATGGATTTCAGAAGGATGGATACCCAAGGGTTTCAGACCACTTGCATCCACTGCCCACTTCTGGAGCACATGGTACCAGAGCCTCTTGGTGTTGGGGACTGCCTCAGTGATTTGAGAGACCTGAGAGCTATCAAAAAGGCAAGGTCCCACACTGCAAAGCAAGGCTGACCAGAGATAGCAACGAGGCAAGACCTGCTGCCAGAAAAATAAAGATGAGGGAAGGCTCATTGCCAGAAAAGATACTAAGGAATTTGGAGGACACCTTCTCTGAATAAAGGTATTCTATTAAGTCTTGGCCTTAACCAGGATGTTTCATTGTGGGAGAGTGCTGTACCTTGTAAGCAATGTCTGTAGCTAGCAAAACCATGGTCTTTGTTTATTGTATCTTGCTTTTAAAACAATCCACCGTGATTTCATGTTTTCTCTGCACTATAAAAGAGCACTGATGAATAAAATCAGACATATTGCCACCGAGTATATGTCTTGCCCGGACTCCAACTCTTTTCTCCTCTCCAATTTTTTCCTCACTGCATTCACAAGATCTTGGGTTGTAAATGGAGTGGGTACTCAACCAGCTGGATACTCAACAAGTGCATGATTACCAGTTATCAAGGATTGTAGGGTGTGGTTAGACTCTTCTTTAGGAATCTTTTAAAAGTCCCTATCAAGATATCTATGTATTCAAGACTTACATGGAAGATAGGAATTTGGCCATTTTGAACTCCTGTGCAGGGAAAGCTATTTATACCCAACTTCCAAAGGCCTTTGCCAGTCATGCTTAATGAGTATCAATAGAGATACTGGGACTGTTTTTATATAATGTCCTGGTTTACCAAATGTCAAGAGGCTTTTTGCTGCATTACTTAAATTCAAAATACCACAGCAGCACACCATTAGCTACCCCTAGGGTTAATAGCCATCACATTTGTTGAAAGCATGGATATGATCCATCCTGGGGATCACACATAGTGTAGTCTGCAACAGCTTAATTTATCACAGGTATTACCTAGCCCTGTATTCTTTCTCCAGCAGTGACAGAAGGAGATTTTATTTGAGGACCTTATATAAGCCTAAATTTCTTGTCTGTTCATCAAGTAATGTCCTAGTATCCACATCTCCTGGATTCCAGATACTGAAGGCAATTCCCAGCCTCACCTTTCACTGTTTATGTGTATCTGTTGCCAATGGATTTTGCCAGTTCTTTTTTGGATCTGCTGAACAGGTGTCATGGTTTAACTCCAGTCAGCAACTAAGCCTCACACAGCCACTTGCTCATTCCCCCTCCTTGGGATGGGGGAAAGAATTGGAAAAGTAAGCAAACATGTGGCATGAGATAAAGACAGTTTAATAGGTAAAGCAAAATAAGGAATTTATTTACTACTTTCCCTTGGCAGGCAGGTGTTCAGTCACCTCGAGGAAAGCAAGGCTCCACCACATATGCTTGGGAAGACAAATTCCTGAACTCTGAACCCCTCTTCCTCCTTCCCCTAGCTCTATATGATGAGCATGATGTCATATGGTGTGGAATATCCCTTTGGCCAGCTGGGTTCAGCTGTCCTGGCTGACCTTGTGCAGCTCAAGCCTACTTGCTGGTAGGGTGAGGTGAAAAGCCAGAAAGACCTTGACAGTGTAGAAACCCTGCTCAGGAATGACTAAAACATCCCTGTATTACCAACACTGTTTCCAGCACAAATAAAAATCCCACATCCCCATACTAACTACTATGAAGAATATTAACTTTATCCCAGCCAAAACCAGCACGTGTCGTCTGCCTCCAGAACCTCTTGGGGTAATAACTTCCAGAACACTTCTACCCACTGTGTTTAGGAGAGTACTTTCTTTCTCTCCTCACAAGGCAGGTTTTGGGTCATGATGGTGTCAGCGATGCTACCTCTGCCCCAGTGAAGCCTGAGACTTCATTGCCTGTTTTGGCTACAGCTGCACATTGAGCTGAGAACTTCATAGAATGCTCAGAGATGACTCCAGGAGCTCTTTACTGAGCTGGAACTGCCAACTCTCAGTTCAGCTTCATATAAGCACAATTTAGACTATTGTCTCTAAATGTACTGTCATATGCTTTGTGTCTCCTTATCTTTCCCCTTTATTTCAGAGACTCTGTAATAGCCAAAGTTATTTCTTACAGGAATCCTTCATTCCTCAGTCTCCTCTATATTAATTCCCTGTTCTAACAAAAAATTCCTTTGCCTTCTGTTCTCATTCCCTCCAAAGGTAGTCTCCACAACAGGAAGATTTATGGGCCTCACATTCCTGCTCCCATGTGCCAGCGTACTTCACTCCCCATACCACCATCCTGTTGTGATCCCCTTCCTGGGGTTTCCCTGCTTCCAGCCTGTTGGGGTTCTGTGGGACCCGGTCCCCTTCCAATCCCTATTCCCTTACATGCTCCTTTTCCCACACTTACTCTTCCTACCCTTACACAATGTCTCAACCATTTCTGTACAATTTGTAACTAACTGGATGTGGGTTTTTAAAATGATGATATAGATACATCACAATACTTGGATATACATTTTTAGTCAGTACTTCTGTCACTAAGTGTTTGTCTGTGAACCTTTCAGGTTGCATCCATATTTTAAATTTTTCGCTCACAATTGTTTTTGAAGGAATTTTATTTCAGGGTCAATGTAAAACAATGGCAGGCAGTCAGGAAAAAATAGAGATATTTTTTATTTAGAGATGCGAGAGGGTATTGAGTAAATATTAGGAAACCTCTTCATGTACTGTGAAGCCTCAGTAAAGTGGTTTAATTTTGTGTTTCATAACTGTAACCCAAAAGCAGTGAATTGGATAGTATCTTCTAGCAAAATTGTTCCTCTTGAGCACAGATGGACATTCTCTCTATGCATGTCTCTTTGTTCTCCTGTACCTAGTAAGATGAACTTAGGTTTGGTGCCCTCTCCCTGTGGTGTTTAGTTTTAAAGGATATGCAAGAAATGGTCAGATAAAGGATCATAAACCATGGGGAAATAACCTTTACCTTTTATTTATATCTTTACTGAAACTTTAATTTTATACTCCTTGAAAATGAATTTTGGCCTGTAAGATATGAAAAGAAAAAAAAAAAAAAAAGAGAAATTATTATAAAAAAATAAATCAATGCATATTCTACCTACTATACAGGATGATTATGCACTGCAATGTTACCTAGGGGCAGTGAACATGAAAGGGCACTGGAATGTAGCTTTGAGTTATACAAGCAGTGGGTAGAGAAAAGGGAATATGAACACCTCTATCAGGGAAAAGGGTGAAAATAACTGAGAGAACTGAGGTGAAAGGCTGAGAGCCAGAGCCTGGTATGCCAGCTGCTGGTATGTCACAGCATCAGATCATCGGCAATGTGAAATCACAGGAGATATATTTGAAAAAGAAAGGCTTTACTAGAGCTTTCCCAAGTAATGTGATAGAGACTGGTAAAGTGCTGCACTGTTCATGGAGACCAAAGCTGCATGTCTTCCATGTGCTGAGGAATTGTTCCTCTTCTGTCATTTGATAGGGGCACAGCAGCACAGCAGATATTTAAATCTTTGTTGCTGCGTAGGAAAAAAATGCAACTCTACGGATTCTTATGCTGAACAAAATTGGAAGAAGAAAGTAACAGCATCCAGCTTCAGCTGGGTGTCTGCCTCTAAAATAATGTATAGTTCACTGGCTGGCACAGCAGATGCTGCCACCACTTATTTGCTAATATCCAAGTTAGTGATTTGCATCTGGGTGATGATGGTGTCTTTTGAATGCAAGAATTATGAGAACGTGTTATTTTAGGAAATTATTTTTGCAATTTAATGCAATTTACAGCAGCATGGCTTGGGGAAGAAAGATCCATCTATGTATATCCCTAGGTGTGCAGCAGCTATATTTAACAAGTTCTGAAGAAATTCCTCAAATACAAAGAGACATGAGAATGAAAATATAGATATCGCCGAGGAGAATGATAATGCAGGTATAATATATATATATGTATATATATGTTTTTTCAACATTATTTTAACAGAGACATTTGTTCCTATGATGAACAGTATTCTGCACTCCCTAGACAGAAAGAATCCCCAGTAGGAAGCTGCTCCCCTGAGACTTTTGGTTTCCTGATTTATCTCAAGCTGTACATTGGTAAAGGTGCAAACTGTTCCAGGAAATTCTCCAGAGGCTGCCTACTGCTCCTGCAGAGCTCCAGCTGCAGCCAGACATACATTAGCCCTCTGTTACCCCAAATCTGAGGCTGCACTCAAAAACCTGCCCTTTCTATTTCCCCTGCTGTCTGTTTCAATATGAATAGCTCCAGGTGAAAGAATTATGTAACTTCTTTTTCACCACTTTGTGAAATGCATGCTGCATAGTTTACAACTTCTTAAAATGTATAGTGTGAAGGCTGCTGTTTGACACAGACTACAGAATAGTGTATTTCAGGGCTGACAGAGAACCCCGAATGGGGAAACAATTAGTGAACATGATTCATTCTCTTTTTAATACTATAGTCTTTTTGACATCACCTTTTGGTTCTTTAGCAGCAGAGTTGCCTACATAATCTTGTCTAATCATCTACCCTATTGTATGTCAGTCTGCAAGGAAAATTGCTTCCTTGCTTTCCCTTTATTTGACGTTACTGACAAGTAATGCTTCCTTTCCTGATTATATTCACCTACATGTAACTGAGCTTTTTTTTTTTTTTTTTTTTTTTTTCCCCTCTGTGGTAGTTTTTGCTGAAAGCTGTTAAGAGTTCAGATTAAGATAAGTTTCCAGTGCTCTCCTTTCATGTCTACTGAAATAACAAACTTTTTTGACACAGTAATGTTCACTGTACATACTCCTCTACGTGGTGTCATCAGAGTGGCAAGTTATCATCATGCAGATGTTGTCTGATACTTTTCTGAGTGCGAGTGTATTTTCTTTAGTATTCATAAACTAGGGAGGCTTTTTGTGCAACAGCAATTTCCTATACTGTAAAAGCAGAATTCCAGTAAAATTCTTAACTTCTGAGAGGGTAATGTAATTTTAAGCTTTGTAGCACGTTTATAAACCTAAAACAATGTGGTGGTGTCATTCTTATTCTTACTGGTGTTTTAGGAAGGTAGGGAATGGTAAGCCACAGCTTAAAAACATCAGAAGCTCCCATTCACAAATACTTTGGGTTTTTTAAATTTCCTGCAATTATCTACAGCTCTCTTAAAGCCAGTAGCGCTTGTGAAAGTAGAGTGATCATGCAGTTTCTCTTGCCATATAGGTCTCCCAGCCAGAAAATCGTACTTGGAAAGCCATTTTGCGAGCTCTCAGCCTCGGACCTGTCACATTCTCATCTGATGCTCTGGGGTTCCC
This sequence comes from Florisuga fusca, assembly GCA_038090715.1. Lineage (NCBI taxonomy): Eukaryota > Metazoa > Chordata > Aves > Apodiformes > Trochilidae > Florisuga > Florisuga fusca. The sequence goes on from JAAWXA010000021.1 coordinate 15,251,338, forward strand.
TGGGGAGCCACCGCCAGTTTGTCTTTCCCCATCCCTCGTCCACAAAACCTGCCACTGCGGAGCAGGACGACGCTGTCCCCCGAGAAGCACGGCATGGCAACACCGCCTGCCAGCATGCCGCACGCTTTCTAGACCTGATTTCTGACCTGATTTTCTTCCGGTGGAGGGGGGCGGCCCTGCGCTATATTGCCCCACACTGAAGTGCGCTGCCCAGTTCGGCGCTGGGGTGAGGGGAGGGCAGACCCCGGCCCCGGCCCATCAGACGCTCCCCAGAGCCCCCGGGGTGCGCACCCTGCGCTGTGCTNGGGAGGGCCCGGCCGGGTCCAGCCGGGCCGAGCGCGGTCGGAGGCTGCGAGCGGCAAAGAGAGGAGTAGGGGCTGCGCGCAGCCTGCGGGGAGGGCGCGGTACGAAAACAGCGATCAGGGAGCCGCGCAGGCAGCATCGTCGGAACGAGCGAGGCTGTGGCGTTCAGAGGAGTTCCTGATTTAACTGGTGGTGCCGCAGGAAAGAAAGTGTTTGCTGAGAGGAACTGTAAGGACTTACGTTTTTGCTGCCTCGTGTGACAGTTTATCCTGGATGCTCTGTTTGCTTAGTAAGGGTGCAGGATTGTAACTTACCTGTCAGTAGCAAATACCAAACTAGGGCCCGAGGTTTCTCCCTCTGAAAATGGGATTTTTATTACTAGTTTAAAAAATGCTCATTTTATTGTTGTTCCTTCCGCACGTCACGTCGGCTTGAATGCTGTTAGTGTCTGATGTGAGGGAATGTGAAGTTCTTCACTTAAGACTGAAAGCGGCATGTTTTAATTAATTTATTTTCCTGTACTCTGAAATGAAAGGTTTTGGAAACTGTTTCCCTGTTCAGAGGAATCTAGTTGCAAAGCTGTATTTAGACAGCCATCTGATCAAAATGACAAATTAATAAGGGAGGGGGAATCTGAGGAGCTTTCTGTGAAACAGAATATCATGAAAATTCTGCTGCCTGACACGCAAGGCGTGAGAGAATGGAACTAAGTGAGGGCCAGTAAGGTGCTCGTGGTCAACAATCTTGTCTTAATTTTCCTTAGACCCTTCCAGTAGGTATTCTCAGTTTAATGACCTGTCTTTTGACACTCTTACAGGCATGAGTATCTTTGCACACTGAGTTAGATTTGGTAGTGTATGCAGAGATGACTAATCATATAAGTTAAATGTCTGCATGAGAAGCCTCATCGAAATTTAGACACATTTCAAACGAGTTAAAGAGCCAGAACTTGTCATCCCGATTGTGTATATCTTGTTTCTGATAATTAGTGTTATTGCAGTGGAGAAAAGAAAACTGCTGGGGAGTTGTTTTGGTACCTCTGCAACTCTTCTCTCCCAAATGAAACAACCCCTCCCACTAAGGCACCTCCCCAGCGGACAACAGCACTTGATCTGTGGGTTTCTGAAAGACAGTCGGTGTGTGCAATTGGGATCTGACTTGTGCATGAAATAAACTGCTGTCCTGTCAGTTCCATTTTTATGAGTATGCACTAATGGGAAAAAATTAATTCTTGAGTAGATGCCTTTTGTCTGCTGCACCAGACCATGAGAAAATGCAACAAGAAAGAACAGCTTGTGTTACCTGTATTGACAGTGTAGTGAAAAATGAGGAGGGAAATTTTTGTGTATGGCAACCTTCCATTTTTCTCCTTTAATTAGATTTAAGCTGAAAGAATACCAGTTATTTAAAAAATAAAATTGTTCAAAATACCAGAAGCCCTCAAAGTCTGAATGGTAAATACACCTTCTCTTGTGTTCTTGGGGCAACTATTTATGTAATTATTTGCATTGCATTTTACTGTTACAATGTTGTAATACTTCTTTTTATAGTTCCAGAGCTCATACAGATTAATATAATTATTTCTGCATCCTAACCAAGTAATAATTTTTTGACTGTTGAAGCATATACTGATAGAGTGTTTAAGCATGTCCTTTTAATATATGCCCCAAACCCCAAAGCTGTATTAATAATGACCCAGGAAATTTTCATAGGGAAATTATTATTTTGTAAGGCTGATAGCAGAAAGCAGTAGTCTCGGGTTGTCATCATTATCTGACAGCTGTTAATTTGCAAGAAGGTCTCTTATCAGTTGCTTTTGTTGATGAACTATTGTAACTTATTTCTCCTTCACCCTTTAGCGAGCTGCTGTTGTTTCTGAAGTTACCGTAGTAGAAACATTACATTAAGCATATTGTTGAGAAAAATACAGGAGGTGACAACCTTGCAGATGCAAACAGTTACTTCTGATGAGCACAGTTGGGTGTCAGGTTAGCACAAGATTACTACGTGTTTGTGAATGAGTTCACTCAGGAAATATTGATGCTTTTATTTAATGGAGCTGCTTACTTAAATTTAGGATGGCTTCCTTGTCTGCCACAGCAGATATTCACCAATGAGGGAGTCTTTCTTCAGTGTGTGAACTGTTGTCCGAAGGAGCAGTTTGGGATAGGTAAAGAATTGCACGTTTTGAAACTCTTGGAGAAGACCTTCAAGTGTTTGAAAACGACACTGCTATCTTCATTTGATTGGTGATGTTTTGTGCCAGGAACAGATGCTCATGTGGCATGCTGCAGCAGTGGGCTGTAAATTACCCTGTATTCTAGCATCTGCTCCTACCAGTTTTACTGAAGATTGGACATAGATATGGAGAAGGTATCTCCTGGATATCTCATGGTGCATTATGGATGTGTCATACAGTTTCTAAGACAGGAAGTTATTTGATCTGCAGGTCAAAATCTTTCAGATTGTGCAGAGCCCTCTGCACAGAGACAGCTTATCTGTGGCTGCAGCAGTACAATTAGCAAGTTCCTCCTGTATGTAAGGTTGCTGCCTGTATCTCTCAATAACACATTGAAGCAGGCAATGACCTCCTGTTCCTGATTTCTTACATTTCCCCAGCAAAACATAAGATAGAAGGAGTATTTGCCTTTTTTTTATTCTGCCTGTAATAGGGTTTGGAGAGGAGGAAAAAAATCGGAGGATGTAGAAAGGAAAATATACAAACCTATGCTCTTCCTCAGCTGCTGTACTGGGAACTAATTGAAGTTTTGACTCTTAATTCTTAAGTAGCATGAGAAGAAAGGGTGGTTCAGCTTCACTTTGTTACTCTCAGGAATACACTGGGGTGTTTTTATGATTCAGCAAATGAGAAATCATGTAAAGAGAGGGGGGCAGCTACATGCAAGCTGGATGTGTGTTGTAATGGAGTTTTCAGTGGAGTCCTGAATGGAGCTTACAAACAGCATTTCTCATGGAACAGGGTTGTACCATCTCTGTAGGCAGTGTAATGTGTTGACCACCTAACCCAGGACATGGGGAAAGATGGGATTCTAAGCTGCAGGATAAAGTGTGCTGTGGTGCTAAATAACAAGTATAGTTGTGTGAAATCCTCCTTGAATAGCTCTGTACCACAAAAGGGGTATCAGTCTCTTTTATTTTTGTTTTGAGCTTGGACCGATAAGTCGAAGCCATTTTATGTATTTCTGGTAAGCTTTTATAACCCTTTTTTTCTATATGATGAGGGTCTTGTTTTCATACCCTTCTATGCCTTGCAAAATTAGAGGTACAAAAAGTAACAAGGTACTTAGTAATATCTGATCAGCACTGAAAGTCTGACTGGATTTGAAAAGGAGAGCTAAACTTAAAACTTAAGGCTTAAAACTTGTGAAGGAACAAGGGAATCCCCCTGCACAGCCGTGGACATTATAAAACCAGAGGGGCATGTCCAGTGACTTCCCATCTAATAGAAACTGGCAAACTCTGTTGTGTAAATTACCAGTTGAATAAGACTTACCACTTAGGAAGAAAGTTACTCTTAATTAAAAAATTTGGCATAAACTTCTCTTGACACTTGAGAATGCATCCAAATCCATTGTGAGCTTTCCAGTAATTAATTAGCTTAAGTGTTTGCTATTAATAACTTAGTTTTAGCTTGGTGTTGTTTTTATTCAACTTCCATCTATCAGATTTAGATTTGCCCATCTGCCTATTGAAAGTGCTATACATTGTCCAGTATTTTTTTCTGTGAAAGTACATATAGATCGATCAAGACCTCTTGGACCTACTGAGCTTTTCCTGCATGTGTAGTAACTTTATACATAAAATTATTAGGGCAAAAAAAGCCAATGCCTTAGTTGAAAGGAAAGATTATAAAGAAATCTTTAAACAGTGATGTAGGTACAAGATTCTTAGTGCTTTGCTAGTAGAGCTATCTGATCAACAGAGAAAGATGGCTGAAAGAGGGAATTTTGAACACTCTAAGCAGAGCTTAAGCTGATGTAAAGAAAAGCAAGACTGCTTTCTGTGGAAGATGGGAATTTTGTTGGTCTATGAATAAGAGCCTTAGTCATGTAAGTTTCACTGTTACAGTTCACACATTCTTCAGTAATCAGTGTCCCAGGAGTAACCCTTTGGGTCACTGGGACATACCTCTGTATCCATGGGGAGGCACAGTTGACATCTGTGCTATAATGGATGTACAGTGTTTCTTATAGGGCATGTAAAGCAAAACTGTAGCAGTTCTGTATAAAACTCAAGGGAGCAAATTCCAGGTATGCTTCTGGAAGACCAAGTATTGCTTCTTGGGTAGTGTAGGGACTTTGCTTATTCCATGGTACTATTTGTGTACACTTTTGTTTTGAAAGGTGTTCTTGGCAACCATTGAGGCAGGGTACTATGAACTATCTTGTCTGTTGTCACTGGGCCATCTTGGCCACTAAACCAACAAATTTGGAAGAAAAAAAATGCTATGTGAACAGAGCTTAATTGATATGCTTTTTCTTTGTAGACACTTTATGTATACAATTCCTGTTCATTTTTCTATGAGCTTGAGTTTTGGATAGAGGAGAAGAATCATCATATATCTCCTGTGCTCCTTTGTATAAAAGGCTTTAGGGATGCATAGATTTGAAACAAATTCATAGATAAAGCACAGTTTGCCTAAGTATTGTTACGAATAACTGTTCAGAAAACTTTTTATAATATGACATGCATGTAAGGGTAAGATTTTGATGCTATAGTCAGAATTACTTCTCTTCCAAGGCATGACAACCAGATTCCATGGAGACACCTTCTAAAATAACAGCAAATACATTATTAGTTATTCCTTAATCAAACTATAGCTGTACAAAAGTTTAGTAATATGTCACCTTCATATTTCATAAACAATACAGAGCATACTAAAATGCTAGTATTTATAGTACTTCCTCTTTTATTCTGTTTATTGTAATAAATATTTTTATATTTATTGTAATATTTCAGTTTTGTTGAGTATTTCAGTACTGTAATATTTCAGTATTGTTGGTATATAGGTTGATGAAAACCCCATTATTCAGTCATGTGAATCTGGCAGTTGAATTCTAGGTTGTTGTATGTTTGCATTAAAAAGCCAGGACATCCATGTTGTTGATACAAGTGCATTTTAATATGATTAATCAATTATTATCACAGCTTCTATAAAGAGGAGCTGTAACAGCTTTTAGATCCCCTTTAGAGAAGGAGACAGCTCTTATCTAGGACTGCAAACAGCAAAAACAGATGCATTTGGAAAGAAATGTATTTTTTTCTTCTGGTATCTTATCGTTTGTGTCTGTGGTCTTTCAATAGTTTTCTCTAGGATTATGACTATATGGTAATTTTTCTCCTTTTTGCTAGCATCAGTATGAACACAACTACAGTGAAATGTTATGGCTATAGGAGTTATGCTAATTCTTTAGATGACAATCTCTCTTCCAGGTAAAATTTCAGACCCCTTGTGGTACTTTCATCTTGAGTATTTTTCAAAGAATTACTCTAATTTTAAGTGTGGTTTAAACTACTAATAAATGTCCCACTCCTGCCTTTGGTTGCCATTCGTATATCACTAGGGCAAAACCAAATCATGTCATTCACTGCATCCTTTTCCCATATTCCAGAAGGGATGATAGGGAGAGGAATTAACTGGTCCATGTGGAACACTTGACTGTGAAAATCTTTTCCATATGCCAACTGTCATACACCCTTTTTGATTTTTTCCTTATTTTTTTCACTAGGGTCTAACTCTACCCAGTCGCTTATACCCTGACTATGCTGCACTGAGAAGTTTTATCTGAAGCAGTGAATGACTTCTACACTTCTAGAATGGAAATGGTGGAATAGCTATTTTAATAAATTGTAAGGAAAGTTTTGAAGTGGAACTAACAGTTATTGAAGCTTCAGTGCTCAGATGAGGTTTCTGTTTACCACCTCCCAGTGTCTTCCTGTATGTTGTATATACCTGGTGTAAGCTCTCTACAGCAGGGCATGCGTGTATTTACTTTTCTGAGAGTAGCAGCTCTTTTTACAGAATTAAGTGTGTATTTTATACATATCTTCAACTTAAACTTGATACAGATTCTAAAATAAGTGGCCACATCTAAGACAGTGTCAAGCAGGACTTCCCTGGCATTTCCTCTTTGCCGTATACAAGAGCTGCAGAAATGATGATTGGAAAAAGTCAAATTTTTGATGTGGTGTTTGTGTTCTTAATGTGGTGGTGTGTTCCTTGAGGCACTGGTATGATTCTGCAGTTCAGGGATGAGCAATGTAATGCTGACTGAAATGCTGAAGCAAAGAGAGCTGTCCTTAGAGCATGGGGCTATGAGCAAGAAGGTCTTGGCTTTGGATCAGGTTAGGACTTGGATCAGCTGCCTGGACAAAATCTTGGTGATGGTTACTGTGAAAAGCAGAACTAGGATGAGGCTGTTTGAAGATGGTGAAGGGATGGGGCTGAGGGAAGATGAGAATGGTACTGGCCTACTGGGAAGACATGCAAGTAGAGGAGTCTGTGTCTTATGAGGGTGTTTATATAGAGTCCAGAAGGAACTCAAAATTTCCAGGTCTTCCAGTCCCATTGTAATTCAGGCAAACCCCATTGTTAAGGGTTTTTTATTTGTTTTGTTTGTTAACCTCACTGTTATACCTCCTTACAATCCCTTACTTGTTCCTTTTACTTATTATTGTAAACTTGTATTTTTGACCCTGGTGATACTTAAAATATTAGAGCTGATCCTGTCAGGATATCAAATTAAATTAGACTTTTCTGTTTTACTTTTCATCTCTCTGCTTCAAGTCTGTATCTTTAAATAGAAGACAATACTGTCTGTAAAACAGCATGTTACGAGAAGATAATTAATGTTGGCTAAATAATATACTTATGGCATTCTAGAAAAGTTGAGTGCCATAAGGCCATGGACTTGAACAGCTCTGGTCAGATTAGCCAATGGGTACCTTAACTGCCTATTCAGTAAATGGGTGTCTTTGCTGTTCTCTGAGTCTTGAGGCAGTCTTAAGGGAAAGAAATGTTATGTGAATGTAGCTGAGAACTGGATAAAGCTGTTTATGCATCCTCTTTGAGAATACTGTTTAGACAGTACTGAACTGGTGACCTGTGGTTCTTGACTTTGTGAAGAGCAGCCACAGTGTACGAGGGGCTGATACCTGACGAAGACCTCATCTAAGTGCAGCCAGTCTTTTGAAGTAGGATGTCTTTGAAGGGGAAAAATCCTCCTTGTAGTGCTAATATGACCATGGAAGATGAGATCTGTGTAACAGTGCATAATCCTTGCTATGTCCTTTGGACTGGACCAAATGATACAGAATTAAGGTAGAAATGATCTTGGTTTTTGTGACTATGATACTTTCCTGTACACATAATGAATGTGTACATTCATGCATCAAAATTACCTTATTTGTCTGCTGACAATAGTCCAGTATATACATACGTTGTATCCAACAGCATTAGCAAAGGTCTGCAAAATGAGTGAACCTGGTGATGGTGGCAGAGGATGGAGGTGCCCAGGGGAGAAGCTGCATGTCTGGATGAAGCTCGTGGTGTTTGGAAGCAGAGTGATGTGGTGATGAAATGCAAACAAAGACTATCTGCTGATGTCATTTGTCACAGGAACGTGGCACAGTGAGCACCAAATTGTCTCAGTTCAATTCTGCACCATCTCCTAACATTGTTCTTAGTGTTGCAGGAAGTTTTGAGTGAGGCTTAGATTGTACCTAGAGGTCAGGCTTTACATCATTGAAGCTTTAAATGTGAAGTATTCCAAATATGCAGTCATACTCAGAAACATCTAGAAAAGATAGTCTTCACTTCCCCATATGTATTTTCCCCAAATTCCTCTACCCTACAGTTTCCCCTGTTTTTCACAGTCGTTTGTAGGAGATGTGTCCTGAAACTGTAGCACAAACAGAATGTAAACTTGTTACTTCTCTTTCAGATCCCTTTTTTATGCCCTCAGTCTCTTCTAACCACTTTTGTTTCTCAGGTATACCCAAAGGTAAAGGTTTTTTAAGATGATTTGACGATGGACAATAGAGACCAATTCCACAAAGGAAGAGCTGCTTGTCATCTCCTGTGATGTCCTTTGGGGAAAAAAAGAGAATAAAATCTGGAAGTTGGCATTGATAAGGAGGAAATTGTTCTATCTTCATGAAACATGCAAAGGAGCCCTGTTGTCCCTTCTAAAGTCTTTCAATATCTTTCTGTTCTCCAGTTCTTCTTCCCAGTTACTTTAATTGCAACTCACTATGGTAAAGGTATTTTTCCCTTTTCCTGAGTGAGTCCAAAAGGAGAAAGAGTACAAATTAATTTTTTTTTCTATTCCTTTATTAATTCCACTTCCTTGTAATAGTCATGCTGTAGATCAGTTTTCTCTTTTTAGTTTTCCAAATGCATGCCTCTATGTAAGTCTATCTAAGTAGTAGGACAAGTTAGTTTTAAATAACAGTATCTTTTTTTCTAAAGGTTTGTAAATGTTGTCAGGATGAACTAATTCATATTTTCCCAAATGAGCCAGATATATACACATGAAAGGGCAAAACCAGTCCCAATGTGCTTTAATGCATATGAGTTAAGTCACTTCATATAACTGTATGGGTATTAGAAGGATTCTAAAGAACAGCTGGAAAAAAAGTGAAGGGAATGGCTTTTTTACAAGTAGATCATAAATTGTGCCAATCTACAGCAATGCAGACTAAGATGGTGAGAAGCAGTGAAGCTGGTATGAGCAGTTTGTAGTTTTCCAAGTGCATGTACCTGAAATTTTATACTGCAGTGCTTCCACAGTGGCACCACGCAAATTTCAGTGCATCAAGCATTCAGTTTCCATGTCAGGATTAAATTACTCAAGTTTGTTTGGAGTTCTGTACGGTTGCAATTTTAAACCAGTAGTGTTTTGTCATATGCCCTTATTTAGGAAAATCCTGTTCCATTTAATAAAAATTGAATTATGATAAATTAATGATTATGACCATCTCTGAGCTACAGCACATCTGAAGCTGGCAAATGTGTTTATGCTTAAGGTACAGGTAACCAACTAACTTGAATGATGAGTCTTACCACATCTTCAGGTCTGTTCTTAGTGCATTATTATACATACCTCTCTAGCAGGTGAGGACAGGTAAAATTAGTATTTTCACTAGAGAAACTGAAGTAATCATCCACTTCTTGATCTTGTGCTAGAAATGCAACATTATTCCTGAAGGACTTCAGACAATAACCCTCTAAGATGTTTAGATGTTTTCTTTAAACACACAGTTATTGAGCTGTGCAAGAATACAATTATTTTTTTTTTCATTTGGTAGGTAGATCATAGATAAGACTGTCTTACTGTATTGATATGAAGTTCCTACTTTTTGATTGGGTTTGTTTTTGTTTTTTTTGTTTTTTAAACTGTCATCTTTTGAGTTACTTTGTTTCAGTATGGTATCAGCTAGGTTCTTGATGTTCAAGGGAGGGTATTTTTATAGATCCATAAAACGTATGCATCACTGCAAATGATCATGAAGTGGCTCTGAGCAAATGACAATTTGCATTTATACAATGCAGTAGTCAGTTCATGTATTTCTAAAAGTGACTATTTGGCTCAAAACTTCTTCCCTCCACCAGCTAAATCATCTAGCCTGCCTCTACATGCTTTGCTTATCTTAAATCTTTAGACAACTATGGGTACAGTTTTAGTATTGCTAATAGGTGATACTAATTTTTACCTTTAAAAAAAATGCTGATGCAAAAACAGAGTTTCTGTGTGATTGCTGGGACAGTGCTTTAAAAATTGTAGTAATCTGTGAGGCAAGTCACATAAAGTGTGGCTTGAGTATGGTTGGTTAAAGGTAAGCTACAAGAGCAACATTTAATTCCAAATTAAGATGCTGACTACTAGGGCTTGGGACAGGACAATACAGAAGCTGTGGTTTAGTTTGTCACAGAGCACTACTAAACCGAAATTCATGCCTAAGCTTGTGCTTTTTTCTTCCTTGCACAAGCTATCCATGTTTGGAAGTTCTAGTTCTGATCCTTTTCTGTTAACAGATACTACTATTAGAAGTCTACACTATGAATTTATGACCTGAATAAAACTCTGCAGAGCAACAGTAGTTTACTATCGAAACAAAGAAATTTAACCTTCCCTTTAAGAGCTGTTTTGATAGGGTCTGGGATCTAGAACAGAGCCATGTGAGACAAACTTTGACTGATTTAATTTTAACATATGGAAGATACTGGATAGTTTTCCTTTAGTCAGCTCTACAGATCAACAGGTGGTGAAAGATAAATTCTTCCCCTGGGTTAGTGAAGGATCAGATAGTTTGTTACTAATAGCTTTTGGCCATGTATGGAGAATATTCCTACCTTCTGTTCATCAGTAAGGAAGCAAATATTACATGTTTGTATTTATATTTAATAAAATTAAGCCCGTATGTATTTTTTTGTCCTCGACCTTCTGGCTAATTGGTAACGTGAAGCTAAGTTGCAATGGGCTGGACATGCGTTCTACCAAAGGCACAAATCAGTAATTTTTTCCTAATTAGTTTAAAAGCCTGTAAAGCTCTTTCTGATGCTGCACCACTGATTTTTTTGCTTATTTTACATGTGTCTCAACCCTCAATGCTGATCACCACAATGGATGGAGTGGTTGTAAATGTATTCCTGTGTGTGGAGCAGTCAGAGGACGCTGGAAGGGAGAACTGGCTCTGTGATACAAATCCTAGGGTACTTAGATTGCAGGGTGGATAGAAACAAATGTCTCATGTTTGTTCTTTGCAGGGTGTCAAGCCAGATGTGGAGAGAAAAATAACTTGCATAAATTACATTTTTACACAATAGTATTTTGTGTTACTCCTTTGCGTTGCAAATTTAAGTAGCTCTACTGTGCTTGCCAGTAAAATAAACAGATTACAAGAACAGATAAAAAAATGCCTTCATTCTCTTCCAATTAATTTAATTCCTGCTAAAATCCTGTTTATGTTTGGAAAGAAATGACCTTGAAACATTGCAGTTCACAATTCGCCTTTTTGGTTGAAACTGGCTCATATGCTGAGTGACCCAAATAAAAATAAGTAGGTAGTAGAATTTTTTGTTGTTGAATTGCTCATATTCTTTTTAAGGTGTTAATTTTTTCACTTTCATATATTCGTTATACAAAGGATAAATGTAATACTCTGGAGACAATAACAATTTTTCTCATTCCCTGGTCATAGTTCTTCCTTAATGCTATCAGCACAGTCATTTTTATAGATTCTCTGCAGAATGTATCAGCATGGGTCAGATTTTCCTCTGTGACTCAGAAGCTGTTGTAATTATATTGGTGCAAGCAACTGCATCTCTTAGTTATGACGCTGTAGTAGTGAGTTTTCTGTATGAATGGAGAATTTGGAAGCCTGTGCCAATATTATATAAATAACCTCTGACAAGAGTTGACATTTTATTTCAGTTATGTGATAGAGTTCTTTTGTTTCTGTCAGAGAGCTCTTGTGTTCTCCAGCATCCCCGTATGTGCTTGCATTAGCAGTGTTCTAAAGCAAATTTGTGTGCTTGTATATTTTGTGATGGTGGTAGAACTGTTATTTTGGTAAGAACATACTCTGCCAGTCACTCCTCTTATGCCCTGAATCACCTTGTGTGTGCCATGGTTGAGTATTGCTGCAAAAAATAAAAAGCCTAGTGCAGACTGCCCGAGTTATGTGGAAAATGCTTGTGATGGTCGTGTTGTAATACCTGAAGCAGAATAGAGGGCACTATTTATGCAGAAATACAGAAAGCTTGAATTAGAAGCTGCTTCTGAAAATGGTGAAGAACTAGTATGAGCATCTTGCTAGGCAGAAAACCAAATTACCTTAACTGTAGATCAACAAAGCAATATGGTTTTGTTAAAAAAATAGGTGCAAGTTTAATTATTACACTGTCTAAATCTTACCTGAATTAGGAGAAAGGAAGAAGTATGGTTTTAGATAAAAGGGATGCACAAAAGCAAACTGTAGCACCAAAGTCCTGTTAGACCTTTGAGAGGCACAAGAGTGTCTGAATTGCTTGTTCCCTGCATGCTGCCTGCACCATTTGGGATGTTGATGTTCTCTGGTTCTATGTGGAGATCACGGCTAAGAAGGGTAATAAGATAAGCCCCTTCTGGCTAAAAAAAGAAGAGAGGTGCTAAGCTTGGGGATGAAGCTCCCTGGGACTTCCACCTGGAACTGCCAGAGTATGTAAAAAATCCTTTCCTCTTCACATAATGAGATCTGTTGGGTTCCCATACTGGTCATCTGTTTGAACCTTCTGTGAGCAGCTCAGTAAAGCAGACAGGATTCTTATATTCATTCAGTGATCTGAAAAGTTCTCTACTGAAGTGAAAGAGATCATCTCTCCCAGTTCAGAATGAGTAATTTTTAAGGTTCTGTTGAAGTAGAAATGGACAAGCAGGAAACAAGTGATGTTTTAGTTCTAACCTGATTTATGTTCTTGTCTGTAAAAATCAGACTTCTGAATAGTGGACTGCATATCCAGTGTCATTTAATAGCACTCGAAGAAACAGCCCTGTTATTATTGATATCATTGTATTTTAATTTGAATTTAATAATTAAAAAGGAAGAAATAATCTTTCGGTGTTTTCCATATATAAATATCATTATTTTAATTTTCATATTGACAGTGACTTGCAAAAAAGAAAAGTTGGTACATTAAAAACCAACTAAATACATGATTCTTAAGAAAAAAAAAATGAGGAAAACCAATTCTAAGTTTTAACTAGAAAAAGATTAACTGTATAATTGACTTTAATAACTAAGGCATAATTAGGTCCAATTTTATTCTTCTATATTGTAGTAAAAATGTCCCATGTGAGGACTTAGAAATCTTTAAACTGTGCAAATGGAGACTCTAATAGAGGCACCATATGTTTTGGTACCTCTTTCTTGTTGATTTTAGGGTATTATCAACAGTCACAGATCCATCTCAAAATTGAAGTACTTGCCATTTTCATGATATTTTCCCAGGAGGTTTCTCTCTGAGATTTGTCTTTTCAATTACCTTTTCCTGTCATTCAGCACTTCTTGCACTTTAATTTTATAATACACGGCTCTGAATCCATCAAAGTTTATTTCCATCTCATCTCTGTTTTGATGTTGTTTTCGGTTCCAAGAAATCTTTAGGGAATGTTCTCTAAAAGCACGATTGGCAAGTGTAGTGAGGTTTAGAAAGCAAGAGTTTGTGTTTTCAGTCTTTTCTAAAAAAAACAAGGATCAGGCCATTTCTTTTTTTAATTTTAGTGGAATGAAAGCTTCACCAGGTAGAAATTGGAGCTTTAATAAAATTCTAGTGTCATGGCATAAATTATCTTCAAAATAAAACGACTCTCGTATTGGTACCATCCACAGTGTTAAAAGCAAAACACAATGGTTTAAGAGTATGTGCAGTGCCTTTAGGTCCTGTGTTATGCGTAAACACATAATTGGCCAGAAACAACAACAACAAAAAATCACAATAAAAGATTCCTATTTTTGGCTACTCTCTTGCAGTGTTAAGGCCGAAGCAGTATATTGTCAGTGCTTTTACTTTTTTGCAGTTAAGGATCTTGGGGATGAAGTGAAATTGAATTCAGTCATTGTTACTCTTGGTTTTCTACAGTGTGAATTCCTACTGGTTTTGGAAGTTCAAAAGTACTTCGACCTTTCCCAAAGCCAGTCAGAGCTGTTTGTGTTTGGGACTGTTGAAACTGGACAGAAATTTGCATGCCAGAGCACAGTACACGTGTCTCAGGCTTCCATTGTTTAATTGCCATATTAGCTAGTTAATAGCTAAATTAGATCTCTGCCCTATGAAGGTGTCTGTCTTTTTGTCCATTGATGAAAAGTAGCTACTTGTCGTATTATCTCATTTTCTTAAAAGCAGCCTTTGCAATTGTTCCCTGTGTTAATTTTTCAGCTTAAGTTTGAAAATGGCAACTTCAGTTTTCATGTTTTGTGTCAGTACAAGCGACTCAGTTCTATCATTGTAACTTCTTTTATGTTCATGGCATAGAAAAATTAGAAGTAGAAGTCATTCTTGGGTGTTTGGCCAAAGAACTGGTTAGACATTACAAGCATGATAGTCAGCTGAGCATTTTTCCCATGAGACTTTGATCCCTATTGAACTGGTGTAGCATGCTTTTGAATTTCTTGTGTTTCTTAAATTTCCCAAATGTGACTGTCGTGTCTCCCTTCTAAAAGTGCTGTAGATTTTGCTCAATTATTTCCTTGTCATTGTGGTTCATATTTTCCCCCATTTGATAAAGTAAAACTGTTTCATTACTGAAGTGATGAATTTTAATTGCCTTTATAGTTTAATTTCAACTTGACTTTATCAGATCAGTTTTAATTAGTTAAGAAGCTACCTTCTGTGAAAATGGCCTGCTTTTTCTCTGTCAGTGAAATAAGTTTCTTCATAAAGGATAAATGCTGAACAGATTTTATTAGGAAATCTGGTAGGATATTTTTGTTGCTGGTTGCTGCTTGTTGGTTATTTTGTTTGTGGTGTTGTGTTTGGTGTGGGTTTTGCTTTGGTTTTGGTTGTTTGTTTTTTGGGTTTTTTTTAATTTCAGCTCTGACCTTGTAATAAAATAGTTCCTTAGGATTTCTGTTGCCTGTTTTTCAGTGAATGTAAGTAAGTATTCATCATCCCACATCCTTCCAACTAGTTAGTGTTTTAAAAGGAGCAAGTATTTATGCTGGTCAGTGTTCTGCTCATCTGTGTGCTTCTTCTGTTCAGTTTTGAGTGGGTATAGTTTTGGCTGCAAAATTTTATGGTACTTATTATACTTCAAGTTGAAAATTCCATCTGGAGAAGGTATTAATCCAAAATGTGCAGCTTGTTTTGAAATTGTTTGTTATGGAGTAGGATTGATTTGGGCAGCTGTATGTTAAATAAAGAGTGACTTTTTTGGAAATCTTTTTGAGTGTATATAGATGTGGCCATATACTTTCTGAGCACTTTATATCCTATTTGATATGCTGTGTTTTGTGCATGTTGCTGACTTTTTCTCTTAAGCATGTTCATCTTCAGTGGATTAATCTATTTTCTTAACATTTTTTTCTTTCATAATGTCTAATAAAAATTGTTTTGACCTACATTTCTTGCAAATTCTTTAGATACTGTTGCACATGCTACTTACAAATTATAGTTGGATGTGAATGGGAAGCTTTCAGTTTTATGTTTTGATTGCAGTTTAACTGTGAGCTGAAGTATTGTAGAATTTGCAGCATTTGAAAGCAGGCAATTTAGAGTCGACCTTTTGGGAGTAATTTTTTTCCAATATTTAAAATTCCTGTCATGTAACAGAGGATCAGGGTGAAATACCTTCTAAGGAATACTTTCTTTTGCTGTTGCTAGAGGAGTCTTGAGACCTTGTTTCTGATTAACAAAAAAGCCCAGCAGCGTAATTTAATATGGAGAAGAAAACTAGGGAAAAATGCATTGTTGATATAAGGCAAAGAAAAAGAAAAAAAAAAAGACATTCCTTTGCAGCATCTTAAAGACAGTTTCATAAGTTGAAGTTTTTAATATTTAGATTTTATTTGTATACTGTTTGGAAAAAAAGAAAAGACTCTTTCAGAAAGAATGATCTCTTCTTATCTGTAGTCTTTCCCTGCATCTGGCTGCTATAAAATACAATGAGGACAAATACATAGAGAAGTGAATAAAAATGTATTAGTTATAAAGATAAGCCTGATCAGAGGCAAAATCTGATGCTCTGAGTGAATTTCCGTTTTTCTTCCCAGCCTTATGGGAGAAGATCCAGTGTGCTCCTGCTGTGCAAGCTTTATTTTTCAGAGATTACCGTGTGCCCATCCACACACATCCCACCCACTCCCCTTTTAGAGAGATTGTAATTTTTGTGCCTCTGGGAGAAGATGTGGATTCAGAGCATCGTTCTGCCTCCATGGTTGCAGCTTACTTACAGGTACCATTGCTTGCCATGTGGGACATTTTTCTCTCCTGTAGCTCCTGTTTCTAAACATACTCAAAACCAAGGGCAATATGTACTGAGATTTGTTCATTCTTTTTTCTCCCATCTCTGCTTGCCCCTTTTGGGACAGGGTAGGGAATGTGTGAGTTCATAAACCAGCATAATTTAACCATGCTGTCTTACAGTCTCTAAACCAGGGATAGGCTATGGTCTTAGAAACAGTAATTAATACTAAGTTTATTGGAACAAAGAATACGTAAACATTTTTCTCAAGTTCTGTTAATGTATAGGTACTGAGTGTTTAGTTTCTATCATCTTCCATCCCCTTAATTTTAATCTTTCTGAAAGGAAGGATGTCAGTTCTATAAGCCATGTTCAGAGCTGTGAAAAACAGCTTTTGCTGCAGAATGGGGTTCCTGATGGAAGCAGATACAGTTCCAAGTAGTTGTCCCTGCTTCCTAAAAGGGCAGGCCCATGGCAGTGCCCTGTGACAGGGTGACAGATGGGGCAATCCAGGCAATCTACTTGTCCCACTGCAATTTTATACGTATACTTAGTCCTGAGCTACTTAAAATGAAAATCACCGTAAAACCCCCAAGTGCAGTCTGTGCTCCACATAACTGAAGCATTTAAAGATGGGGGTTCTCTTCAGTTCATTCATAGCTGGACAAAAGATTTTTAATTCTGGTTTGTGTATATACACGTGCTGCAGCTTTCAACCTTTTGAAGTCCATTTTGGAATCAGATAAGATTGCAGTATATATGCCCAGATAGATGAGCTGTGAATTCTATATAGTTAGGCAATATTTTACACATTTTACTATAAATTCAGGAAACAGGCAGAGAGCTCTTACTGAAACTTACAGTATTGAAAGCAGGGAGCCATTTGTAATCTTTGGACGTGAGGTTCTTTAGTTCTTTATGTCAGGATGATAAACAGAAACTCCACGTTAATCTGACTTAGTAAGGAGCTTTCAGGATTGCAAGTTAGCAGATTCATAATCTGACTGTTTGTAAACAGATGCAGTTGTTGACCTTGTTGATTGTGCTCCATTGCTATAGCTTTAGAAGAGCAAACCACGTTTTCCCCATTACCTAAATTGCACAAGTAAAAGTGGAAGTCAGATCTTTCTGCCATGTATTTCTCAAATAACTGTGTTGTCTCACACCTGAAGACCTAGTGCTGTTTTCATGTTCTTATGCAAGGCTTTTAATCCTCAGTGATCAACATCCTTTAAGAATTAGAGCATCCAGTTTTTCCACTCCTGTTATTTTTATGGGCACACAGTACACATACACTTAGGCTGCTTAAAAGCTACTGTCTGAAATAAATAGATTAATAACAAGCTGTATTTAAGGGTTCCTCTGCTAGACCTGTTGTTATTTTTTATTACTTTCTATTCTTGTTCTTATTATGGAAAATAAATTGTGTTCATCATTTAGCTGGCTAAGCAAAGAAAAACAACAAACTGAAATCTATCTCTTTAAAGTACTGAATGTTAATTGGGTTTCTCATTAGAAACTGTCTTGAGAGGCAATATGACTATAGTATAATTGCTTGAAAGCAAAACATCTGCAAGGCTAAAGCAACATCAAGTAGATTTGTTTTCTAATAAGGTACTTGAAAAGAATTAAAATGATTAATATTTTTCATCCAGTGGCTTGTGTCTTCTATTTCTCACACAGAAAGCACCAAGCTTGCTTAATGGGAATATGTGGGAATTCTCATCCTTGGAAGATCACTTGCATGTCTGTATATTTCTAAGATTAAGCCAACTAAAAAAATAACAGGTTTTGTAATAAAAGTTCCATTATTTTAAGAAAGTAGGGTCAGATTTCAAAGAATACATCTTTTCGCATTTTCCTGAACCTAGTTTCATGCCCTGTCAGTCCTGTCTTTACTTGTGTCAACAGCGCTCCAGTCCCTCAGTGCAGGGATGTGTCACGTATTCCTGTTGAATTTTGTTTGGGAAGTTGGGTGCCTGGAGGGCCTGACATACCTCATGCCCATTCAGGGTATTGGCACTTGATCTGAGTGTAGTAGCTGCCGAGCAAGAGCGTGATGGCCATGGAGGTAGCTGTTGCTCTGCAGCAACTCATTTTTCCTTGAGATGACCTTTTCACCTCATGATTTATAAATGTCAAATCTAGAAGCAAGCAGCTAGTCAGCGTGCATTATTCAGAAGTGCTGGCTGCAGCCAATCCCCCCCACTTACAGAGAAGTAATCCCTTTACATTTGTTTTTTTTTATCCAGAAGTATAGCTGAAGCTGTTTTGTAACAGCAGATAACTAGGTAAAATCTTTATCTGAACAGATATAAATTGATTTTATATGCATTGCTTTGTGTAGTCTCTCACATACTTGAAGCTGTTGTACAGGAGCTGCTGCATTTCTTCACAGATTCCTGCATCTTCCCAAAGAAGCCAACAAGGCCCTGATGTTGGGGAGCACTTCACCACTGAGAAGGTGCCATGCAGCACATCATGTCCTGGCACATTGCCTCTTGCAGTCGGTGGACAGAGTCTGTAAAGTGTAATTGAGCTGCTCTTCAGGAAACTGAAGCATCTGTCTCCCACCTACTTGCTGTCTTGGCTTCATGCCTTTCCCATTTCTGACAGCACTGGGGCCTCACTTCACAAGGGCTGACTGGGACTTTTGCATTTGAAACCATCAAAGAAGGGATTTTGGGTCTTGCCTTCAGGTGTTTTACTCCACTGAATCTGTCCTTACTCACAGTGGTAGAATGCCAGCTGCTGCTATTTTTAATTCACACTAAATAGCAGCTGAATTGATTGAAGTGAGTGGAATTACTTTAAAAATTAGGATCATGTCTGTAAATTGAGTTTCAAAATCTAATTCAAGGTAATCTGAGATTTAATGAGAAACAGGAAAACAAGCATCTTGCAAGCCACCACCTTTTTCACAGAAAAGCTTTGTATCTGAGTGACCCCCTTTTCTATGTGAAATTGTTGGCTGTAAACCTTTTTGTTGTCTTTTTGCTCAAGTGACTCTAGGGATTGATTCTAATTCAGCTTCTCCAGCTACTTTAAATAAGTAAAGTAGAAATTCATTGACAATGGTGATTGCCTGGTGTGTAAGGAACTGGGAAATAGTTTGCAGTATGTTGAAGACATAGGTGTTTCCTGGGTATATGCAGGTTTTTTGAGGGAAATAACATGTCATAAATGGCAAGAGGTCAGGAGACATCTATAGATGAGAGGTAAACAAGTATGGACCCTGAACATGCTACTGAGTGAAAACTTTTTACCAGTATTCAGGACTAAAAACAAAACCAAAAAACCAAAGTCATTCTGTCTGTCTTCACTTCTGCAACTATAAATACTCATTTCTAACCATCTCTCTCTAAAACACTTCTGTGTTTTTAGGCATTATCTTGCATGTCATGCTACTACATGCTGCCTTCACTACTGAGAAACTATTATAGCACGGAGGACAATAAAGGCTGCCTGCTGGGATAAATGTGGCTGCCCAAGGGCAATGAGATCCTTCTTGACTTCACTTCGAAGTTGCTGACTGTGCCTCCTAGGAGACATACGTGAAAGATCTTAATAATAAATTGATACTCAGTTTTCTTACTTATTCTTAGCTGGTGATATAAATAAAAAAACTAGTAAATAAAGAAAAAGTGTTACACTTTGTTGTATACAAAATAACCAAGTAGCACAATTCATTTTGCTAGTAGGTGAGAAGAATATGTTTGCAAGTTAGGATGAGTAGAGAAAAAAAGTTTATTTATTCTTTTTATGCAGCTTGGTAATTTCTTTTATTAACTGATTTGTTCATTTTTTTTAACTTACCTCCCACCCCCACTCGCTTCAGAAATGTATTTTAGCATATGACTTATCCATGGTTGCTCCAAGCTGCTCATAAATTCAAGGTGATCAAGACTTCTTATTGATCTGACTTTGATTTCTTCTCCCAGACAAAACAAACCCAAGAATGCTGTATTTAGCTTGCTGTAGGAATATTCTTTTCATGTATTTTGGTAATTACAATAGTGGTTTTATCAGTTCTTGGTGAATTTGGAATTATAAAGTATTTCCAAACGTAAATTTATTTTTGTTTTAGCTGTCTGTTCCTTGGTTTTTATTTATTTTACATTTAGTTTTGGTTTGACTTGTGTTTTTCCTGGTGTGACACAATCTGAAGCATTCTGACTAAAAAGGTTTTGCAAGGTTCTTCAGCTGTTGATGCATTCTCTAGTTTTCAAATGCTATTTTAAAAATATTTTTCCACACAAAAAGAGCACCACCATAACATTGTCTGTCTCAGCAGAAAGAGAATGGGAATAGGGGATGGAAGAATCTTAGGCTCTATTTGGTTATCATACAGGAGTAATTTCCTGATTTTTGGTGTTGGTGTGCTGTTTTTTTTGTTTCAGCAGAGCTATACAAAGCTTTTACCTGCTTCCATTCTTCTGGGTTGTTTCTGAACCTTTCAGATTTTACTATGCAACAGGTGTACCTAATTCTTCAGGGTGTTGCAGGCAAGCAGGAGTGCTCATGCTTCACAAAACCTGAAGATAAAATTCACTTTACTGAAGGTGCTAGGTGTTCCAGTGGCTGCATGCTATTGTCAAAACAGAACATTGCACTATCTAGCATCCCTGTGTCTAGAATGTGGAAAAAAGTGATGCTTTCCAAAGATTCTTAAGTAGTCATAACAAACTTTGATTTACAATAACGTGCAGTAAGGGCAACAAAGAGAGATGTGAGCAGTTTCACTTTTACAGATTGAATAGTAGTCTTATTATTTCAATGAAGTTTGCCAGGATTTGCATGTTGCCTGCCTGTTGCCTGGTATTTTTGCTTGCTAAAGACTATTGAGCCTCTACAAATGGGGTATCCTGGGTCCAGCTCCCTGTGTGCATTTTTTTGCACTTGTTTTGGAGATACTGTCAACTGAGTCCTTTGAAGCTGTCTCATCAGATGAAGGTGACCCAGTCCAAAAGATTGTACCTGAATTAATTAGTTTTATCCACGTTCTTGACCAGCTCTAATCAGTTTCCCATATTACCCAAAATCTGAAATACCCATATTATCCTTGGCAAGAATTATTTTTCAGTTGTTCTAGCAGAGCCCCAAGGATGTCCCAGAGGCAACAGAAAAGAGAGTGACTTCTTGTTATATCCTCTCTCTGAAGAGGATAGAAAAAGAGAAGTTCCAGGTCCTGTGTTTAAAGCTAGTTTTTCAGCCAGTGAGACAGTGACCTGATTCAGTAGGGCTGGTGAGCACCTGGGCAGCCTGCTCCAAAACCCTTCAGGAGAATCATTTCATCTAAACAATCATCTGTATTTGGCATATCTGGAAGACAGAGGGCCATCTTCCAAGCTGGTGTGCTGAGATGGGGATTCATGAGTTCCTAGCATGGGAAGAAATGTGAGCCTGTGACTAATAATTTCTGCAAAAAAAGGGACAGTTAGTATACCCCTTGCAAATCTTATGTGTGGAGTGGTTGGTTTTTACATGGATTTGAGGCAAAGAGCTTTCCAAAGATAAATTTTTATAAATACAGTAGAATCTAACTTACAGTTTATTCTTCTGAAAATCTGTATTTCAATGTATAGTATGATATACAGGATAATATAACCTGTCATAGGTAGGATTTCGAGAGCTAAACTGAAGGTAAGCATGTAGTAACCTAGCTGTGCTGTTTTGTTTTGTTTTCCTCTTGCATATAAAGCCCACTAGGGAGCTCCATAAGAATGACAGTAACAAAAAGAAGTAAGTTATAAGGCATCTCAATAAGCCTGATTTACCTAGTATTTTTTTTTTTAGTCTATTTAGCAAAGATATTAGTCTTTGCTTTTCTTACTTTTTATCAATAAAACATGTCATATGAGAAGCCTTTGGGACTGTTGATTCTAACTGTGTATATGTTGGAGAAGGGGTTTTATATACTTGAAATCATATTAGTATTCAGATTTAACTCATGGTGTCTGATCTGGCTCGCTGATCCCAAATTTAACAAGAAAAATCCTGCATTCTGCACCTGGAGTAGAGTAACTCTGGGCACCAGTACAAATTATGAGATGAGTGGCTGGAGAGCAGCTCTTCAGAGAGGTAACTGGGGGTCCTGGTCCACAGCGAGCTCTGCTGCATGGCTCCTGTCACTGATGGACAGCAGTCCCTGTCCTTTCTCAACACACCGACACTCGGGTACTCACTGAGTCAAATGGCTGCGTCTACCAAATTAACATCAGCGGCTGTAGTTACAGCAGGTTCAGCACAATCAACATTTTAGCCTGGCACATTTGTTTAACACCTCCTGTGTGACACCCAGAGTGCAGCCCGGCACCGGCACCGCCAGCAGCAGCACAAACAGTAGCACCCCAGAGGTCAGGATGGCCGAGCGGTCTAAGGCGCTGCGTTCAGGTCGCAGTCTCCCCTGGAGGCGTGGGTTCGAATCCCACTTCTGACACTTCCTTTTGGGGCACCTCTCACCCCTCACCGGGCCTCCATTCCCCTTCACTCTCTTTAGCAACCCACATCTCTCTGCACGAATAACACGCACCGCTCACACCTTATGTTGCTCACACCAACCTGGGACCTGGTCTTGACCCTCCTGAGGGAGGGATCTGTCTATATTCCAGCAGAGATCCCCAAACTCAACAACTCCAAATGCTCCATCCTGCACTCGGCACAGGGCAGCACCAGCCACAGGCGTCAATGGCGAGAGGTGTACCTGGAGACCAGCCCTGCAGAAAGGTCCCTGGGGCTGCAGCAGGCTCAATAGGAGCCACCAGTGAGCCCAGGCAGCCACGGGGGCAAACTGCATCCTGGGGACATCAAGCACAGCATCACCAGACTGTCAAAAGAAGTGATGGTTCCTCTCTATTCAGTATTGCTGCAACCTCACTTTCCATTCTCCTAAATTTCTTCTAATTTGCTACCAATATAAACTTTCACTTGAGCAATTCTGTTCTCCCACCTTTTTAAGACACATCTCGATCTGCTATCCTCTAACCTGGATTAGGTACCAGCTCTTAGCCTGAGGGCAGCAAAGCTGTAGCAGTGTTACAGTATTTCCTCTACTTCTGCAGGACAGTGTGCATGATCAGAGTGGTAAAACATTGCATTCAGACTTCCTGCTGTAGCTTTAGTGTCAAAAGACCCTTTGATCCCAGGGGTGACTGATGGACTAGGTATTAAATTATTTCTTATTAGTCAAACCTTAAGTCAGATGAATTTAATGATTTTTCACAGTAAAATATATGGGAAACAGGCTGAAGCAATCACAGAACACATTAATAAATTCTTTTTGAGAAGTATGATATATTGTTGATTTTCCAGAATTAACAAAATGCAAGACACAGGATGATGAGCTGTGTAGGAATGCTACGGAAAAAAACACCCAAAAACAGAGAAGAACAGCAAACTGGATGTTAGCTATTGATGTAGACTGCTGGGAGGAATGAAAGAAATACCAAACCAGAATATAGAACCAGAGTCATCATGTGTTAAAAAATAAATAATTTCTATCTTACATAGTTCTGCATGCAATACTGTCTCCAGTTTTGGGCATTCACATTTTAAAAATCAAAGAGGGATGAGCAGAAATCTAGCAAACATTACCTCTAGGAAAAATGGAATTCTAAGGGGATGTTTGACCTAAAAAAGAGGCACACTGGAGAGAGATGAGAACAGTACTTATGTGAAATGCTTTTTTGAGAGAGAGAGTAAATAATTGTTTTCTGCATCTTCTGGGAAAACAATGAATAATGAGCTTGAGTTATGGTAAAAAATATTTTCAGAAAAAGGTCTGTGATGTTTAGAATAGCATAGCTATGTTTCAGTTTGTGCAACCTCCATCCTTTGTGGTTTTTAAGAACATGTTATAGTTAGACAAATATTTATTAGAAGTGGCTGAAGTAGATCTCTCTTTGCTTTGGGCAAAATAAGTAGTTTCCTGATGACTTTCTGCCCTTTTCTGCATGCACTAGATTTCTGACACCCCCATGACTCACTGGTTCTTTGTTCCACCTGTCAGCCCAACACACCCTTAGCATAGTTGAGCACATCTTTGGATGTCTTTAGGTTTGGGGTAATTTCCTCTTTTTCTGTATAGTTTTTTTATGACTCTGTAAAATAATATAAAGTGTCTGCTAGGAATTGTTTCTTCTGTGAAAGTTAATTTTGTAACTTCCCCACTTACTATTAATTTGGTTCTGGTTGGGAAGGAAAAAGGTAGGTCTTGCTCTGTTGGGTTTTAGAAGTGGAAAGTCACAATGTGACTGCAGTCAGTGTTCTTCAAAATACGACTGGGAGAGAGAAATTAATGAACATCATCTTTAGGGGTCACAGTCATATATGAGCCTTTGCTGTTACAATAACTCCACCTTAGCCTCAGCTCTGCTTGGTGGGATGGAAGCCAAGAAGTGGAATGCTTTAATTATTTACAAAACTGGAAGTGTAACCTTTCATCTAAAAAAATGGTTCCTCAGTTCTTACAGATCTGGACCAAAAGGTTTGAGAGTGGCACAGCCTGCAGTCTGCAGCACTCTCAGATCTGATTCCAGATGAGAACTTCACTGTGGAGTCAGCTTTCTTCTTGAACAGAAGTGGAAGACATAGGAAAACTGAATATATGTAAATTGTGAAAGGAAAATAAAGTATTGTAAATATTTTGTATTGACTTTTTTTACCTAATGGCTTTCAAAATATAAATACCATTGATATCAATAAATGAATGGCAGTGGGACAACCATAGTGATTATGAATAAAGGGATTTTTTGTTGTTGATACAATAGAAATAAATAGCTAGACATGACAGTTGATTCAGGGAGACTTTTAGTAAGAGAACTACCTGAGAAGAAGCGTTTGTAGTACAGTCAGGAAAATCTGCACTAACATAACTTGGGCTATATTCTTCTACCAGCTAATGACTAAGCATAAATACCCTTCATATTATATTAAGTAAATGCCATACTCTTTTTATTTTCATCCTCTTGAATATCCTAGAATATCACAGAGTAGATTAAGTGAAATTGCTTGAGTGCCTATTTAATAAGAAAAGAATGTTAAAATTACTATTTTATATCCTTCTGTACAGTTAAGTTACATATTTTCTTTAATTTTAGATGTAAGTAATTATCACTGGAACTCTAGTTAAAATAATCATCAGTATTGTAGCATTAGTTTAGAAGTAAGAATGTGAAAAAGAGCATCCGTATATTTAAGATCAATCTGCTACTTCTGTTGCCTATAGTGTTTGTAATCAAGTGCAAAATAAAGCCATAGAGCCTTGTTTTATGATGATAGCTGTGAAACTCACGTGTGTGACATACTCTCTTTTCTCTGTCAGAGTTGTACTCTGCTCCCTTTTGAGTAAGTCCAGATAACCACAGCCAGAGCTCGTCTCCCTTTCTTCATTCTCCAAAGGTTTCTATCTTTGTTTTGTCTGACTAGAGACTCAGGTCTCTGTAATTCTCTTCCCTGCCACTGATCACATTTAGGTGGCATTATTTTATTCTGAGGAGAGAGGACTTTTATGTATCATACAATGCAGTGCTTGTGCAATACCGAACTGAGCTTAGAGTACTACTGCATTTCATAATAGTGCAAAATAGTACAGGAAAGAGAGCAACTCAACTGTTTTGGTCCCAGGAATTTTTCTCTCTCTAGAGCTCTATTTCTGTGGAATTTCTTAGGATTTCTGCAGCCCTTGTAGAACTTTGCTATATTTTGTCTGCAGCATTAGCATTAGCAGATGTATAGAAATCTGGTAGCACAGTTTGTCAAATGGCTTGTAAACAGATGGAGGTGAGACTTGTGTTGGGTTTAGGTGGCAAGTTTTTCATGGTGAGAGAAGGTCAGGGGTGGCTTCTGTGAGAAGACATTGGGAGCAGAGCAGTCCCCCTGTCTGACAGGGCACATTCCAGCCAGCTCCAGGGTGGATCCACTATTGGCCAATGCTGGATCCACCAGTGGTGCTGAGGGTGCCTCTGTGATAACACATTTAAGAAAAGATAAACCAAGTTGTGTGGCAGCTGTGATAGATGGGTGAGAGGGGAAAAAAAAAAAAAAAAAAAAAAAAAAAAAAAAAAAAAAAAAAAAAAAAAAAAAAAGAGAGAGAAACAACCCTGCAGACACCGAGGTCAGTGAAGAATGAGGGAAAGGAGGTGCCAGAGCAGAGATTCCTTGCAGTTTGTGGCGAAGACCATAGGGAAGCAAGCTGCCCCCCTGCAGCCCATGGAGGACAACAGTGGAGCAGATATTTGCTCTGCAGGCTGTGGAGGACTCCATGGTGGAGAAAGTGGATCTGCTCTGGAAGAAGCTGCAGGCTGTAGAGAGCTCACACAGGAGCAGGACTTGGGGCGGGATGTGTGACCCTGAGGGGGACGCGCAGGGGAGTGTTCTGTTCCTGAAGGACTGTGTCCTGTGGAAAGGACACGTGCTGGGACTGTTCTTGAGGAACTGGAGCCCCTGGGAGGGAGCCCAGACAGGAGCAGGGGAACAAAATGAGAAGGACAAAACACTAAGGGCTGAGTACAACCCCCTTTCTCTGTCCACTTGCATTGAGGGGAGGTAGAAGTAGGAGTGATGTTCAGCCTGGGAAAAATGGAGGGGTGGAGAACAGTGGATATAGATGTGCTTTTATTTCTCACTCTCCTACTCTGTTACAGTTGATTGGCAATAAAATTAAATTAATTTCTCCCAGTTGAACCTGTTTTGCCTGTGCTGATAACTGCTGAGATGTCTCCCTGTCCCTATCTTTAGCTTTTCCATCTTATTTTCCATCTTACTACCCTTGTCCTGTTGAGGGAAGAGTAATAGAGTAGCTGGGTGGACACCTGGCAGCCAGCCAAAGTTAACACATTTTTTAATTTTTTGTTTACTACTTGTAGTAAATTTTATTTATTTATTACTATTTATAGATTTTAAACTTTAATGATCACTTGAGAAGTTATGACCTGGATGTCTTTGACTTGAGAGTCTGCTTATGAAACTACTATTTCAGAGTTTACAGATGCTTTGTTTGTGGCAGTGTAGCCGGTGCTGTAAGGTACATCATGAAATTATTTAAGTTATTAAAATTTTTTTAGAGTAAATAACGATTTTTAAAGATTTTTTTTTTATAAGAGGGTGATAATCTGATTAATTTAAGCTGCCTGTTTTCACTGTAGTATTATATGCTGTTATATATGTACAACTGAAGAGACAATAAGCTGAGGGGTAGGAGCTAAAAGCCAGGATGGGCCTGAAGAGGGTAAGACCTTGCTTGCTACTGGAGGAAATTTTTTGTCAAGGTATGTTTGAAAGCAGCAGCCCACCTGCTTCAGGTGATGCTGGTTTCTTCAGCTTTGAGAAAAGTCCATGATCTTTTGTCAGTTTGGGATATTCTTCATTTTCCCAGAGAGAAGTGTGGATAAATAGCACTGACTTCACATCTCATAGCAGCTGGAAATGAACCATTGAATCAACCATTTCTGTCTCAGTAGATTTAATTTTGTCATTAATGGTCATTGACTTCAGGTAAGCTCTTGGAAAGTGTTGTTTTCTTTGTTTGGGTTTTTTTCTTTTTTACCTGTTACTATTTTCAGTTGTTTCTGCTATTATTTTCAGTTATTTTAAATTATTTTTTAAACTATTTTATGTTTTCCTGAAATTCAGTGGGCGTTATAATTCTTTGTACACGCAGAAAAACAATGAAATCCTGATCACTCCTGGTTGCTCCCTGTCTGTGTGTTGTTTTCTATCCACAGGCACATCTGCTATTTAATTAAGAATAAATAATTTATAGTCCAGCAATTGTGCCTAGAGAAGGAGAAACAGTTGTTTTTTTTTTCTGCTTCAGATTTCCATGGAACTTAGCTTTTATGGTAATGTAGAGGATATAGAGGAATGTTGCCTTATCCCGAAATCATAGCAAAGGAAGCTGTGTGTGATGTCGTGAAGGTGAAGAAGGGCAAAATACCCAGGACAAATGGTTGTTTATATTTATTAAATACTAAATTTATTTTTTTATATTTAAATACTTTTATAGTTTATATTTATTTTATATATATATAGTTTATAGTTTATATTTATTAAATATTTTTAAATATCCTACTTAAAAATCAATGCATTTCTTTAGCACACTCACAGAGACCATGGTAGGAAATTTTTTCTCTTCTACTACGGTAGTTGTGTTTTGCCTTGAATTACCTGCAGGCAAAGGTGGATGATCTAAGAGGGAATAAGTGACAGAGTATATCTCTGTTGCTGCATTGGATGTACTATGCAGATTTTGTGGCAGAAGGTACACTGAGCTATGACATGGAAAGATGCACATGTTATTGTACAGTGTAAGAGAAGAAGAGAAACAAAACAAATGGAAATGAAAAATATCTTGGGGCTTCAGTGATTATATTGTTTTAAAGAGTGAAAGATGGGGGTTTAAAAACAATGAATGGAAAAAAAAAATTCAGGTGAGGTCACCTGAGCTGTCACCGGGCTGAGGAGGTAAACTGGTAGTTCTTTATTATTGTTGTAAAACGTCAACTATTTAACTTAATTTTGGAAGAAGAAAACATCTGAAAACATTAATGAAAATTGTATGATTCAAATGAAAAGCACACAGCAGACATAATTAATTTTCAAAGAAAAAACTAAAAGTGTAAGAAGATTAACTGGATTACAAATGTTATCATAATAGACAATAGAATTAGAACTTTGGCAACTATGTTGTTGCTGTAAATGGCTGTTGAAAGATGAAATAGTTACCATAGTCAAATATTTGAAGTTAATTTCTGTATTTCTAAAATAATTTTCCTTCATGTCTCTGAAAAGAAACATAAGTACATATTAAAAATACAGAATTAATCATTCTGAATGGCCACAATTTTGGCTGCCCTCATAATTTACAGTAGACAAAATGAGTTATTTATTAAACACTTGATAGTGAACTGACCTTTGATCAACAACAGATGGCAATTTGTTTTATTTCAGCCCACTGGCTGTTAAAGGTTTCATTTACATTTTAGTTAAGTCAGTCTTAACATTAGGAACTACATTGTGTTTTTCTATAATTGTAGAGGACTTTATTTTATTGGCTCTTTCGATATTATTTCTCATTTAGTTGCTTAAGGAGCCAGTAACGAGTTAGCTCCAAGAGCTGCCAAAATAAACATTTAACTGTTTATTTGAATTTTAAGCTATACATCCTTCAAGTGTTAAAGTAACTGAACAGAGCAGAAAAAAACCAAACTAGACTATACTAAGAATAGTTGTGTTGCTGTTGTATTGCTGAAGAAGTTTTTTTGTTTTGAAGTGGTTGGTTGTGCAATATACTAAAAAGGCTAAAATAAATGATCTGAGGTGGAGTTTCATAGAGCTTAATGCAAGAAGTAATCAATCTCACTGTATCCAGTACATTGCATTTCTTCTGCTTAGCCCTCTGTGCTCCCAATATCTTTGACTAGATATTGTCTGTGTTTTTTTAAAGCATACTTTTTGGAAGATATGGTGATCCTACCTAAGTATCCTGTATACTGTACTGCAAAGGGCTACTTGCTGTAAAACCTTTTCTTAGATTGCTTTGTGCCTTAGGTTTTTTGCACTGCTTTGTAAAGTATTTGAAAATTAAGGTGTAATTTTCTTCTGTTACATATTTTGGATGTATCTACATATCACCCAGCTCCTTTAAGCAGTTCCAGACTGTTACATTTAGTCTATCCAGTTTCTCAGGTGTGGAGGAGGTCAGATGTCTACAGGAGAAAACTTTTTCAACACAGGGGCCAGGAAAAAACACTTGACATACATATTTCTTTTGAACTAGTTAAATTCTATGTATAGTTCTTTTTATTTCAAAGGTAACAATTTGCAAAATTTTTGCATTTGGTTGTGTGTTGTGACTCAGTTTTTACCATTGCCTGTGCAAGCTATTTTGTTCTGTTCTTACTTTTCAAGGCTTACTGTGCATGGTGGTGTTTAATTTCTCGGGTCTTGCCCATGTAAGCACACTGGGGGCTGTGGTCACACTGGCCCTTGTCTAGCCCAGCTGTAGCTGGCCAGTTAGCCAAGGGCAACAGCTAACTGCAAACTTTCTCTGGGTTTTCAGTCACTGGGCTTATCAGGAGTCAGTTATCCAACATTCAACTTGAAAGTTTGTCATTTGAGGCAAAAGCCAGACTGGAACCTCACACCTTCCATTCTTTTTCTTCGTTTTACATAGACTCATGGGATGCAAGAATTCCACTTGATTTCAATTCAATTTGAGAGCTGATCCCATGCTTTTAAATAGGAGCATAGAAGGTTCTGTGTAAACATAAGGAAGAGTTTTTTTCAGTGTGAGGGTGACAGAACACTGCACCAGTCTGCCCAGTGAGGATATGGAGTCTCCTCTGGAGACATTCAAACCTGCTTGAATCTGTTGCTGTGTGACCTACACTGGGTGATCCTGCTCTGGCTGGAGAGTTGGACTTGATCTCCAGAGGTCCCTTCCAACCCTTGACATTCTGTGATTCTGTGATGGCATCACAGGATAACTCAAGTTAGAGGGGACCTCAGAAGGGATCTGATCTGAGCAAAGTCATCTGTGAGATCAGTCCAATGTTGTTCAAGGCTTTATTCAAACAGGTTCTTAAAAGCTTGAAGCAGGAAGTCTGCACAAGTGCTCTGGGCAGTCTGGTTCACGGCTGAACTGTGCTCCTGGTAAACAGCACCACCAGGCCTCACTGCAAAGAGCCCGGCTCTGTCTTCCCAATAACCTCTCTGTTGATACTGGAAGGAACCATTATGTCCCCTGAAGCCATGCCTTCTCCAGGTTGGAGCTTCCTAGCTTCCCCAGCCTCTCCTGACAGGGCAGGTACTCTGGCCTAACTAGGCTGGGAGCCCTATGCTTTACTTGCTCCAGTGTGTCTGTGTCTTTCTTGTGCAAAGGGGAGGGTGCAGAACTGGATAAAGGATTCCAGGAATGGTCTGGTGGTCTCTGAATAAGGGGGGATGGTTCCTTCTCTCCATCTGCTAACCACGCTCCTGCCAAGAAATTATGGGATGCTGCTGTCCATCTTTACAGCCAGGGCATGCTGCTGGCTTGTGCTCATCTTGCTGTCCCTAGGGCTTTTCCAGCCAGGCAGCTCCCATCCTATGCCACTGCAAGAGTTTCTTCCTTCCTGATTTTAAGGCTTTGTATTTTTGTCCTTGCTGAATTTCATAAGGTCCCTGTCAGCTCATTGCTCCAGCCTGTCCAAGTCTCCCTGGATGACAGTCCTGCCCTTAAGCATATCAACTGTTCTCCCCTAATTTGGTGCCATCTGCAAACTTGATAATGGTGCAGTCCATTGCCTCCTCCAAGAAAAAGAGCTTCTTTTGTCATTCTGTATGAACATATTATGCCATTTTATCACTATAATACAATTGTTTCTTAACAGAATACATTTTTATTCTCAGTACTTGCACTCAGCATAGGTTTGAGCAGTCACTGTGAATAGCAGTAAATTATGCTTAAATGCATCGGTTGCAAACTAAAATGCTTACTGAGTTTTTGTGCCAGTTTTACTATATAAAATGTCACCTTTAAGACATCATTTTAGAAATCACTGTTGCTACTAACAAATGTCTCATTTTGGAAGTCATAGCTTTCAGAATACATATCCAAGCAGATAAAAGATATTTCTCATCTGCTCCAGTGCAAAGGAAGTCTTTGTACTTTCAGCAGCCTTTCTTAGCAGGTTGATGTGGAGAGAAGAGCAATGGGTCTCCCTGCCTGTTCTGC
Organism: Florisuga fusca; assembly: GCA_038090715.1. Lineage (NCBI taxonomy): Eukaryota > Metazoa > Chordata > Aves > Apodiformes > Trochilidae > Florisuga > Florisuga fusca. Next base: position 15,283,318 of record JAAWXA010000021.1, read on the forward strand.
TACTTTGCCCTGGGAATGATACTTTCCATTAGAGAGGGGTGAGATTCAGCTGAAAGGCAGTAGCTGACACTCAGTTACCCATGCTAAGCCAGTCAAATGGTATGGGAAATATTTCAGAGCAAAAACTTTCTGTGCAAGGGGAAAAATGCCTGAAGTCCAAAATAAAGCTTTGTTTAATAATTTTGGTGTCAATATTTGGTTTTTTATTAAAAAAAATTATATAATTGTACCTCAAGGAGGAGGAAGGTGGTGCTGTCAGCAAAGTGCTGACATAGGTACCAACATATCCAACACTTTCACTCTTCTGACTCCACCAGTCACCTTCAAGGGAGAATGCTTCAGCTACTCAGTAATTTTATACCTGTTGTTTTTCCTAGAATATTGTGTCCTGTTTTCTGGGAAACTGCAATACCTTATTTAGTTGCCAATGTTATTATTTACATCCAGGAAGAGTCAGAAAGTGTCAAAGCACTTCAGTTAAAGTTCTCTCTGAGCTGCAGTGTAGGCATAGTTTAGGGTCCCAGTTAGCCTGACAATCATAAATAGGGAACTGGAGTGTGTTTTCCCAAGACACACATAGAATGTGCATGCCCCAAATCCATTGGTTTTCAATTAGAGTGGACACTTGTCTAACTTAAAGGCTTTAGAAATTCCCAATCAAGACAGCTTAACATGAAGCATGCATTTGTTATGCTTTCCATGTAAAGAGACTGATACTAGTGACTGGCAGGGGTAAAAATTGCACGGGAAAAAACGTACTTCAGACTGCTGATATTTGTGCTGCTTTCTGAGCTGCAAGGCTGTGATTCTGAAACAAGAGGGCATGGAAAGGAAATCTGTTCTAAGATAGTGTTAGGGATCATGTAGCCACACAAATCCAAAATGGGGTGTGCTCAAGGGTGCTGAAAGGTCCGACTCATCTTTGAAAAGTCCTGGCAACAGAATGAGGTTCTTGATGACAGCAAAACAGCAAATATCACAGCCAGCTAATAACTAGTGAGGTCCCTCTGGGTTCAATACTGGGACCAACACCCTTTAGCATCTTCATTAATTATATCAGTGATGGGATGAAGTGCAGTCTCAGCATGCTGGCAGATGACATCAAATAGCAGGCAGCACTCGGTGTGCTGGAGGGCAGTGCTGCTTTCCAGGGGGACCTGGGCAGGCTGAAGAAATGGGCTGACAGAAACCTCATCAAGTGGAGCAAAAGCAAATGCAATGTCTTGCCCATGGGATAGAATAACCCTGTGTAAAAGAATGGGCTGGGGACTAGCTGCCTGGGAAGGAGTACTGCAGAAAGAGGTCTGAGGGGCCTAGTAAATGGCAATTTGAATGTGAGCCAGCACTGTGTCCTTACAGGAAAGAAAGTCACCTGCATCCTTCAGCTGCATGAGCAAGAGTGTAGCCAGCAGTTCAGAGAAAGATCCTTCCCTTCTATCTGGCATTTGTGAGATTAACTGGAATACCATGTCCAGTTTCAGACTCCTCAAGAGCAAGAACAATGTTTATTTATGGAGACCAAACAAGGTGGTCAAAGGGTCTGTGTCAAATGGCATATGACACAAGGCTGGATTGACTCAGACTTAAGAAGAGATGGCCAAGAGGAGACCTTAGTGCTATCAGTGAGTACCTGACTGGAGGATATAGTGGAGGTGGAGTTAGATTTTCCTCAAAGGTATACAGTGATATGGTAAGAGGCAGTGGACACAAGCTGTAACATAGAAAATGGTGGTGAAGTACTGGAATTGGCTATCAGAAAAGGTTGTGAAGGTGCTCAAGACTTAACTGGACATATCCCTGAGAAATCTGATCTGATTACATCTTTGAGCTGAAGGTTGGACTATGCGGTTCCTCCTGATGTAATTATACTATTATTCTATGTTTTTTCATAATTTTGTATTTTATATAAAGTTTGAAATTTCTTTCTGTTCAAATAATAATGTTTACTGAGGTCCACACTTAGTAGGCCCACCCCAGGAAATTTCTTACTTCTATTAATGCATTATTTCTGGAAAAATTACTAATTTCCTAACAGAGTCATTCAACAAGTTGAGCACCACTGAAATAAGTTAAGATGTAAATTTATGTAGCTGTGTTCAGACTGGCGATTCAGGAAGATCTTGTTTAGTTGCTTTTTGGTACCTGAATTTCACTTGGGCACATGAATTCTCCTCTCAGGGGCCAGGGCTTTTAGATGCTGCACCACCATGTAGCATTATACCCAACTTTTTTGTTGAGTAACTGCTGACAACCGTAGGTTTTAGCCCTACCAGTAGGATTTGGTCTTAGGTTTTTAAACTTTTATCTGGAATTTGTTAACCATTATATTGTTTTGCTAACCTTTGTATTTGCCAGGTATTCTCTGAAGTTGTACTAAAAGATGTTTACTAATCTACTTACTGCTCAGGATATTAAAGTCAAGGTCCTGAATTGCTTGATCTAAAAGTCTCTTTCTTATCCAGGTCAACAGAAACAGCCTGTGCAGAGCTGTGCATTCGTAAATGTGAAACAAGCTCACACCACCATGTTTAACACTAAGAGGTCAGTTTTCATCTTTTTGCTTTTATTGTTATGCTTTCATCTCCAAAGAAATAGTGTGGCTTTTGTGAATCTGATCTGAAAATTTTGCATTTTCTGAATGTATAATGCACAAAATACACCAGCTAGATATATGGCTCTATTATATTGCTTGGTTTTCCTTCATCTCTGGTATACTTTAATTGACAGGTATGTGGCATACAGGCCATGTAGCTCAAAAACATATACTGTCTCCATTGTTTTATGGGTCACAGCAAGAGTGCCAAAGAAGACACTCTGCTATTGCTGGAGAGTATTCCTCCTGCTTTCTGGGTGTGAAAAATAACACCAGGACAACAAAACATGAATGTAAGATAGGTTCTTCTCTGCCATTTTAGGGAATCCATTGAATATAAGGTAACCTCCATCTCTTACTTTGCATGTTTCAGTGTCATTCTCCAAATACCATTAAGGTCAACATATTGAATCCATGAGTTCAGCTTCCTGCACTCTTTAAATACTCCTCTTAAGCATCAGGTGGTGCAGTTGTGCTCCTGGATCTGTCAGCAGACACCATAGGTTGCTTCTCCTTCCTGCAGCTGCTGAAGCCGTGGCAGCACCTGAGGCACCTTGCCAGGTTCCAGCTTCTGCACCTTTGGGTCTTCCCCAGGGGAGTGTGATTTATCTGTGGAACAAGATCCTATACACCATTCATCCTCTATGTGAACTCCCTGGTTTTCTTGCTTGTTGGTAGGCTTTTAGGTTTTTAATAACAAACTAGACAAGGACTTGAACACTTGTGCTCCAGTCATGTGGCAGCCTAGTGAAATGTTTGCCCCGTGCAGTAGCACAGCACCTTTAATCTGGTACCTCAAAAAGAGGCTCGGCTGGCTTGCCCTTAAGAAGTAGCACATGTGAAGCAGCATCTTGCATGCCTGAAGGAATCAGAGGTGGCAAATAATAAGAAAAATCAACATGGTTTTCTGAGGCATCGATTACCGCACCAGCTATACAAGGCTTCATGGAAATGAAACTTTAAATCTTTTTTTTAGGTAAATACAGAGTCTATTCTTTTGTCAGTATGGTGAGCTTAACTGTTGCTGAGCGTATAGTAACAGAACTGCAAACTTCCTATTTGAGTATTTCTGTTTGTAATTGATTGCCTCTGAAGAATATTAACACTCAAGTTAGCCATTCTGCTAAAAGAATTAAATTATTGCATTACATTATATTCAGATGGATTGGTTATTTTTTGCCACTGTCTATTCTGACCCCATATGAACTCCTTCTGGACTGATCTAAACATTTTTTTTAATCTCACAATAGTTCCTTTATTTTTTTTAGCATTATAAAGCAGTGGCAAAATGAAGAATTGTGTTTCATTTGTAGCAGAAGACTGCTTAAAACTACTGAGAGTTTTTGAAAAATCTTTGGTCAGTAAGTTAATTCTCTTCCTAAAACAAAATAATGTGATTACTTGGGAATATAGTGAGGAGAAAAGCTATTTTTCTATAGGAAAGGATGGTTTACAGTTTATTTTCTTGTAAAATCAGTTTTTATTTAGTTCAAATAATATGCTGCTAATAATAATCTAGAGAAGACATTTAGCATGATTACAGAACTCAGGCTCAAAACCTAAATGATCTCCTGTGACCAAATCTTTAGAAGGTATAAGGTATGGAGTATCCCATCTCTGCTTTCATTTGTACTTTTCTCTTAGTTGTGCATACAAATTTTATTTTTACTGGATTATCCCTATTGAATGGACTGAATAATAAAATTGATAAAAGTGACTGCCCTGTCAGAAGAGTTGTGACAAAATTCCTAAGTGAGGAAGGTATTTCTCCTCTGGTTAATAAGAAGCTGTGTTGTTCATGTGAACTGACATCCCTAACAAAGCAGTGAATTCCACTTGATTTCAGTTCAATTTGAGAGCTGCTCCCATGCTTTTAAATACTGAACTTTTGTGGGTTCTCTGTGTTGCCTTGTATTTTGCTCTCATCTATTTCTCTCTCAGGTTAATTTTTCTCCAATTAATTAAATCCACTGTAGACAACAGAACTGAAATAGCAGTGGGAAGTATGTACACTAATGAGTTTCTGGTGTGTTGTATTACTCTTGTTGTGTAAGAGCACTCACTGATACCACGGTCCTCCTGTATGTAAATGGATTTAGAGAAGGGATTTTATTTGTGCAAACCAGATTCATATGTGGAAGTTGCTCTGCAAAGCAAGGCCCCAAATAAGCACATCCTCAGGCTTTGCAATAAACTCTGACTGTTTATTTACCACCTACATCACAATGTTCAGGGGTACTCTTAACCTGTGTTTACACATACTCTTGAGTTTGGAAACTTCAAGTGGTATAACTCATTTAAACTATGTCCATGCAGCTGGAGAGTAGTTTTCCTGGATGGTGTGCTCAGTTCTCTTTTCCTTTGCTAGCCTAGAACAGAATGCTTCAAAAGAAGTCCTGTGAGACAAATGTAACCCTCCGTGCCAGCCATTTGGTCCCTAAGTGAGTTTAGCAGACTGAAGCAAATGTGAGAGGCAGGAGGTGAGAAGTATGAGAACATTTGCTTAAGTGTATATGGAATCTGTCTCAGACTCTGAAGGTGCATCCATTTGTCCCTTTTTTGAGAAGCCTTGCACATGGCGTATGTTCGAATTGGCATTGTGGATGTTACCATTTTTCTCCTGTTAAGTGCACAGAATACCACTCTGGCTAGTTACAAGTTATCTGCCGCATCAAAGTCTGTCTGAGTTATCTCTTGCTCTCAGCCTGTGATGTCTCCTTCCTCCTCCATTGGTTTGCTCCTCGAGAAGATCTGTAGACCTAAGAGAGCAGCCAGAGCTTGTGTTGCCAGTGCTTAGGCTGTGTAGGGCTAGTGTTACTACATTTCATTCAAGCAATTTTGGAGGGAAGGAAAAAAGAGAAAAGGAAAGAAAAAAAAAAAAAACAACAAACAAACAAACAAAAAAAAACCAAAAAACAACAAAAAACCCACAAACAAACAAAAAACCAAACAAACAAACAAAAAACAAACAAACAAACAAACAAACAAAAAAAAACAAAAAAAAACAAAACAAAACAAAAACCACAAAACAAAAAAAACCCCTGATTTCTAGGCACCCTGATTGCCCTGGTGTGAACTCAGAGTTTATTTTTATTGTGGTCATCTTTGTGAAGAGCATTTTATTTATAGGGTGTGACTCCAGCCTGGTGGCCAATGAAGCTGAGAGCTTCTGTTATGTCCTGGTGGCTGCTTTGGTGCCTTGTGATGGATGGCCAGGCTGTGTGAATGGCAGTGATGACAGCTTTGGCCAGTGGGCCTGGAGTTTCATAACACAGCAGTTGTTTCTGGAGGCAAATAGTTTTCTTTCCAAATCATTCCCATCAGCCTCTCAAGTGATAGTAAATGTTCTTAGGCCAGGTCTGTCAGCAGCAGGTCTGTCAGTCCTGTAATAAGTGGAATAGCAGATCTTTCTTCAGTGTCTGCCTATATTGGCATGATTATAATCTTATATGATCACTAAGCTGGGCAAATAATGTGGCTGGTAGAGAAGGAGGATGAAGAAATTTGGAAAGACATATCAGCTTTTTGGTCACTGGCAGTTACTGGCTTCCTAATCTCATATCTTATTTTGATTAGAAAGTTAAAGAAATACCATTCATGTATAAGCTCCTGATATGAACAGACTGTAGTGTTTTCAAGATAATATAACCCTAGATTAATTTGGTTTTTTCCCCTTAGCTGCAGAAAGGCTATGTTTAAACATGGTTTCTAAATTTCATGGTTTTTATTGGCATTAGTCCTGGACTGTTCCTGTGTTTGTTCTTATACCTAAAACATGGCCAGTGGATGGCCACGGAACTCTGTCCATTACTAACACTAAGAGGTTATGTCTGCTTTTTATTTGGGTTTTTTAAGTGTAGAAAAATAATTACTTGCTTTGATCTAAATTCACATGATTCTCACTTTCACCTTTCTTTTGCTTTTTAATTGGAATTTGCTTTTTAATTGGAATTGTCAATATATTGACAATGAAGCTATAACATGCTTAGTCTCTTCTGGTCTGTTATGGAATTAACTTTTTTATGTTTAAGTTTATTTTAATTAATTAACATTTTCTCAATTGTATTATTACAGAGGTCTATTTTACCATGAGACTCTATGCCACTTTGTGTAGAGCCTTTCAAAATCATTTGCATGAGCTAACCAGTCAACATGGCACATATCTTTTTGTTAGAGATACCTCCATTTCTACACAGTTCCATGCTGCAAGTGTAATATTCAGAATTATTTAACTCTCTGTTTCTTTGCTAATATCTTGGAGTTTTGTAAAAATGTCTGGTTATTACTTGCATATTTTTAATTACAGAATTACACTTGAAGTTCAGTTCTAACATTTAATACCATAACTTCTTTCTTCAAAAGTGGCTGACACATCTCAGTGACTGCAATAATTTTTTTTTTTCTGTCCAGAATGTGTGTTTATTTACTTCTCCAGTTGATCTCAAGCAATTAATACCTAAGCAAAACTGCAGACACCTTTCAGGTCATGTTTCTGGTTTCTTTATGCTTTAGAAGATAGAGGAGGCACAGAGTTTCTGAGCAAGACAGTTAAGATATGTTGGGTATGTGGCTCAGCTCTTCAATAAACACTGGTACGTACCCTGTTACGCCCTGTTCAAACTCCTGCTGAAGAGCAAACCCATGGCATTTCTAAATTCAGTGGAATTATTTTGCTCTTATTCTAGAAATCAGGATTTCACCTGAATTTTTGAACAATACTATTTCTCAGTAGTATGCAGGATGAGGCAAGTGTTGTTTGGTTTGGCTTTTCAAGAAACGCATTTGGAAGAAAAATATCCCGAGGTATAAACTGAAGGTCAGTCTTGCTGAATGGTGAAGTCAGTCGAAGTTACTGATGCCCCAGTGCAATCACTTTTTCCTGCACAGGAAAGCATGAAGATATTTCACAGATAATGATGAATTTTTCCTCATGCTCAGATTTTGTGCTGATCTTGGGCCTCTGTGCCCTGCAGGTATCTCCAGATGTTGATACGTTTCCAGTCTTGGCAGAACTGCATGTGCTAGGTTCCATCTGTAAAAGTAACTTTGTGACATTTCTCTCATTTTTAGGAAATGAAGTCTGTAGATTAGAGAATTATCAGTGCTGCCACACATGAAACCTAGTCTCAATTTTAAAAAGCTCTAGTGTAATTTCAACTTTGATGTGAAAGGCACAGTCAGCACCTCACAGAGCTAAGTGGAGACAACTCAACTCTGCTGCCTCCCTCACATGTAAGAATAGTTACACTACTGGTCAGAAACACATTTCCTTGTGGGGATTGCTTTCCAAATACATCTCTGAAACCTTTTTAAGCAGAATGGCTACCACATAACGGAAGTTGTTGTCATGTTCTGCAGACTTTTTCAAATGCTTCTGGCAATTACATATTTCTCCCTTTCTTTGGATGCTTTTTTTAAAACCCTGCCCACAATTATGGCACAGTATCAGAGTAAAAGGCTTTTCTCCCTGTATCTTTATTTCCCAACAAAAATGCCAATAACCTGGTATAAACCAAACCTTGTTTCACAGTGTGGTATATCTTCATCCTACCTGTATGCATAAAGTATCCTGGGGTTAAATTTTCAATGTGGTGAATAGTAGATACCTGCACAGATCCTCTTGGCTGCTAATAGGATTTGTTCATGCTGCTCCCTGACATCTTTTTAAACACTCACACTGGTGATTTATTTTATTACAGTGTTAAAGAAGACACTTTGTAAAGTGTATTCTGATTCTGTATTCAGCAACATGAACCACTCTGAGGGAAAGAGACCAACTACATGGCTGAGTCTGTGCTGTATTGCCACAGAAAGTGGTCATAGGTTGTTGGCTCCATATTTATGTGGTCATAAATTGCCTGTTTTGCTGACACTTTAAATGAAGGAGAGCATTAGCACTGCTGGCTTTCTGGCAGGAAGCCTAAGAGGAACTTGGTATGCCTTGTGTGTCTAGCTAATGCCACTTCAATGGAAAGTTTTGATTAAGTACTTTGTGTATTGAGAAGAAATCAGAGGCACTTGGAGGAAGAAAGCTTATCTGCTCCAGACTCATTGAAGAGTAATTTGGTGAGAGCACTAAATGACTTTCAATTAATTGAAAAATATTTTCTTAAATATTGCCAGAAAATACAAGAATATCAGTCTGAATGGGAGACTAGAAATTAATCTGTAGATCTAATCCATTCTTTCCATACTTGCTGGAAGATGTCACAGTAATACAAGCTCCCTAATTGTAATTATCAGAACACTGGAAGCTGGTTTGTCTACAGCCAGTATTTTGATTTGTCATTTCTGTAACAGTGTTTAAGCTTATAAACATCCAATAATTCTTTGTTAATACAGGAATAATGTTGATAGCAAATCTTGTATAACTAGGTAGCCATATTAAAATTATAGGTGTTGAAATTGAACTTATTGGATGGAAATTTTAGCTCTGCTCCCTCGTTCTCATAGTTATGGGAAGAAAATTGACTCAGTTTTCCTCAGACTGTCTAGCAGGATGGCTCTGTGAAAAGAGCAGTTTTCAAGAGCAGGAATATTTCATTTACCACTAGTTACAGTGCATGATTTATTCTGGAATATGCTCTTTGTATGAGTCATTGTTCTAGCTGCATTACAGCAAAGCCAGGAGGGCCAACCCAGGTTTGTACAGGGCTTCTTATGTCATGCTGTGTTCTCCTTAATCCCTGTAATCTTTTTATGGCCTCACTAGGGTGTGACTTCCACCCTTTTATCCATCTTTCAACCAAGATAGAAAATCTGCTTTATTACTCACTTAGTTTTTCTTCCAGGAGAACTGGAGCTTTCTCAAGAACCTATCCAAAAATGTAAAAAACTCTGTAAGGCCCTTGGGATGACCACACAGTGTTAGCTTTTGTCCCTATTTGATCTTCCATCTTTAACACAGCTCTGAGATACTCTTTGCAATAAATAACCAGAGTGAAAGCACACCACCAGCACAACTTTTGAAATGGCCAACTCTTTTGTTTCTCTGTATATTGAGTGACTGGTCAGCTCTTCCTAGTAATCTTATTTTAAATACTTATTCTCCTGTGAACTGTACTGTCAGATGAAACATTCCCTCACCCCAAAGCCTCAGGTCTTTTTGTTTGTTACTTAACATGGACAAGTTGTTTTCTAAACACAGAATTCTAGGTCTGATTTCCTAATGTTTTTCTCTGTTCCTGCTGATGTTTATGAAAAAGTGAATCTGAAGACTGGAATAGATAAAGCTCCTTTCTTTATTCTCATGAATTATGAGATGCCATTTCAGAGGTATGTATCAGATGGGGAGTCTCATGGGAAGGGGAAAAATGAGTGCAACAGATGCATCATAAAAGCAAAAATGCTATTTATGAGGATAGTTCCAAGAATGGAAGATGCCATCAAAAGGTTATTTACCTTTTAGCAAATCATTGCATTTTTCCTGATTTTTTCTAATGTGAAAGATGAGAAATAGTTTGGCATTTATTATCAAAAACCAGTTGTAAACAGAATTACCTCTGGGTATTATTGAGCAATGCTAGATGCCTCCACTGCTTCTGAGAGACAAAGAAAGGAATCCTTAAGGAAAACATGGGGAAAGTTCAGAACCCAGAAAAATGAAATATCTCCAAATATTTCAATTAAAGTAAAGACTACTGTGGTCTCAAACCCTTGGTGAGATCTTTGCTTCACATGAAGTTAGAGCAGTGGTCCCACGCAGAGTGGAGGGAGACATGAGAAACATTGCCCTTATTGTAATCCCTACCCCATACAGCAGACTTGCACACAGCCTCAGGCAGTGCCCAGGCAGGCTCGGGAATTTGTTGCAGCATCATGTGAACACTAAAAGGTTCAGAAAACATAAGAAAAAGCTTTTTTTCGTGTGAAGGTGGTCAAACACCGGAACTGATCGCCACAAGGTGGCATGGTCTCCATCCTGGGAGATAAGCAAAACCCAACTGGTTATGGCCCTGATAATCAAAACCCAACTGGTTATGGCCCTGAGCAGGGTCTGAGCATGAGGATGGACTGGAGAATTCATCGAGGTCCCCAAACAGCTTTGGTGACTTTGTAGTCAGTTGCAGGCTGTGAAGCACAAAGAAGTGGTTCCACATTATGAAGCCTCTGAACTGCAAATTCCCAGGAGCAGGAGAGTTCTGTCCTACTGTTTGCCACTGTCCCTATTGATTTGTCCCTTAAGGCTGGTTTTGGTCACCGTCCCAGAGGATGCTGAGCTCAGCTGACCATTGTCCTTGTCCAGCATGAATTTTTCTGTGTGTGTTAAGAGGATACTGGGCTAGACTGCAGATAGGGGCTAGGTTTAATTATGGAGGAGAGCTTATTTAGGAGAGGAGGGTAAAGCAATGCAGCTAAACCTGTGATCCATTCAGGGAAGCCAAGGAGGAGTCCTGACACTGAGCCTTGTTTCTTCTCTGGGCATTGTAACTCAGGGCAGAGATACTAGAAATCTGGCCAGTGCCAGTGTCCCCAGCCCAATCCATCTGGACTGCTGGTGCAGCTCAGTGCAAGGCAGACTGGTACCCTGTACGCACCTCTTCTCTGCCAAAACTCAACAAAGCTTCCTCTCATTTTTAACTTTGTTTAGTCCTTTTGTTGGGGCCCTGACACTATCCAAAACCAAATCAAATTGACATTTGTGACATTTGACCTCTGGGCAGCTGGGAGGCTTCAGTTTGTGTTATAACAACTATTTAGTTTCACCTGTTTAATAAATGGGATTATCACATTAACAAGTGACATCTTGTTAAGATGTGTGAAAGTTTTGCCACAAAATCTAAAGGCCACAAGAGGAGGCCAAAGAAGGAAAGACTTGACATGTGATACATTTCAAGTCAGAAATGGAGATGAAACAAAGTAAATTAAATTAGAAAAACAAAGCAAAATCTCCAAACCCCAAAGACTGCTGCTTCTTCAATTGTGAGTCCTTGTCTTTCTTTATAAATGTCAGTTTCTTTATAAATAAATATGTTGCTCTTTTAAAATAATTGCTGATGACTCAATAGCTCATCTTTATTATTGTATATTTTAAATATGCAGACTTCAGCATGTCTATATCTATGCTCTTTGGGGGAAAAGTAAATCTTTAATCATACTCATAGCTATCCTTCCTTTCATCTGGTAGTTTACTTGCTTTGACAGGTGAATATAACTTTGTGAGATTAATGGGTTTTTTTAGGCTCACTCACCTACTTATGTAACTTCCCTTACGTAGAGATTGTAATTGTAATTTTTATTTTACTTTAATGGGCACCAGTCAGATCAAGAGGCAGGTTTATAGGCAGTTACAATTGATTTATTGTATTCCAGTTGGTGTTTATAATATTCTCTCCTGAAACTTAGGTGTTTCTCATATAAAAAGGGATGTAAACAAAATTTCAATGTGACAATGCAGAGGTATTTTTTGTTATTGTTACTATATAAACCATGCACCAAGTGCCAAGTAAAGGATCCTGACACTGCTCTTGCTTAGGGGTCTTTTGCTTTGCCCATTGCTGATTGCCACAAGGCTGCAATCTAGCTCTGCTCCTGGCTTTAGTGAATGAGAAAGAAAGGTGGGAAAGCATATCGTTTTGTTTTCTTAGAGGTTGTGTTGTGTTGTGTAAGGCTTGGGGGTCCTTCTTTTTAAGGAGACATTAATGTACCTGGGTGCTTTGGTGAGGAGTCTGTGTAGCTGCAGCAATGGTGGGAACCACCCAGTAATGGGGAGCTGTGCTGGGGAGAGCAGAACCTGTCAGAGCCTAGCATTAGCACTGAAGACACTGGAAAATAAATAAATTTGAGTTAAACACAAGCTTGAAATTGCCACTCTGAGGGAGGGGTGAGTATTTCTAGCAGCAAACAGCCAGTGTATTCATCCACAGTAAAAAGCATTCCCAGATTCAGAGGGGAATGTGACTTTTGCAAGTGGAGCAAGACTCTGGCTTTGGAACAGGCATACCTTAGAAATATGTGCTGGTTTTTTTCCCTATCATTTACATGTGTTACAAAAAGTACAAGCGACAGAGTAACAAGCTGGCCCATAGTGTGATGGTTGTCCACAGGAGAACCACGTGCAAGCTTTGCAGCTTCTTTCCTGTGCTTTCACAAGCATCTCTATGCTATCAGAATCATAGAATTGGATGGGTTGGAAGGGACCTCAGAGATCATCAAGTCCAGCCCTTGATCCACTAAAACATCTACGTGTTGTTTTCACTCTCTGGGCCCTCATTTCTCCTTCTCCTGAAGCTGCCCTTCAGGTCTGCCACTCCGCAGTGTGGCTTCTGCCAGTAGAGATCCAGGACCCATGCACTTAGAGAAGAGCTTCTGCATGTATCATCTTCTATAGAATGATTGTCTGAATTGATTCCAGTTCATAAAGCTGACATTTAATTGACATCAGAGTTAACCATTGATATCCTCAGCAGAGTTAATCCAGCTTTTATGTTTTAATAACTGTGAACAGCATAGAGCCTCAGGTAGATTCCTTTCAGGGTAGATTCCTTTCAAGGTAGATTCATCAGAGCAAAAAAAGATCATTAGCTGCTGGTAATGGATTGTTTCTCGGTGAGGTAGATGCAAATTCAGACATTCTTTGAACTGCCAGTGCAGGCTTGTTTCAATGACAAAGAGAACAGATGAGCCATGGTATCATGATTAGTCCTTTAACTTCTGTTTAAAAAAAAAATCTTTGAAGACCACAGATTATTGGAAATATACTGTCCTACTCATTAATTAGCAGTAGAAGTAATGAGATATCTCAAAACTCCCTCAGTACCTACCTACTTAGTGTGTACTTGGCTGGACTGCGTCTAATTCTTTTCAAAGTGACGTGCAGGTGTCAGGAAAAAAATATTGGAAGCAATTTCCGTCCATTTTGTCTGTTCAGTCACTCATGCTGAATGATAAGCATGTATCAGATCTAGTTATCTATTATGCTTTGTGATGAGATGAGATGGTCTCTGCCTTGCTGTATTCTCCTCTAGTCCATGGGCAACATTCTTGAATTAGGATGAGAGAAATTTGGTGATAACCATTTGTTTGCTGGAGGCAATTTTATACGAAGGAAAATACTATGTAGTAATGTCCTCTCATGCATGATGGTGCAGTTGTGGAAACCTGGCTTGCCCATAAAATTACCAATTTCCCTGAAACCCCTTCAGGGTTTGCATCAGGTGTGGGGTCTGCCTCTGTTATTGAGGGCTCTGCTCACAGGTACAGCTCTGGCTGCAACTGCCACACAGGAATAGGGGTAATACTGTTCCTTATTAATTAATTAATTGAGAGACTGTATTTAATAGAGACTTGCTGAAAGAAAACCTTTCCTTTGGTAAAACACGATATTTTTCTGTGACTTTTAACTCCTGCTTGCACTGGCATCCTGAAATATGTTTGCTTATAACAGTGTATAGACCCTTTCTTAAAAAAAAAAAAAAGAATAAATTTGTCATTCTTTGTATCTTATCAGAAGCACTCCCTCGTTCACCACTTCAGAGAGATAAAAGATTTCTGAGAAGCTTGTGGCTCTGTACACCTCGCCTTGTGATATTTTCTCACAGGAAATATTTGCCTCATACGCAAATGTTGGTTGGTCTCAGTCCTTGTGATTAGCAGTGGCTAAGATACATGTAATTTTAATCTCAAAAAGTCAATCATGTGCTTCCTTTAAATAATGGAAGTTATTTAAGACTGGACTATGTCAAGCTAACATGATTATTTTGGTTTTAAATTGAGCAGAGAGCTGCATGTATTCATGTGATGAATTTCAACCTAGCCTCACTAAACTTCTATATAAAAGGCTGCAGATATTGGCATGTGATTATGACATAGCTAACGTACTTACTGATAATCAGATTGGTTTTGAAATAGCTGTTCTTATTTCCCTCAAATGCTTCTCTAGATTCTCTCCAGTCCATCATGTGAAAGTTTCTGAAAGCCAATTTGTAGGAAGAGACTGTTCAAAGAAATTATTGCTATCAGTAAACGTGTGCTTTGCCACAATTTGTTGCATGGTCTTAATAGTGACTGTAACCTGCATAACATATTAATAAGGGATTTGGAAGAATTTTTTTTCTGTGCAGGCCAGGATGATGGAGACATCTGAGGATGGTGGGCTCCAGAAGTATAGACAGTGCTTAAAGTGAGGTTGCACCAATACTGAATACAGAAGAACCATCATTTCTTTTGACAGTCTGGTGATACTGTGTTTTACCACATTGTCTGAATTCAAAGTTTTACCACAATATATCATACTTCTCAAAAAGACTTTATTAATGCGTTCTGTGATTGCTTCAACCTATTTCCGATATATTTTATTGTGAAAAATCATTAAATTCATCTGACTTAAGGTTTGACTAATAAGAAATAATTTAATACCTAGTCCATCAATCACCATCAAAAGATCAAAGGGTCTTTTGACACTAAAGCTACAGCAGGAAGTCTGAATGCAATGTTTTACCACTCTGATCATGCACACTGTCCTGTAGAAGTAGAGGAAATACTGTAACACTGCTACAGCTTTGCTGCCCTCAGGCTAAGAGCTGGTACCTAATCCAGGTTAGAGGATAACAGATCGAGATGTATCTTAAAAAGGTGGGAGAACAGAATTGCTCAAGTGAAAGTTTATATTGGTAGCAAATTAGAAGAAATTTTAGGAGAATGGAAAGTGAGGTTGCAGCAATACTGAATAGAGAGGAACCATCACTTCTTTGGACAGTCTGGTGATGCTGTGCTTGATGTCCCCAGGATGCAGTTTGCCCCCGTGGCTGCCTGGGCTCACTGGTGGCTCCTATTGAGCCTGCTGCAGCCCCAGGGACCTTTCTGCAGGGCTGGTCTCCAGGCACACCTCCCCCCCATTGACGCCTGTGGCTGGTGCTGCCCTGTGCCGAGTGCAGGATGGAGCATTTGGAGCTGTTGAGTTTGGGAATCTCTGCTGGAATATAGGCAGATCCCTCCCTCAGGAGGGTCAAGACCAGGTCCCAGGTTGGTGTGAGCAACATAAGGTGTGAGCGGTGCGTGTTATTCGTGCAGAGAGATGTGGGTTGCTAAAGAGAGTGAAGGGGAATGGAGGCCCGGTGAGGGGTGAGAGGTGCCCCAAAAGGAAGTGTCAGAAGTGGGATTCGAACCCACGCCTCCAGGGGAGACTGCGACCTGAACGCAGCGCCTTAGACCGCTCGGCCATCCTGACCTCTCGGGTGCTCCTGTTTGTGCTGCTGCTGGCGGTGCCGGTGCCGGGCTGCACTCTGGGTGTCACACAGGAGGTGTTAAACAAATGTGCCAGGCTAAAATGTTGATTGTGCTGAACCTGCTGTAACTACAGCCGCTGATGTTAATTTGGTAGACGCAGCCGTTTGACTCAGTGAGTACCTGAGTGTCGGTGTGTTGAGAAACAGGGACTGCTGTCCATCAGTGACAGGAGCCATGCAGCAGAGCTCGCTGTGGCCCAGGACCCCCAGTTACCTCTCTGAAGAGCTGCTCTCCAGCCNCAGGGACCTTTCTGCAGGGCTGGTCTCCAGGCACACCTCCCCCCCATTGACACCTGTGGCTGGTGCTGCCCTGTGCCGAGTGCAGGATGGAGCATTTGGAGTTGCTGAGTTTGGGGATCTCTGCTGGAATACAGGCAGATCCCTCCCTCAGGAGGGTCAAGATCAGGTCCCAGGTTGGGAGCAGCATAAGGTGTGAGCGGTGTGTGTTATTCGTGCAGAGAGATGTGGGTTGCTAAAGAGAGTGAAGGGGAATGGAGGCCCGGTGAGGGGTGAGAGGTGCCCCAAAAGGAAGTGTCAGAAGTGGGATTCGAACCCACGCCTCCAGGGGAGACTGCGACCTGAACGCAGCGCCTTAGACCGCTCGGCCATCCTGACCTCTGGGGTGCTTTCGTTTGGGCTGCTGCTGGCGGTGCCGGTGCCGGTGCCGGTGCCGGTGCCGGTGCCGGGCTGCACTCTGGGTCTCACACAGGAGGTGTTAAAAAAACGTGCCAGACTAAAATGTTGATTGCGCTGAGTCTGCTGTAACCATAACCGCTGATGTTAATTTGTTTGGTTTGGTGAGTACCTGAGTGTCGGTATTTGGGGAAGAATCAGGGACTATTGTTCATAAATTACACGCACCATGCAGCAGAAGTTTCAAGTTGTACAGAAACGAATAAAAATGCGGTAGGTTGCACAAGGGCATTGCTAAGGCTGATTTGTTTCCTATGCTGTCTATGAAAATCCCTTTGAGGCAGGTGCAGGTTATTCATGTTGAGTGTTCTCTGTGACATTTGAAAGAGAAGTGTTAGACTGAAACAAATTGTATCTTCCCTTGCTGCATTTTTTTTTAAATAATTATCCAAGAAGCTCTAACCATTCCATATGAATTTGGTCAGGATTTAGGAGTAAAAGTCAGTTTGGAAAGCAAGAGGTACATGTATTTGGGAGCATCAGCTTTAAAATTCAGTGGCTCTGTTTGAAATGTAAATTTGGCAACCAACCAATAGCCAAAACATCATTGTTCTCTGGAACCTTAAGGAACAGTATGTTGCAAATGGCATGACAAAAAAGGTTAAAGTCTCTGCTAGATTGATCAGAAATTTATACTGTTTTAATTAGGTACTGTTATGGAAGAAAAACAATTGTTACTGTTTGGAGGAATGATTCTTCTGAATCCAGTTTCTTGCACTGGCCAGCCCAAAGTGCTGAACCTGATGCAATCTCACTGTTGCTAAATGGAGGGGAATTATGACTAGTTTTGACCTGGTGACCCTGTCCTTCATTGGAGATACACAGCAATCTTGACCACATATATAGAATTAATAATACATTTAAATGCTGTGGACTTGGGGACTTGGTAGCAAAAGTCACAAAACCTGTTTATATGGACTCAATAATTTTGTTCAAATTGGAGTCCTAGCTAGTGTGCAGGTGATTTGGGGGGGGGGTGTTGTTTTGTTTTTGTTCTTTTTTTTAAACCATAACTGTTGGAGTCAACAGAAACATTATCAAGTCTTCTTGTCCCCTCTGCATAGCACGATGGGGAGAGTCCAGTAAGTAGAAATACAGATTTCCAGTTATGGCCATCCAAGGCTGCTCATAGAGTAGAAACTTCAGAATGAGCTGGGGTTGTAGCCTACACCCATTCTCCTGTCAGCACAGGGTTGTTTGGGTCTTCAGCCAGCAGCTCCAAACCCTTATTTATGTTCAGTACTTCAAGGCAAAGTGATGGTGCAAAGCAGATGAAATACATCTTGAATGGCTGGGAAAATTAACTAAATAGGTCTTAATTTTAAGGTCTGAATTTAAATCAAGTCTAAATCATAAAGATAACATTACCCATTGGCTTCAAAACTCACGGATTACACAAGGAAGGTTTTTCTTGCAGAACTAAGTGTGTACCAGACATACAGTGACCTTAGTGGAGAATCAGACAAAGACTACTCCTGGACAACACTGGTGTCTCCTTTAGCAGAGGCAATTTTTCAGTCTTAAACTTCAGTGGTTAACTCTCAGGCTGTTGCTGCAAAATGTGCCGATCTGGCAACTTGCTGTTCTGGTCAAAATGTTGCAGTACTTTGTATGCTAGGGGTGGATTCAGCCCTGTTTGCTGATCCAAGACTGAATTCCATATAGCAGTTGCTATGCTGACTGATGTAAGCTCTGGTAAGTGAACTGTACACCTCCATAAAAATTACATGTTCATAAAGATGTATGTGTTCCCCAGCTGCTTTGATGCAGGCTTAACTAACTGCCTATCCATCACACAACCAGATTCGTTGGTCTTGAGGCTGTTCTTTTGCAGGGTGTTGCTATGCTCCAGCAAATGGGCTCCTCAGCTCCTGAAAAGGAGTCTCTGGGACTTGAGATGCATTGTTTCCATTGTTGGTGATAGCTTTGAGAGTACTCAGGAGCTCACTTTGGTTGGGTATGCCCTGATGATACTCCCTCAAATGTTTTTATGCTGGTGCCCAACCTAGATTTTTAATAATAAATGCCTATTATTAGCAAATTGGAGAAAAACTGATTCCATTTTGCATTATTTATGTATATAACAAAAATCAGTGCAGTCTTAGTTTTCAGAATACATGGCAGTATTCTAGAAAGTTCAATGAGATAAAAAATATGGAAAAATAATTCAACTGTGGCTGTCTATTATAAAATTCTTAGCAATGACTCGTCTTCTGAAAGCAGAATTGAAGAATCAAGAATAATGCTAAACCCATATAAGCTAATGTGAAAATATCTGAAATGATTGTGCTGATCGATGGAGCTTCAAATGCTGTTCACATTATGGTGAATTAATGGATTTAATCAGAGTAACAGAAAACATTTGGGAGCAGAAACCTCTTTCCTCAAACAGAACTCAGTCAAATACTGTGATTCTTCTCTTATTTATGCTTTTTTCTGTTGTGAGTTTGCAGCTACTATACCTGCCTGTAATGTCAGTTGATAAGGTTCATGATTTTGTGGATGCTGCATGGGGCATCATAAACTTCTTTACAATTAGAAAGGGAAACAAAGCTTGCAAATCCTGCTTTGTTTTGGGCAAAAATCAGAAATAATAGGTAGCAACAATGGGGTTTCCAAATTCAGATGAATGGCCAAATTCGACGTATGGAAGTGAGTACCCAGTTTTTCTGATACTTTTCCAGCTTCTGGGTGTTACTCCCGAAACACTTTCTGGAAAGAGACTTCCCCATTTACAGCTGAAATGATGTGCAGAATGGTCAGCTAAACTGGCAGGTCTTGAGGCTGTAACTTCCTCACCCAGCTCAGCTGTGCAGAGAAAGTAGTATGTACTCGTTGCTTAAGCTTACATCTGCACAAACCTGTCAAAACTCAATGAAGCTGCAGGGGTCTGAGGTTAGTGCAGTTTTAATACTGAATTTGAAATTTGTGTTATTAGATGTCGTGGTAAAACTTAGGGTGCTGTAGTGATTCACACTGGTGTCAGTATACAGTAGCAGGCAATCTATTTAAATGCTGGGTCCAGCATCTCCAGCACTGGAGATAAAAGGATCAAAACATCACCTGATATCAAAGGTTTGTCTCCCACCTTTTCTATCCCTCCTCTGTCACTTGATAGCCCTTCCTTGGCCATTATGAGTTTCTGTCCTGCAAAGCCACTTAGTGAGAACATCTTTTGTGATTTATTTTTTTTTTTTGTGGTTCTTTCTTTGAATAGGAGGGTTGTTTTCCTTCTTATGTTTCAGGGCTCTCCTTGTGGGCTCTGAAAGAAATACTTACTAATTCAGAAAGAGCAGCATAATCCTGTGGGAGCAATGCATCTCTTTCCAAAGAGAAAGTGGAGTATGTTATATGGATAATAACAAGGCTAAAGATGGTTAAATTGGGACTCGCTTTAAAAATTTTATACCTTTTCAGTATTTTTATAACCTCACATTTTGCCTGTAGTTCTGCAAATGCAAATGTTCTTTAACCTTACCAGTACCCCTTGTCCTGTTGTCAGACCTTTTTGGTTGCATAAGCAGTAATAAAAAGTGATTCATAGACTCAAAATGTTGTCAGGAACCTGTGAAGCTCTTTTACTGCCTTCCATAATTTTTAAGAGACCAGACTTACTCCTTTATATTAAAAACATATTTACATCAGTAGCAGAAACAGATTGCAAGCTAGATTGCTGTGCACTGGAACCATGCTTTCTCAGCTGCCAGCTGCTCTTGCAGCAGAACCTCATGTCTTGTCATGGTCACAGGTAAAAATGGGCTTGAAGAGTAATAGAGGCTTTATCCTGTGCATCAGTTCTAGTGGGAACTGGAGAGCTGAGGGGAGTAGCTGAGAAAAAAATAATCTTTGTTTTACTCTATTCACTTGAGGCTTCCCTATTAAATAACTCATACCCAAAACACCTTATAAGTAAGAATGCTCATAAATCTCCTTTGAATTAGGTACATTCTCTTAAGCTCCCAAAACTAATAAACTGCACTTGAAGATGTAAAGCTGATTAAATGTGTGGAACCCTGTGGTGTTTATAGGAAGCCAGAGCAATGCCAGAGAAGGCTGGCATGGCACGGCTGCACTCTGTGTTCATAACAGAAAATGCCTCAGGAGTGTGTGTTACCAGCAGGATCCAGAAGAAGTACAGCATCAGGGTATGTGGCAGGGGAGGGAGAATTCCTTCTATCCCCTGCAGCTGATGTTGAGTATCAGCTTTTTTTTCCTCCCAAATCACTATTTCATGATGAACTTGAGCACCAACTGGAGAGCTCTTTGGTCTGCAATTGCTGCCTGTTGACCTGGAATAATGTTTTTTCTTCATTTTTTAAATTCCAAAGTGTAATTCAGGGAGTTCTTTAAAACAAAAAGATGGAACTGCCTCTATCTTAATGACTGTAATGAAATTGGCTGTTCACAGGAGTCATGAGTTCCTGTTTAAAGTGTTAACCACTGTGATTATAGTGAGTGGATTTCTTATCCACTGTCATTAGAACAAATCCAAATGAAGAGTAGATCTCAGTCCTGTTCCTGACCTGTCTTCATCCTGTCCTGTAACCTTCCAACTCCCAGGGATAAAAGTAGTTAAATTTATTACTATAAATACAGGGTGTGGATGGGGGTGTTTATTTAGCATGGCAGAAGAAAGGTAACTTGACAGCTGACACTGGGGCAGAACCTGACCTGCAAGATTCTAATTAGTAATTGATGAATAAGCATCTAGCATGACTTTCAGCTTCCAGCTCAAGTGTTCTAGCAGTGCAAAATATCCTTGTGCTTGTTTGGAAAAATAAATAAACAAGTCTGTAAATCATTGGAGATGTGTTAGGCATAGAAACTTGTAATGACATAACTATATTTGATTATTAACAGTGAATTTATTTTATTTTTAGTTGGCAAATGCCTGAGATATTTCAAGCTGCATATTTATAGTTTGTTAAGGCCTGCCCTTGTTTATAAAGGCACAAGCAGGCTATTGAACCTGAAGTGCTGCAGACTCATGGTCTAATTGATGTTAGGAGTCAAATGTTGTTCTGTTGCCCAGACTCTCAAGTGGAAGAACCAAGGATAAAAATGGGTTACCACCTAACCTGTGCTAGAGACCCTGTGGTGCTTTCCAGGAAGGCTGAGAAATGGTAGAGATATTTTATCTTAAAGAGAGATAAAGAGGATTTGGCCATTAGATTTGTCTGTGGAGAGCTGTGTATAGCAAAGAGACATTGTGAAGGGGGAGATGAGAAAAGCTTGGCTCCAGCTAGCTGGAGGGGGCAGAACTCTATGGGATTATCGAGGGTAATGCAGGTTATTGCCTTATTCCGATTTTGGTAGGGTAGTCAGCAAACTTCAAAGAAAGGACAACAAGCTGTGTGGCTTGGTTTCCACACAATAAGCCACTTCCTTCATAGTAAAATTCTATGAAAATTGTAAATCTCACGTCTTCTGGTACTGTATATTAGTTGTGCTTGGTACCTTTTGCAAATTCCAGTCTTTCTCTCCTCTCCTAATGGAAAGGATGGGGTCTGCAACCATTTTCTGAAATCAGTGGTGCTTCTTAAGTGCAGAGGACAGAGATAACAAGCTTCCAGCTGCTTTCCTATGGGCTTACTTGCAACAAAAACCAGGGCAGTTAGTGCAGCCCTTATGATTAGCACACAGTGGTGATGATGATAAATAATAGTGATACCATGTATATTTTATAATAAAACCCCTGAAATATTTAAACATGATTAGCATATTATAAAGTGGAAGTTTTCTTATGATGCATGTTTGGAAAGTGGGGTTCCTTACTGCAGTTGTTGATACGAGAGTCTTGTGACTGTGTTATGCAGTATGTGAAAGAAATAAGCAGTATGTTAAGTGCAAAATACTTAGTCCCTCACCCGGTAACAGAACACAATAACCCAGTAGCTGGCAAATATTAGCCATCCCCATTACTTTCCTCTTTTTCTCAAAGTAAGATCTTTACTTCTCTTATCCCAAAGAGAGATAGTCTGTCTCTCAAAAGACTTACTTGCGTGAGTAATATTTTCCTTGTATATTGTGAAGAGGGAATCTCTACTTTGCCCTGATATCCATGCTGACTTCCCATCCTTTGCTCTCCAGACTATCTCAAGAGCTATTTATGTTTGCAACAACAAGAAATAATACTGGGTTTTGAGTGTGGTTTTCTTGTTGACATTTGAAAAACTGTTTCAGTCTCTTAGTAATATTTAGGCAAATTTGTTTGTTTTTTGTGGTGCTACTGTTGACATTTCCTAAGGGAACTGGTGAAGATATTAACAGCTTCCCAGCACAGGAATGCTTTGCTTGTGGCCCTGAAAAAAATTCCTCTTAACTCATATTTTTGCTACAAGTAATGTGTTTGTGAGTCGGGGTAAATATAAATCAGTCCTGGCTATTTTGGGGGGCATAAATGTCTGCTTAACTCCTTAGTGTTTTGCTCCTTGCAGATATAACAAGCAGAAGGTGCCAATTTATTGTGTGAATGAGAGCTTCTGTGCTATACAAACATCTGCAGTGCAGAGCAGGGAGAAAGTCTGCAAGGAGCTTTGGTAATTGGCTAAGCTTGATGGCCAGGAGAGCTTGTAACTCAGCTAACAGAAATTGGTCAGTTAGGGGCTTAAAGCTGGTAGCCATGAAAAACGATCACATAGCAGAACTTGGCCTTTTCTGTGCAGTGTATGCCTCAAGGGCACTGTAGGTTAGACACAGATTTATGCTGTTGTGAGTTTGCTTTTTTAAGCTGTGCTTTTAAACCTGTGCACTGCCTTATTTTTAATATCTGTATTAATTATGTTAACAATTAACACAGGATGTCTACTTAGAGGGTTTATTTAATCTTTTGTGTGTGAAGGTTTTGAAGACTTCGGGCAGGTTGCATTTTGTTTTGGAATCCCTGAGTATGAAGTTCTTACATGCATCCATCCAGACAGTTTACCCTGTGGCCTGTATTAAAAATGCTTGCATTCTTATCTGCAAAAATCAGTTACAGGTTAGAAACTTAAAAATATTTTCAATTGAGAAGCATTTCTAAACTCAACTGTTGCATCCTCTGCTTCTTTATTGAAACTGCAGAGAAGCTAGTTTTCAAGATGGTCAGGCAGCAGCATTTTGTTCCATTTCCAAGCCCTTTGTAGGAGCCTTGGGGAGAGGCAGTCCTTGTTGTTGGTCTACAACTGTTTCCCTTCCTTGAAAAAGAACAAAACCTGTCAGGAAGAAAGATATTCATCCTAAGGGTAGCCTCCAGTTACATTAAATAGAATAGCAGCCACTTGGAGATGGGACTGGAAGGCAGCCAAAAGGACACTGAAATTTTCAATAGTCTGTCCCTATGCCTGTCTTCCAGTGATCAACAGAGAATGTAATTTCAACCTTCAAACTATTCACTGCAACCAAAGGGAACTGAATGCTGTTCCGGCTCTATTTTAAAGAGCATTGTAACCTAGAGGAGGGGATACTCTTCTCTCAAATGTGCGTGTTGATCTACTATTGCAGCAAATCATTGCTGCTTACTGATTTACGGAAATTGTCCTTTTGGCTGTCTTGTATGTGTTTCATAAGGAAAAACTTTGGCCTTTACCAGTGGATATAACATAATTTCAAGGGGTGGTTTCACAGATTCGTAGAATGGTTGGGGTTGGAAGGGACCTTAAAGATCACCCAGTTCCATGCCCCTGCATGGGCAGGGATGCCCTCCACTGAACCAGGTTGCTCCAAGCCCCATCCGGCATGGCCTTGAACACTTCCAGGGAAGGGGCATCCACAGCTTCTCTGGGCAGCCTGGTCCAGTGTCTCACCACCCTCGTAGTGAAGAATTTCTTCCTAGTATTTATTCTGAATCTCTCCTCTTTCAGTTTAAAACCATTACCACTGATCCTGTCACTACATGCCCTTTTAACAACTCCCTCCCCATCCTCCTTTGGGTGCTGGAAGGCTGCTAGAAGGTCTCCCCAGAATCTTCTCTTGTCCAGGCTGAAACAACCCCAACTCTTTCAGTCTGTCTTCATAGGTGAGGTGTTCCAGTTATCTGATCATCTTTATATCCCTCCTCTGGACTTGCTCCAACAGCTCCATGTCCTTCATATGTTAGATTTCGTATACAAACCGTGCTGCTGGTAACAAGCTGGAGGTGCTCAACCTTGAATTTGCCAAATGAAGTCACGTTTTGAGGCATTAGTGCAGTGAAAAGATCAACTGGTTTTCCTTGTCATGTGTGTAAAAGGATTTAATTATATGTTGTAACTTTTTTGAGAAAATCTCTCAAATGTATGTATCTGAAGACAGATTGCCTGTGACTTAGAGCAAGATTACAGCCTCATGAATCTCCAGCAGTTTCAGGGGTATATTTTCAGTAAGATTTATTTCTTCCTTTTGAAAGATCTGTAGCCTCGTGTGTTTGTGTATGAGGTGTAAACCATTGAGCCTGGTGCTTCATCTCAGCCAAACCAAGATCAGAACTAGGTCTGCCATCACATGATATTAGGCACTGCTGTTCCCTTCCCAGTGGGATCTCTACATACATCTTTTGAGGAAGAGGAGAAGCTGAGCCCTTTTTAGTTTTAGTGAATTTTAGTGAATTTAGTGCATTTTAGTGAAAGTGGTGATATAAGGATATATAAAAAATAAGAAGTTCAATTACATAGATAGTTCCTTAGTAAAAATCTAGTAAAATCTTAGTAAAAATTTGGGATCTTCTCTGTTAAATGATGTATATTCTAATATTTGTGTAGTGCAGTCTTTGTGTTTCCTGCTGAAATGTAGAGCTGTATTAGTAAAGCCATTTTAAAAAAGGCAACAAGATGACATTCAGCTTCAGAAAGATGAGCTGTAGGATTCAGGAACTGAAAATCAGAGGTACAATAGCATTGAGAGGTTCAGATAGCATTGAATAGTGATTTCTCAAAGCTTTTAATGTATTTTATTCTCAGCTTCCCACACAGTAACTTGCTCTGTTTTGCACGTAGGTGTCAGAGTACAGGGTAGGTACATGATCTGCCCTAAAGGCCTGCAGTCCTGCTCAGGCCATGGAGAATCCCTGAAAGTACCAGTAAGTATGGCACTTGTTAGGGTGTCACACAAACGTAGAGGCTTGTCTGAAGTCCCTGGTGACCACAGTAATTATGAAGTGCAGCAGTTACCACTGTGAGGAGTCCATTAGCTTCAATAGAAACTGTGTTGTTGTGTTGGAGAGTAATGTCCTTGTCCTTTTTTTTTTTCATTGAATGTATTAAGAGCTGCACTCTGCAGTGCTACAATTCTGGATTAATGACATGTTGGCAGCTAAAGTGCTCTTTGAGCCCCAGACAGTTTTACCAATAAAATTTTGTAAATGTTTGGCAGATAGAGGAGAAAGAGCCATTTAATAGCAGCCTTTGGATGTGGTATTTGGTAAAAGCACTAGAATCTAGTACTCTGGCTCAGAGTTCTGTTTCTCACTGTGCTTGTGCAGAGCTTGTTGCTTCTCAAGAGCATTATCTATGGAGATGAAAATAGTGATAGATGTTTTCTGTCACATGGATGGCATGGCTTGCTCCTGGACTTAAAATGGGCACTGCTGTTAGCTGTGTCCATCCTGGGTGTTCTTTGGGAAGACAGGGAGGGCATCATTCAGCCAGACCTGCATCTTGTATCTCAGCATTACACAGGCCTGCAGGTCCTGAATACTTCCCAATCTGTTTGTCATGAAATGTCTGTAACATTTTCTATTATAAATTCTTTCTTAAAACATCTACTTTGTTATAAATCCTCCACTTTCTCTCTGTTTCCTCTATGTGCAAATTATGGTAAATATCTGAGAGTCAAGAAGACGACTGGATGAAGAAAGGGAGGAGACAGAAGTGAAAGGAGTGGGGGGAATATGAGAGAGTGAATGAAAACAAGGGACATAGCTGAAGAAAAAGGAAGTTACATATGTATAAACATTTTGATGGCTCTATTAAAATGAATAGATTCAGGACTATAAATTAAGGAAAGAGGTAGCAGAACAGAGACTGAAATTAAAATGTTTTAAATAATAGGGAAAATATTCCAACATTCTGGTGGTTAGTTTTACTTTCTTCTGAAGTGCTTAAGTGTAGAAAAGCAAATTGAAGCAAGAAATAGGGGAAAAAAATGTGCAGTATGGAGCAGGTGAGTAGGTGATCAGAGAAGGAAGAACAGAGAGGAAAGTCTGTCTAACATTTGCTCCAGTGCATTTTGCAGTCCAGGTCAATACTTAGGGCTCTGGGCATATCAGACTAGTATTGTTTGTGATTTTTTTCTTAGGAACACAAATACTTTGTTTATCAACCAGGCCTCTGCTTGCTCACCCCCAACCCGCACTGTGGGACAGGGAGGAGAAAATCCACCTTAAAGCTTATTGATCAAGACAAGGACGGGGGATTTCTCATTCCCCAATTACAGTAATGGGCAAAAAACAGATAGGTTCCACTTGGGAAGAAAATGAGCTAATTTCATCTGCAAGGAGAGAGAGAAAACATGGCCAGATCTTAATACCTTCGCCCACCCTTCCCCTCTTCCTGGGCCTGGATCCTTCACTGCCGCCTCCCCATCAGGGCACAGGGGACGGGCAGGGGGTTTTTAGGGTCACTTTATCACATACCATTTCTGCTGCTTTTCCTCCTCAGAGAAAGGACTCCTCACATTTTTCCCCCGGCTCAAACATGAGGCCCCTTTCACAGGAGAGAGTCCTTCCTGAACCCCTCGGACATGAGTCCCTCCCGTGAGGTGCAGTCCCTCAGGAACTGCTCCAGCCCGGGCTGCCCACAGACTCACAGCTGCTTCGGAACAGTCACCTCCTCTGGCACAGTGTCTTCCACGGCTGCAGATCCACATCTGCCCCTCTCTGCAACCCTGCACAGGCTGCCACATCTGCCCACCTGTGACACATCAGGGCCTACAGATCCACATTTGCCCCCCTGTGCTTTTTCAGGGACTGCTCCACCGCGCTTCTCCATGGGCTGCAGGGGCAGAGCTGCCATCTCACCACGAGCTATGGGGAAATCTCTGCTTGGGCACCTTTCCCCCTCCTTCTTCATCGACCTTGGTGTCTTTTCTCTGGCACTGCTTCCAGCAGCTTCTCATAGGAGCCACCCCTGTGGCCCCCCTGCTTCCAAAACACCACTGCACTCCTTGTTCCTCTCTCCCTTCACAGAAACGATGTAATTTTTTTACAAGGATGGAAAAGTAAGATTATTTCTTTCCTTTAGGAAGGGGCAGCAGTTAGCATACTGTGGGGAATTACAGGCTGGCTGGACCTTGAAAGGCTCAGTAGCTAATTCTCCATCATTTTTTTTTAGGTATAAGGAAAAAAGCAGATCAGGTTATAATGAATAGTTTTTTGCCAGGGCCTGATAGTCAATGCCAAATTGAAATAGTTGAGCTGTATCTGCACAGGGGAAGTAAAGTTGTGCTCATTCTTGACGTTCACTATATAGAAGAGGTCAGTGGGAAATGCAGAAGATGATAGGTTTGTTTGAATCAGTAGGGATTGGAAAAGCAGAAAAAGGGTAAGGTAAACAAAACAGTGGATGTAATTTGAAAAGATAATGCTCATACTACTTTTTGTATTATAAGGCAAACCATTAATTTAAAAGAATTTTAAAGGCGATGGCTTTATGCCTACCAAAATATATGTATTTTTTAAACACAAAAAGTAATTAAACTGTTGAGCTGATGCTTCAGAGATAGAATATCTAGTGAGTTCAGAAGGTCTTTTGTAGTCACTTAGAGGTAATGACACATTCAGGATTTTGTTATCACATGGTGATGTTTTTTTTCTAAGAAATACTAGAAAAATCCTCATTGCACAAGGAATGACACTTCTGGATGACTACAGCCTGAAGAAAGCTTTCCTTGGGTTCTGCTCTTCGATACTGAGTCCTTGTGAATAATAGGAACCCTGTTCTCACCCTAGGTTTCTACTCGTTTTTGTGGTGTTCTGATTCCCTTTATGTGATGAGAATAAATCTGGACACACAACTCATGCTAGAAAAAAAGTAGGCATAAAGTGAAAAATCATTCTAAAAGTGTTGTCTTTTGCCAAGCTGACTGCTAAGGTCACAGCCAAGCAAAGAGAAGAGTGCAGATACCACAGCTAGAGCCCACCACTCCATTCACTTCTCATTTCTGCAGGAACAGAAAAGCTTATTAGATGAAGGTATAATGAGTCACATCAGCTGGCCTGTCATCTACCATAACAATGGACCACAGTCAAAGCCATAAGAATTCATACGTCTGTGTGTGGTATTCATATACAACTGAACGAAAATTTACTCACAAAATTAAGACATTTTGCTAGTATTACCCCTTTGTTCTAGTTTCTCTTGGGACATAAAGAGGGTGTGTCTTTGTTATTCCAGCATAGAAATACTTTGTCAAAGAATGGTTGGGGTTTTCCTTATTATTTTTGTTTAGCCTTTATAGGGTAGTTACATATTTGCTCCAGTGTTCAGGTTTTTAGTGAAAGGCATGAGTTCAGGTTTTCAGTGCTGAAGTGCTGCTTTATGCATATCTGTCTCCATCATCTGTTTGTTCTTAAACTTTCCAGTTCTTTTTAATGTGTTCCTTTTACATGTCTAAATGGATCAAGTGATAGTATGAGGCTGAGTGGGATTGTCCTAGTCTTCTTGATTTCTTTCATAAAAATTACTGACTTTTAAATTCTCTTTCAGAGTTTAATAGCCACTTTTCATACACGAAAAAAAGAGAGCCTTGACTTTCAAGAATATTCCGAAGAGGCTATGAAACAGACTGTCAGATTGCTGTTCACTTGAAATGATCATAGTGATAGAGACTTGAAAAGAAAATTTGCATAACTTTTTTAATAGGAAAAGAGATAAGATTGATATCATTATATCAGATGTTATGCTGAAGGCTATTGCATGTATTTTCTTGCAGTTCTTTGTGGCCTGCTGGGTTAGTGAAGGATGAGAAATCATGCTGGATTAACTTTTTCCTTCAGGTTCCCATTTTCTTTTGTCATGTTGAACATTTAAGCACAAAAATTTTCATTTGAAGAAAGGAAACTTGACTTGATCTGATTGTTTGATAGTTTCAAGCAGTGATTACTAAAGAGTATGATTTTTAGAGCTGAGAACCATAATGGCACTAAATTTAAGCAGTTAGAAAATTCCTGGATTAGATGTACAGATGTCACATTGGAAGGGTTTAATTCCTGATTGACTATAAAGTCTTAAATCCACTGTGAAACAGAAAAATATGTCATTGAGAATAAAAGAAGGAAAAAAAACCCTACATTTTCTCCTGTGAACCAGCTAGCAGAGTTCTACAGCCTTCCTCAAATGTTATACTTGGACTTAAAATATTCACATACAAAATGTAGACGTCATCAAATATTCCATATATGAGATGGAATTCATATGTCTAATTTTTTTCTGAGGAATATTCCTCTTCCTATAGACCTTTTCTATAGACTTCTAGTAGTGATGGGTAACTCCCTGGAAGGTTCAGGAAAGAATTTAAAAAAACATTAAACTGAAGAGAGTTCCAAACAGAGAGAGGGAACTCCATTGTCTGTGTAGGTGAAAGTTCATTTGAATATTGTTTAAAATAGGAATGACTTGAGAATAAAAAGCCTAATACCCAGAAGAAATTACTGAGACTTCTAGTTTGATAAAGGAGCTTTTAATTTTTCAGCATTGGCTGTCATCTTACAAAATTGCTGAGAATTTTGCTGCTGATGTTAGCAGAATCAGGTTCAATGTCTGGATGATTTCTTTATTAATTGATGTTAGTGTTGGGAATTATCTCCTTATTTTAGCTGCCTTCTTTCTCTTGTGTTCTTTGTCACAATTAATGATAGCAAAAAGGCTTGGAAAGGATTATTAAGTCTGTCCCTCTGCCACTTAAAGCTGTTACCCATGTTCCATCTGTATAATGATTGCTTAGATACCATTTTCTGTCACACTCATTTTCTAAGACTTTCTTCCTGTAAATAGGAAACAGTTCCAAAGGAATATACAAACATATTACGGGAAGGTTTGTTTTTTTTTTTTAACTTCTCCATAGCACACAGAAGCCAGCCCCACTTCTGGAGCATGCATGCTGTGATAATACATCACAAGCTTTTTATATTAATTACTGTACAGTATATCACAAGCTGCTAAGGTCTTGTTCTGCAGGAAGGCTACCATTTGTAATGGCACCATGAGCAGATTTAATAGCATTCATGCAGAACTCACTTTGTCACTGCTTTATAGTATGTGAGATAAGAGTTCAACAAATATTATGGGCTAGCCTAGATGAATTGAACATTAGACATGAAATTTGAAATGCTTCATTGATTTTCTTGCCAAAAGGATTGGACACATTTTGTGCCAGTTGAAATTCCTGTATCATCAGGATTTGGGTTTTCTTCCCTAGTCCAATGATCATGCTGCTGTATTAATTGAAGGTTGACTTGAAAGTGTTTTGGGATAATTACTACCTTTGCTGGTGTCAGGTACTACAATTACTAGTAGAATATGATTAGAATCATTATTAAAATCACTGGAATATGCTAAAAACTAAGCATTGCAACTTTCAAAGGAACTGTACACTTGGGCATTTCTATAATATTTTCTTAAAGCCAAGCTAAGCTGATTCCATATGACAGCAGTTTTAATGAGACTCAACAAACAGTACATTTTGTAACCTCAGGCCAACTGCTGAGCAGAAGCCAAGAGCAGTGCTGCAGCTTTAGTGAACCCATTACTGTGAAAGATGCTGGATCCTAGAGCAGCCTGAGACACTCTTTGCACAAGAGATGAAGCTCCAATAAATACAAATGAATATCCAGGGTGATGGGTGACAACTTGGTGCATACATGATTTTCTCTGATTTGACAGTGCCTTGATATGGTCTCAAGGCCTGTGGCTTACTAGCAGCCATTTACATTTTTAGCCCTTGAAACTCTGGTTTTATTTGCAGACATTAACATTTGGGGCCTGTGGTTTCATATAACTATTAAAAATTTCCTTTGCTTGCTTTTGGGGCCTTATTCTCAGAGCTACTCAAGTTCTGGAACAGACTCAAAAAACTGTGAGGATAGTCAACAATGCTGAAATACATATGTTTTTTCTGCCACACAATCCTTACTTTTATTAAATTTTACTGAAGGTGAATTGATACAGGAGCTTCCATTGGTGTGAAGTGTCTTTAGTCACTTGAAGACAGGAAAGTAGTCCTGAGCTGCTTATGGGAAGCCCTGTTGCAGGCCCCTTTGGACCCTTAAGTTGGAAACTAAGAGCAAATAGCTGTGTTGTTTTTTTCATTTTGCTAGTCTCTTAATTTTTCCTTTCTACTTTTAGAAAATAGGGGTTTTAATGAATAAATTTTTTTTGTCGTTGTGTTTGGAAACTTTGGTTCATCTTCAAGGAAACATAGTTGCTGGAGTCAAGTAAACCAGCACATGTTAAAACAAACTCTCCTCTAGCATTGGTATAATATAAACTGGTTAACATGCTGCAGTATTTCTGCTTTTGCCATGCTGTGGATAGAAATCAGTAGCAACAATAAATTATCATAAATTTACCATGCAGCTGTCTATTGAGATAGGTGTTAGGGTTATCAAATCTTTCTATTTCTTGTTCTGCCCAGATTAAAATCTGAGTACATTGAACATCTCATCCTGAAGGTACCCTGTGTTTTCCAGCATGGGAAAAAGTATTCTGTGATTCTGAGCCCAGTTTAAATCACAGTCACTTCCTGATTCACAAGCTTCCCACCCTGCCTCCCACCCTGCCACCAGCACATCCACTGGCTTGGAGCCCTCTGAGGGTCCCCCAGTAACTGTGTGCACCCCTCATGAACAAGGTGAAGAAATTGTGGTTAATAGACCACTAGAAGCAACATAACTCCTCTTTTTCATGATGGCTTTCCTAATCTTTATTAAAATATTCCAAAAGGACCTCTGGAAACACAGTATGAATGGATTTAGGGACTGAAAAGAACAGGAAGGCACAGAGCTGTGTTATTTAAGCTTGAAGTGAACAGGGATGCTGAACCAACTCTGCGGCTGTTTCTGCTCATCAAGGGCATAACAAAACAGAAGAGGTAGTGGCAAAGACTCAAGTACTGCCATTGGGCAGGAAAAGAGGCAGAGATTTGTTTACATTGGTAGGAATAATGTATAATGTGCTGAACTGTACATTCATATTTCCCTGAGATAATCTTCTAAAGAATCCTTAAATCTGAGCAGTTAACCATGTATACCAAATTGTGATTGCTAAATAAGTTTTGCCTGTCAGCTTTGCAGAGCTGCTGAATAACAGTTTAAGTGGCTAACACTGAAATACAGGCTGACAACAGGTTTACCATTTACACTTTTGATCTTCAACCTAGTAAGATGGCAGAAAAAGATATTAAGATAGCTAGTGCAAAAAAATTATGCAATCAGATCCTGTTCCCTGTTTAGTGCAGTGAAATTACTGAATGGCAACAAGAAAGCTTAAATTGTCATCTGCTGACATTTAATTAAGTGGAAAACAGGAAAAATGCACTGTTAAAAAGTAGAATCAGGATCACTAGGAATTTGCAGAGATATAAAGAGACAGATAACCACAAGAAAAATCAATATGGTTGGTGTCCTGAGCTCTATTAGCACTTCACGAAACTATATAGTTTGTGTTTATAGTTGGGTATGATGTCCTCAGATAATGGTGACATTGCAGGAAATGGTCTGGTGGCTGCCTAATGCCATCACTCAGACCAGGAAGGGATAAACCAGAGATTTTTAATCAGTGAAGGAAGGGAAATGCATGATAGTAGCACACTATTTTTTCTTAGAAGGCATCAGGCATGGTACAGTGCAGACTGAGATGCTGGGCCAAATAACAAAATGCAAAGTGAACTTCTGCTGGAGAGATCAAATATTTGGAGTTCCAGGTGGTAGTGTCCATAATCTGTCCATAATCTGAGATGTCATCTGAGATGACATAAGTGTTGCTAGTTTGATCTTGTAAGCAGATTGATAGTTGGTATTTGAAATTGTTCTATAAGTGGCCATCATATGTGGTTATCTTCACAGGGACATAGCAAATGTTTCTTTCCAAAGGAGACTGGCATGAAAAGTAGTTGTGTTATGCAAAAATAGTTTTATAGTCGTTCCCCATTCAGTGTCTCTGCCATGTTAGAATACACCTACTTATGGAAGTAAGATGGTTATGACCATCTTCCATTCCTGGGGTAAGCCAGAGGTTTTATAGGCCTAAAGCTATTTTCAAAAAAAGTAGGCAACTGTTTCTAACCTAGCATTCAGGAAAATTTTTCCTTGGAATAAGGCTGCATGTTTTAGGTCTCTAATTGTGAAATCATGGGTGATTTAATGATAATGTGTAACAGCATTGTCATGACTTCCAAAAATGTCTGGAGACATCTTTGTCACGTGGATGTGATGCCATGGCTTTGTGCAGCTTGTTGCAGTGTAGCATCTGGATTAATGCTGGGCCTGAATTTTAAATGATAATGTATTCTAAAGAAATTGGCACCTGATCTCTTTTCCAGTGTTGCTGTTTCTGCACTCAGTCATATGCGATTGCTGATTTGGGGCAAGAGCAGCTGTGCAGAACTCCAGAATTTTCCACGTCGCAAGTTGCTGACTTATTTATTGAATCAGAATTTATTGCTTCCATAGAAGCTTAAAAGGACAAAAATCTAAAACAGACAGTAAATCCAGAACATACTATCTTATGATGTATATGTCTGCAGGCCCTGAGGACAGTTTTTTTGAAGGTATCCCATGGGAAGTCAAGGATCACTCCAATTTGCCTGTTGTATCCAGTGATGTATTCCTGCCAGTGTGGCAGTGTGGTGATAAATCAAGAGCTGAAGTAATTTCATTTTGAGTGAAGATGGATGAGGCACATATAATATCCATTCCAGACCTCAGACATTTTCCTGTAGTGGAAAGAGAGCTCTCTCCCCTCTCCATTAATATCACCTGTATTTCTGGTGCTTGGAACAGATTTGGAGTGGATGGGGAAATTGTTCTGATCAGGGTCTTATGTTGCACGTGATCATGGCCATCCATTCCTGAAACACCCTGCTCTCAGCCAAATGGGGGGTGAACCACCCTTACTGTTCTCTTCCTTGTGCAAACAGGGCAGTGCAGGAGAAGACATCTTGGTAATGCAGGTAGGGTAGATCAGCAGTACCAGAAGTGAAGAAGAAGGAGCAGTGGCTCCTGATATCCTTAAACATTCATTCTCCCTTTTGCCTTGAGTCTCTAGTTCTCTTCTTTGTGCTTCAGTTATTAAAAATTATGTTTTAAGTTCCTAACTTCAGACAAGTTCCTATGAGCGAGTGGTGTAATTCTTGTGATCAAAGCAGGAACTTTGTTTTTTCATAATAAAATACAAGCATCAATGAATTGTTCACATGTCCACCAAAGCTTCTCTCTCATTCTGAGTATCAGAGATATAATCCCCTTTCTTTTTTCTTCTCCAATTAGATTGCTGTTTCATTTATGTTTCTTGTAGAGTAAAATCCACATATGAAAGGCTAGGGGCAGTGATAATCTGACAAAGGATATTTGCTGTCAGGTTTTGTTGACTTTATTGTTCAGGCTAGGAGGACTTCATTTGGCCTGAATAGCCATCGCGGACTACTGCAAAATGCTAACTGGGTCAAAAATGAATAGCATTTTGCTAAATTGTCAGTTGAGTCGTTGTTATCATAATTATTTTGATGACATGATGACAGTTACATAATACAGCTATTGCTCTGCTGTTGTCATGCTGATTTTATAAAATAAGAAGGTTTGTTTATTTAGGTCTTGATGTATTCATGCAATAGATGACAGACAGCTTTCACTTCTGGATAGAGGCAGAACTTCAGAATGAAATCAGGTATTTTGAAGTAATTTCAATGTTAGAAGTTCCCTTCTAACTCAAAGGTAGAAGATGCTCACAAGAAAGGTTAGACTGCAAGACACCTAAACTCAGAACTTTGTACCCAGGAGGTATAAGGTCAGAAGTGCTCATGTAAGTCAACAGCACCCTGTTACAAATAAGCATAATTTTGATTCAGGCTCACTGAGAACCCTTGTCTGTAGGGTTTTTGCCTAAATTTAAATTTACTTCTAGGACACTGATGGGAAAGTCAGTTTTACTAATGGATAGTAATGGCTTCATCAGAGACATTGAGTCTGATCATCAATTGTTAATTAAATTTCTAATTATTTCTAATAAGAAAATAAAAGAGAAAAATGTCATAGTAAAAACCCCTGTCATATTTTATTAAGCAAGTTGACCCACTAATTTTAGTGTTTCTGCGAGAACTGTAAAAATGTCACTTTAAATTAGATTGCAGCTTATTGATGGAGTGCTAAGGAACGCAACCATTCCATCCCTTTCAGTTTAATGCCAAAATCTCAAGCTATATTGCAACATCTTGCTTAGCATTTTTCCTGCAGCTAAAGCAAAGTCTTTAGCACTGGTCTCTGTGCTGAGAGTGCCTGGATTTAGAATCCCTTACACATGAAAATCCCTAACTAAATTGTGCAAGATTGATTAGTTCAAATGCTTACAAATGGTGTTTTAGACATGAACATTTCTGTTTTGCATCTTTGGTGCTGCACTTGCTTGCTCTGCGAGAGCCTTGTAGTCTGTGTTAAACAGGGCTTGGGTCCCCTCTGCAGGGGCCCTGCAGAAGCTGAGGCTGTTGCTGCTCCTACCTCTGCAGAAAGGAAAAGGTTTTCTTACCCTGCCATGGTGGGCTGGGCCCTGCAAGGAGAGGAGAAGGAGCCGGTGCTGGGGGATGGAGGTAGCACAACCAGACTTTGGCTCTGTGAGCAGAACTGTTTGTCAGAGCCTTGCAGAGGAGGAGTGTTGTAAGGGGTGGTGTTCAATGAAACCCTGGAATAAAAAACAGGGAACAAAAAGGATGGTTCCTCTCTTCTTCTTCCCATCTCTCTTCAATGTGAGGTAGTTGGCAGATGCAGAATCTGCAGAAAAAAATAAAACAAAATAGTGTTGCAGTTAGCATCTTCTAGGATAAAATGTGCAAACCAGACAATCCTCTGAGGTGATTCAGTGAAGTTGATTGATTTATTTTTTTAAGGGGAACTTAAGTTTTTGATACTTCTATTTGAGTTTTAAAAATTATTTTGTGGTCTTTACCTGAGTGCTTGCCACTGACAGGCAGCAGAGGAGCAGCAGCAACACTGCTAGAGAGGGGGCATTTTAGCCCATGGGACATCACAGAATCATGGAATCATCAAGTCCAACCCTTGATCCACTACCGCTGCGGTTACTAGACCATGGCACTAAGTGCCACATCCAGTCTCTTTTTAAATATCTCCAGGGATGGAGAATCCACTACTTCCCTGGGCAGCCCATTCCAATGCCTGATCACACTCTCTGTAAAGAAATTCTTTCTAATATCCAACCTAAACCTCCCCTGGCACAACTTGAGACCATGCCCTCTTGTCTTGCTGAGAGGTGCCTGGGAAAAGAGACCAACCCCCACCTGGCTACACCCTCCTTTCAGGGAGCTGTAGGGAGTGATGAGGTCTCCCCTGAGCCTCCTCTTCTCCAAACAAAACAACCCCAGCCCTTCCTCACAGGACTTGTGCTGTAGTCCCTTCACCACTCCTCATAGGATCTGTGCTTGAGTCCCTTCACCAGCTTGGTTGCCCTCCTTTGGACCTGCTCCTCAATCTCCGTCCTGAACTGAGGGGCCCAGAACTGGACACAGTACTCGAGGTGTGGCCTCACCAGCTCTGAGTACAGGGGCAGAATCACTTCCTTGGACCTGCTGGCCACACTGTTCCTGATCCAGGCCAGGATGCCATTGGCCTTCTTGGCCACCTGGGCACACTGCTGGCTCATGTTCAGCTTCCTTTCAATCCAGAATCCCAGGTCCCTTTCTGCCTGGCTGCTCTCCAGCCACTCTGTGTCCAGCCTGGAGCTCCCCATGGGGTTGTTGTGGCCAAAGTGCAGGACCCGGCACTTGGCCGTGTTGAACCTCATCCCGTTGGAATCAGCCCAACTCTCCAGTCTGTCCAGGTCCCTCTGCAGAGCCCTCCTGCCTTCCAGCTGATCCACACTCCCCCCCAGCTTAGTGTCATCTGCAAATTTGCTGATGATGGACTCAATCCCCTCATCTAAATCATCAATAAAGATATTAAACAGAACTGGGCGCAACACTGATCCCTGGGGGACACCACTAGTGACCGGCCGCCAACTGGATCAGCACCGTTCAGCACCACTCTCTGGGCCCGGCCCTCCAGCCAGTTCCTAACCCAGCACAGGGTGCCCCTGTCCTAGCTGTGGGCTGACAGCTTTTTCAGAAGAATGCTGTGGGAGACGGTGTCAAAGGCCTTGCTGAAGTCCAGGTAGACCACATCCACAGCCTACCCCAATTTGCTGCTGCTCTTTCTTTGTGCAAATCCCTGAAGCTGTAATTTAAAATGCAAGAAGGATGTGGGAATGCTCTGCTGCCTGCATAGCTCAACCTCTGGAATCAAGAGTGGTTCTGAAAATGGCATCAAAATTACATAGGCATTACCTGAAGACAAGGAGATGTATAATGACAATAATACAATGATAGGAAATAAAATAATATTTATGGGTGAGGGTAGTATTACCAATATTGTTAACAATCACTGTTAGAGCTTGAGATGTGTGTCCATATGATGGAAGGTGGAAGGTGAAGAGGTAAATGAGAAGGCAGAGATGATCCTGATAAACCAAGAAACAAGGGTAGTTACAGCAGTCAGGTGAGGAGCAGTAGAAGACAACAGAAGTGATACGAAATGTGTGGCAGTTTTGCAGATACAAGTGCTGGCTTTGTTGCTGCTGTTTCCCAATTGCCAAAGACACTCTGGGATAGTTGGTCCCTTCTCCTGCCCCAGCCAAACATCAGCATCCCCTAAATTAGCAAAAGCCCACACTACTTTATTCTTTTGTGAGTGCTGCTTTGACAGAAATGGGCTTGGGGGGGGAAAAAAAGCAAAATGAACTAACTAAAGTGGTGAAATAGTATCACTAATAACATTAATTATAGGATTCCAGCTGTCCTCAGCAGTTCTGAGTCAGATACCTGCACCAGCTCCTCTTATTAAAAATGTTGTTACTGTTACTGTTACATATGTCATATGTGGGGATTTGGAATTCAGCAGATAAGAAAAGCAATGATACAAAAGCAGCTGCAGTTGTGGCAGGAAATATAAATAATTTCATGGATACAATATATGGTTTATGTTTTTAATATTGTCTCTTAGTAACAGGAAGGAAAAGAGACTTTGTAGAGCTGAAGACAGGGCAGTAGAGCTTTGAGTCTTCAGGCTGCACTTTTTGTAAAGATACCAGTATTCTATTTATTTGGTTTTTTTTTTCCACCAGTGGCCTAAAGATACTTCGAACTATTATGGAGGGCTTGATAAAGATACAAGGTCATATAATTTAGGAGGAAGCTCTTCATGTGTTCTGGCAGGAATGTGTTAAGTTACTTAATGACTGTATTGGCACACTGCTAGTTTGGACTGGTATCTTTGGTTGTACTCTCTGTAGGAATGGCACTGAATTTTCTCACAGACGGTTTTGATAGCTGACTCCCTGGAGAAGGGGTTACTATGGAGCTGCAGTAGCCATCCCACCATTATGGTTGATGCCTGCTTTACTCTGATAAACCTAGTTTTCAATTAAATAAAATTTCCAGAAACAAAAGTAACTCATTAAACTGCAGATCTTGTTCTTGGATTCCAGTGAGATGTTTTTTCTTTCTGCAAGTTTAGGGGAAGGAATTCTGAATGCATGTTAAAGCTGTATTTATATACATCATGTGTCCTACCAGCCTTAACCTGGAAATTCTTGATTGGTGTTTTCTTATTAGTTGTGTTTGAAGCTTGTCATGTTTTTCTCCATCTTTTCTCTTTATCTTTAAAAGGCTTTTAATAGACAGTGTAATAGGCTTTATGAAAAATCGCAGATATTCAACGGAGGGTTCTTCAGATAAATTATACAAAGATTAAGGGTACATAAAAGGATTTTTTTTTCTAGTTTATTTTACTTAATAAGACTGCACTGTGATAAGTTTGTATATTTAAATACTTCACATAGGGAATAATTCTGCAGACTAGCAATAACAAACATAGTCTGGGGAAAAAAAAATTGTGATACCAGAAACATTATGTCTGTAGGATTGAAAAAAAACCTACTTTTGGTTTCTCTGCTATTCATAATCAGAAGTACTGTTCACATGAACAGTTGTGCAGTAGTCCTGTTGGGCATGAAAGAATTCCTCAGGAGCAGTTCTCAGAGTTTTTACAGACTGACTCAGCTCTTTTACTAGTATTTGAGTTGGAGAGGGGCAGAGCCCTTGTGATTAAAGCTGCTGGCAGGCCCAGAGAGTCTGCGTGCTGGTGAGAGGGACTGCTCTGATGCATTGATAGTGGATTGAGAGTGACATACAGAGTAGATGCCTGGATTGTTTTATAAAGTATGTGGTGTGGTTTTTTTACTGTGTTTTTGTTTTTCAAGCAAACAGTTTGTATTTGTAGCCCTGAGAATATTAATTTTTAACCATGATTTTTCCAGAGAAGATTTTGCTTACTGGGACTTCTTTGTAGTTGCACTTTTTTGGGATGGGAGTTTAAGGAACTAAAATACCTCAAATATTGAGCACTATACTGGTGAAAGCAGAGCAGGTGTTACTTGGTGAACATACCATGCTCTTTTGTGTGTAAGAATATGGAGACACTCTAAATGTCAGGTGAATGTGCTGGGTAAAATATGGGAAGCTGCTCAGAGAAAGCATGCAGACTGTTACCAGAGACCCAGAGGTGAAGAGGTTGGTTGTTCATGGAGAACATGGGAGGTAGGAGAAAGGCAGCATAGAGGGGACCTCCCCTGGGGGCTTTGTGACAGCAGCATGCATACATTAGCTATGAAGCAAACAATTTCCTCAGCATGTGTCTGCTATTTGCATTGTTTATTGCCTTGTTTTACATAAAGGCCAGGTTGTATCAGCAGTGTGGGTAATGAGAGTCACCAGGCTTGGCAACACCTTTCTAATTTCTTTCTCCATCTCCAGTGTAGGCAGTTGCAAAGAATAATGTATAGCGTTACCTGATCTTGCAAAGTGCTTTGATCTGGTGGCACAAATCCAGCACTACTGGGGAGGCACTTTTTTTGAAGGGGAAAAAGGACAGTGTGGTAGGGAGGACAGTGTGGTAGCCCATCCCCATGTAAGCAGGGGGGGCAGGTGATGATGGCTAGTGTCAGCCCCGAGGATGGCAGTCACCCACAAGCTGAAGGCAGTAGGGCAGGTCTGAGGGCAGGCTGGGAGGTTGGATTGCAGGTCAGGGTCTGGATCACTGGGTGCAAAGGCAGGCACTAGCATGGCAGTACTGCATTGTTCATCCATACTGGATTTGCCTCCAATAAATTATTCCAAAGTTTAATTTCTCTTACTGTTAGGAAATTTCATCTTTTTAAGGTTTTATTAATCTAAGCTGTGTTTACAGCTATCGATTCTTATACCTTTGTTTGCAACACTGGAAAGTAATTTTCCTTTAAACGTTTTCCATAGGTAATTGTATAAATTCAATGACAATTCACCTTTCATCTTTCCCTTATGAATTGAGTAGATTGAATGCCTTTAATTTAGTATTGCAAGGCTTATTTTTCAGCTGTGGTGTTACTTCTGTTCTCCTTTGAAGTTTTCACAAAGTTGAAATAATGAACTTTAAAATCTGAAATATCTTTCTAATCTGTTAGTATTTAAATTCGATCATATATGAAAAGAGAAAGATTTAACCTTTTCTACCCCAGTGCTGGACCCAGACCTTTATGAGAAGCCAGGCATGGCCTTAGGTGACCAAAAGTCTGTCTCTGAGCCATTTCTTTCCAAGTCAGGATCTGTCAGTCTTTCTTGGAATCATACTATCTTGGAGAACAAACAAACAACCAAAGAACATTGAAGTGACAAAAACTTAAAAAAAATTGTGTTGACTAGCATTAGTTTTGTTCCACCTAGTTATTGATAAGTCACTGTGATGACAACAGTGAAGGCTTAGAGGCCTTGATTTTTCCAGTGGATGGGAAGGATACCTTTAGATAACAGTTAATACTGTCACATTTTAATGAGAAAAGATTTTGTACTAGCT
Source organism: Florisuga fusca (assembly GCA_038090715.1). Classification (NCBI taxonomy): domain Eukaryota; kingdom Metazoa; phylum Chordata; class Aves; order Apodiformes; family Trochilidae; genus Florisuga; species Florisuga fusca. The sequence continues at coordinate 15,324,926 of JAAWXA010000021.1, forward strand.
TTTGAATCTAAATATATAGATATATAGATACATCTTTTAAGTATGTGTGGGAGAGGAGAGAGAGGCATTTTACCCTGTGCCTAAAGCAACATTTTCTGTTGCTACATTGATCATTTGAGAAAAATACTGGAGTGAGCTTGATTCATTATGCGTATTCCTTTATTAGAATTACTGTATGAAAAAAAGATGAGTTTGTGACTTTGACAGAATTACAGAGAAATCAGGTTTTCTTACTGCTCTTAATGCCATTTGATGATACATCTTCCCGGATTTTGTTTGCAGGGTGGCTCTGGGGCACACACCCCGCCACACGGGCTGTGATGGGCTCTGCAGGGAACTGGTGCCAAGCTGGGCGCCACAGGGCCATTAATTCCAAACTCTTCCACCATCTGCTTTCAGGAAATAGAGAGGGGAACGTCACTGACCTTCGGGGTGTTTTTGCCTTTGGCTATTAGACAGTCTTCTTTAGTACTGAGCCCTGGCTCAGAGCTCTGCCTGCAGTCCTTTTTCCTTGCTCTGGCTCCCACCATGAGCCTGAAAGAGCCTGACCTGTTACAGACCGTGTAACACATTTCTTCTGAGTATTAAAAAACTAGGCAGAAAATTGGAGAAATGATAAGTCAACCTTTTTATACCCAGTGAATAAGGTTTCAAAAACAAATCAAAGGATCAAACCGTGTAGTTCCCAGCTGCCCAGTGGCTCCTGCAGGCTCGGTTTGTGTTGCTTGCTTTGCTGTGGGGACATGCCTTGCTCCTTGCTGTGCAGTGTAGGTTTGTGCTAGCTACAAATTCATACAGAGTTATAAAATGCTAAGGAACCTTGCCTGCTTGTGCATATACTCCTTTGTCTCAGCAGCATTTATTCCCTGTGTGTGGCACTGAGCTGGGGCAGTCATCCTGCTCACTTTGTGTCCCAAGGAGCAGTGACAGCCTCTGATAGCTCACGCATGTGATATTTTTATACCAGAGCCTGGCTTCTGTAGTCTGAGAGGCTGAAGACTAGGAGGAATAGCTGAAGCACTAGCAGAGAAACAATGTAGGATAAACCTTAAGCTGGAAACTGGGAGAATTTGTAACTCACAGGTTTGCAGTTTCATGAGTTTTTTTTTTTTTAAGCCCCAAATAGCCTTGCTAGAGGGCTGGTCTGCTTTGGGATTTCTGCTTCTGCCCAGATCTCTCAGCCAGGCAAGTGAATTGAGATGAAAATAAAACAGCTGCATTATGTAAATTTGAATGCCTTTCCAGCTGGAGAAGAGGATGAAGCTTGGTATTATCATTGTGGTGGTCTTGATGGCCTTTTTATATTGGGCACATAAGGCTGTCAGCATGGGGTATGAAATGCATTTGAGACCCATGAACATCTGCACTGGCCTCTTGCACTCGAGGGATTTATTTTCGACTTCTTCCATTGTGCTTGGAGTGCTTAAAGTGTCATTTGCAAAATTAATCCTTGAAAGGGAGGAAGAATACTGATTGCATTTGCAGAAATGGAGTAGAGACTAAAAGCCTCATTCAGCAAATATTGCAGATGTCAGATTGTGCTAAAAAAATTGGCAAAAATGTCCAGAATGGTTTTAGTCTAATTCAAAAGCCACATAAAAATGATGGCAACTGGACATCTGAAACCTTTGAAAACAAGAGAAGCCTTGAATTATCTATAATCCATTTGAATAGCAAAACAGTTTTTAATAGAAATGTCACAATGAATATTTTACAAACTTTTAAATTAATTTTGTTGATTTAAATGAGAGATTAAGCAAGTAGCACTCAAGTTTGAGTATTAGTTTGGTAGTATTTCCACTTGAAAAGCATCAGAAAAGAAAAAATTATCCGTATTTAAAGTAAATTTTGATGAAAAGTTCAGAAACCCAAGAACACAAATCTTTGTTGTTTTTTTTTTCATGAAAAAAAAGACAAAGGGTGGATTTTTAGGGGCATTCTAAAACAACATTTCAATCTGAAACTTTTTTCTGAAAAACGTGTTTTTTCTTTCTCAAGTTTCTAGTTTGGCGTTTTCCTGTGGTCTTTTGTGAGAAGTGTAACAAATGGCAAAGAAGTTGCTTGCTGCATGAGTCTTCACTAGTCTGTTCTGGAAGAAGCAGCACTTTCTGCACATAGCACATTTACAAGTTTGATGTGAAAATACTGAGAAAAGCAACTCTTCAAGTCTTCAGTGAGCACTTTTGTCCTCAGACGGGTGTAAATGTGTGCAACTTAGTTTACTGAAACATCTTTCTAGTTTCTGGTTCTTCTGCCTTCTCCCAGAGGAGGACCTGCAGGAGCATCTGCTGCTGCTTTGCAGAAGGACAGAGCTGATCGTTATATTGGCATTCAGTCTCTCCCTCTTGTGATCCTTGTCCCTTCCTGTCATGCTCTATTCCTTCTGTAAATATTAATTTGTTGTGTTGTTTGAATTTTAAGACCTTTTTTTTTTTTCTCTTAATACTAATTTTCTGTAGTTATCTCTGGAAGATTTGCTTAAAAACTATAAACTCAGTTTGAGGATATTGAAAAAAAAAAACCAAAAAAACAAACCCCTTTTTTTTTCCTTGGCAGTGAAGACTAAGAAAAATGTGAAATGGCTGTTTATTAAAATACTCAGACTTATTTAGAATTCAGGCAGCATTTCCTATCTGTTGAGGCAAATATTTATTCCTCCTGTGAGGGCTGCTTCCAGTGCAATCTGATAGACTGGATACTCATGCCAGTGTCACTTCATCAGTGATTTAAAAGCAGCAAAAGTGAATATTTTGGGCAAGATCATCTTGCAAGTGAGAAAGAACCTGGCAAATACTTGAAACCTTCAATTGTTATGGTACCCTCTTCATAAATAATTTCAAAGTGTTGGGGATCATCACTTCTCTCCTTTAATGCCTCTCCACAGGCAAAGGACTTCCATCCCACAAATCTCCCTTTGGTGCACTGGGGAGCCAAATTCTCCAGCAACAGCAGCACCCAAGCCTGTGTTAGGCATTTTTGGGCATTTAGCCTCTTCCTTCTGTACTGGACACTGCCACAGAGCAAAGAAGGTCTCCTTTTCCCAGCTCTTCATCCTCTCTTCTTTTTCCTTCTCCTTGTCAGCTGTTAAGGTTACATAGTTCTCAGGCTGCATGTGCAAATTCTGCTAATGTGTTAGTACTTACTTATTTTGTTCTTTCTGAGCTTTCTGCAGGTTTTAAGAACAACTCTTGCATCCTTAGTTAAGATACTCATTATTTGGAGCAGATGCAACACTGCTGTAATTCTTAACCAGGGAATCTTAGATGTCTGCTTCTCTCAACAGGCAGATGTCTACTTTTGCCTAAAATTATGCATGATCTCTTGAAGAGATTATCTAGTATTTATTTTTGTTTGTTTGTTTTCACAGAACCCTAAACGGTAAAACAGTTTGTAGATTACAATTATCTGTGTTTCTGAGTTTTAGATTTATTTTGGTATTTACTTTGGGATGTTTTTCCTGCGTTGTACTAAAAATCTGTAGGCTGTTCTTAGTAAGGCACTATTTTCTGAATGGAAAGATAAACACCACTTTACACTTCAGGAGCTAGCAGAATATGCTTTTAAACCGAAGAAACTGTTACTCCAGTGATGTGTGATGGCAGATGGGATGATCCTGACTGTAAAGTGCCTGACTTTCACATGCAAAGTGTTGGTCCAGCTGTCACAGGTTTCTTCTGTCCGTGATGGCAGAGGTCTAGCAACAGAAAAATGAGGGTGAAACTATTGTTTTCAGAAGACCCATGTGTCCTCTGCCTTTATGGTGTTTAAATGGTTGCCAGGGAAAATAAAGGAAGGCCCCTTAGGAGAGGGAATTAGAGACAAACTGGCTCCTGGTCTGTCTTGCATGTAAATAGTATGACACTGCAGCAACAATAGCATGAATGGGAAATTTGTTTATTTTTACCTATGTTACAGCAGTCTGCCATTTGTTCATTATTCTGAATGTAAGCTTGCTAGCTGCAGGCTTATGTATCTGTGTGGGCAGTAGGAATGCACATAAAAAGAAAATGTATGAGCAGAGCCAGAGAGTTTTTTAGCAAGGATGGGCCAACCTAGATAAATTAACTCCCATGCACTGGTTATATGTTTGTTTGAGTCTTTTTGTTATTAGCTGTAATAGGTCATCCCTCCTTGGGATGACGACAGTTGTCACCTTAGTAACTGTTTCCAATTTTCATTGCTGCTGTGAGCAATTTTCTGTTTTGCTGAGGGATAAAATTCCTTATGCATCAGGTGCACTGCAAATTCGGTGAGAAACAGTTATTACATGTTCCTTCTATCTGTTGTGCTTCTCAAACCTGTAACTACATGGGAGGAATGTGGAAAGCACAAATTACAGCTCCTATGATTCCTGGCAAAACTATTAGCAAAATATTACTCCATTGGGGGTGGATATTTCTGAAACAGCAACTGGTGTCGCTGCTTCCCATCGAAGTTTCTTTCTTCTCAAGAGTCCAATATAAGAAAAGAATCTATGCAAACTTGAGGGGTGTGATGGATATCTATTCAAAGGACATTTGCAAATAGATCTTGTACTTCTTTGGACTAGCTGGATTTCTGTGGCATGCAAAACAGGGTGCCTGAGCTCTCGATGCCAGCTGCTGGCCCTCCACTGCTGGGCTTAAGTTTGTTTATGTTGGCCGAGGACACTTTGTCCATCTTTTATACATGAATTCTCAGGTTTGGGTTATGTCTAAGAGCTTTTTATCCCTTTTTAATTAAACTGTTGTTTATGAACTACATCATGTGGTTAGCTGTGACAGAAGGCTGTGACCAGCAAGAATGTGTTTTTTCCTGTGGGAGACCCTTTGAACATGAAATGCTTGTAGGAGACACATGGTAACCAGCTCTGCATGCATCACAGACTTCCTTATTCTCCAGGGACATGATGGTTGCCAAGCCAGTGAGTTACATCTGAAAGGTGGAGTAATGCTGCATTAGTGCAATAAAATGCATGAATCACCAGTGTCAGAGAAATGAGAGAGGAGGGCAGCAACAGAGGTTAGCTTCATATAATCCACAGAATTCATAGATTTATGTAGCACGGACATATGGTCTGGCCACTGCTTAATGGTGAAATGTGAAAATAAAGCCTGCATTCCTAGAGCATCACTCATATATGTTGCTTGGGCCACATGGAAATTGTCAGAACAGCTACAGCCTTTTCACTAGCAGCATCTGTAAGAAGGTCTACATATGTTTGTTACTAAATTAATAAAATTTAAAAGAAGACGAAGAATCTGCTACATTGCATGCATATAAAGAGGTGCTTATGGTGATATCTTTATGCCTCTAGCTACAGAAGTGCTGCACCAACACATATTTAGGATTTCCAAGTTGAGCTTTCTGAACAATGGCAATTTTCATTTTGCAGTGTGTTTTTTGGTTTTGCTCTGTGCTGGAATTGATCCAAAACCCCCAAAGCAGCATCACAAAATGAAATTGTGTGAAAATACCCATTTTCAAATTGCAAAGAGAATTTTTTTATTTGGCATCTACCTTTGGAAATTATAAAAATGTACCATGAAATACAGAAACATTTCAACTGAAATTGATGCATCTGTGTGAAACATTTCAGCCTTGATGAAACAGCATAATTCTGTGGAAAAAAACCCCAACACCCAAAACATTTTGTCAAGTTTTGACAAGATCTAGTCTCTTTTCAGAGAAGTCTCAGAGTAAATGGATTAATTCAAGCTGTTTGTTTCTCTTATTTTCCTTAATAGAACTACTTTGCCAAAAAGATATATTTTTTTAAGTATACCACAGCTTCCAGCCTCCTGACACTAGTGTGTTTCTAGCACTGCCTGACAGGTAATATAAAAAATGACAGGCCTGGAACCAAATGTCTCACTGGAAAGTAACATGAACAAAAATGTCAGGCTTACAAGTCATAGCTCGAAAAGCTGAAGGTCTCCCCAAGTGCCCTTATCATTTGTCTTTTTCTAATTTGTCAACCAATGCTAGCAACTAAGTCTGGTTCCTCATATTCCTCAGACTACAGACAAAAGAAAAAATTGACAAAATTATGCTTAGTTCAAATGCATGCTAGAAAGTGATATATAACTCTTTGGTATAAGTGCTTAGCTAATGCTGCTCAGCCTCCAACCCAGTGGTTTGGCACACGAAAGGTTGCAGGCAGACTCACTTTTAAAGATGAAGTGCACACAGGAAAAATAATCACCTGAAATGCAGTTAGTCCCTCCCACTGCAGAGGATTTTTCTCCTATGTGCTTGTGAGGTTTGCATCAAATTCGGAATGTCATAATCTGGAAATGTGGCTTTGAGAGTAATTATGTCAATTTTCATCTGCAGTAACCAAAGCCTGTATTTAGGATTGACCAAGAGGAAGATATTTTTAGGACTTTTAAAATCAGTAGGAATAATATGCTACCTGATATAGCATTACAGATACTTGGTTTAATGACAGGTCAGTGAGCCTACTGCTATCCCACATGCCTGTGAGGTTCCAGGATGGGACAGCTGTCATCTGGGTTTGATAGTGAGCTCCAGAATATTGCATTTCACTTTTCAGCAAGTGTGGGCAGCAGCAACGATTAGATGAAAAAGTTTTGGAGGCTGAGAAACATCACTAGAGAATTATCACTACTCAAGGGTGAAGCACATCCCTGTTCTACCCCTGGGCACTTCCTGTGCATCAAGGGAGGAAGGCTTGGGGGTAAAGACACCTTATCTTTCCCTCCCAGCTATTCAGCTCCAAGCTCATCCCACTTGTGTCAGTGTGACTGTTCCATAGGCCAATTACTTTTCTCATCCCTATTGACTAAAATCTACTGCCATCAGCCTGAGGGCTTGAAGGGATGGGTGTCCGGGAACATTAATTTGCAGGTCCCTGAGAAATCTGGCCTTTTTCCACGTTAAAACACCACCATTTATTTATGGTAGAAAGATTTCATCTTTTTAAACGTAATTATCACCAAGTGGCATCTTTGCAAATCATTACATCAAACTGTATCTTTACTGTATGCTACTAAGGTTTCTCACTTCATGGAACTCTCCCAAAACTGTGTGAGACTTCCAGTGGAGTGAAAGCAGTATCAGATGTGATGTTGCAGGAGAGATCTTGCTAGCAGAGGTGGATTCTGAGGAACAGAAGCAAATAATCTGCTTATGTGCAGTTGTGTTAGCTCTGAACTGGGGCTAATACTTTGATAGTCTGAACTGAATTAACCCTCTGCACAACTTTTCTCTTAAGACCTGCTTGAACAAAACTACTCAAACTTGCAGTTTCTATCCATAGGTCTTAATATAGTCTGAAGAGGCAGGCTGAACAGATAAATGGAAACCCATGTGGAGGTAATTATATTTTCTTTATTCACTCACAGATGTTTCTGGTAACAGTCTTTCTCCTATAAGAAATGTATGTGAATGGATCTCTCTTGATTCCTCTTGAGGATGTGAGTTCCTTTCAGGAGGAGGCATCGACTGCTTGATGATGTTTTTAGGGATCAGAGGCACTGGCATGTGCAGTCAAAATTCTGTTGCTGCAAACATTCCTTCCATGCTCACAGCATTCAGGTCCAACTGGTTAGGCTGAAAAATAAACTGCTGCTTTAATAATGTCAGTGCCTTATTTTACAGTGCTGGTTTGAAAGTACCAGGTGATACATGGATGAAAAGTACTATTCTCTACATTGATCACCCTATTTAATAGAAAGAAGAAATTACAAACCCTGGGCAAGCTCCAGTAATGTGACTCGAAGCAAACAAGCAAAAGCCTGGAAGCCCTGTGAGTGGAACTAACATTTATTTTGGCTTCCAAGAATAAACCCAACTCGGAGTGCAGTCTGCCTTCCTAGTAAAAAAAAATAGGATACGGCTGTGCGGCAGCGTGCACGGAGGAACTCACACGCTGGGTCTCCGGTGTTCTCCGGTGTTCTCTGCCCGCAGTGTCGGTGTTGCATCACGGGCTGATGAACGCGGCTGTACCCGCGGGCTCTCGGCTCTGCGCCCCGGGACGCGCCCCAGCGCGGTGACTCCGCTCCTCCTCCCGCCGGGGCCGCCAGGGGGCAGCTCCGCACCGCTCGCCCGCAGCCTCCCCGTGGTAGCCATCCCCGCTCGCACGGCAGCTTCTCGGTGCCCCTTCACGCCCCGGCCTTGCACCGAAGGGGTCGTGAGAGCTGGGGGAATGTTTCTGCCCGGCTGCAATTCTAGATTGTCTTTCTGTGTCGCTTCTGTTTTCTTCCGGCTGTACCAAAACAGATGACACCAAGCTGGGAGGCAGTGTTGGTCTGAGTGTAGGAAAGCTCTTACTGAGTTAACTGGACAGGTTGGATTGATGCGCTGAGGTCAGCTGTATGAGGTTCAACAAGGCCAAGTGCCAGGTTCTGCACTTGGGTCTCAACAACCCCATACAACAAGACAGGTTGGCGAGGAGTGGTTGAAAAGTTGCCCAGGAGAAAAGGATCTGGGTGTGCTGGTTGAGAGACGGCTGAACATGAGCCAGCAGTGTGCCCAGGTGGCCAAGAAGGCCAATGGCATCCCGGCCTGCATCAGAAATAGTGTGGCCAGCAGGATTAGGGCAGTGATTGTCCCTCTCTGTACTTGGTGCTGGTGAGGCTGCACCTGGAATACAGTGTTCAATTTTGGGCCCCTCACTAAAAGGAAAACATGGAGGTGCTGGAGCATGTCCAAAGAAGAGCACTAAAACTGGTGAAGAGTCTAGAGCATGCTTTTGAGGAAGAGTTGAGGTCACTGGGGTTGCTTAGTTTGGAGAGGAGGAGGCTCAGAGGAGACTTTATTGCTCTCTACAACTACCTGAAAGGAGGTTGTAGTGAGGTGGGTATTTGTCTCTTCTCCCAAGAAACAAGTGACAGAACAAGAGGAAATGGCCTCAAGTTGTTCTAGGAAAGCTTTAGATTAGAGACTGGGAAAAATTTCTTCAGTAAAAGGGTTGTCAAGCATTGGAACTGTCTGCCCAGGGAAGTGGTAGTCATCATCTCTGGAGGTATTTGAAAGTCTTGTAGAGGTGGTGCTTAAGGACATTGTTTAGTGGTGGGCTTAGCACTGGTAGGTTAACAGTTGGGTTTGATCTTAAAGGTCTTTTCCAACCAAAGTGATTGTCTGATTCTTGAAAAGAAAATCCATGTAATATATTACACTGAAAATCAAGAAGAATACAAACAATATTATACGCTATTTCTTAAGATGCTTGAACTTCTCACATCTCCTAATTTTAGTCCTGTTGCCATTTGAGAAGAATTCTGATTTATAAATATTATTAACAAGAGCAACTTAATACCCAATGCACAATGTCTGGTCACATGAGCTCTGTGCCTGACTCCAGAGAACTGAGAGGGTTTGTCACACAGAGCTGCACTCATTCACATCAATGGCATTTGGGGACTGCTCTCTGCTGTCAGTTTTCCCAAGGCTTCCCTCCTCATCAATAGAGAGTTTAAATCACCCTCAATCAGGTAAAGTAAAATCAATCAGTTGTCACGTCCTGTGACTCTCTGTTCTCCCTTTTCCAGATGTTTAAGCAAAGTCATAGAGGCTGAGCTGTATACCGATGAGCTTTATAGGATATAAAAATATAAATCCATGATTTGGTAACAAAACCCAGTTCTCTCAGGAAGGATGTGAATTCCTGAAGTACCTGGTACTTGGGCGGAAAACAACATACTTTTTACAGTGAATGAGGGGGTCTCCAACATATATTTGTTGAATATATAAATTTTTACCCTTTTAAGGTATTGAAGTTAAGAAGGGAAAAAACTAATAACATCCTGACCCAAGTTTTCCCATGTTTCCTGAAGCAAAAGGAATTATTTATGTGAACCTATTTCTAAACAGAAATTAGGATCGTTTTCCCTAAGTGACTTAAACTCATTTCTAATCATTTAACCTCAACCAACAAGTTTAAAGTGATGTTAAAAACCTATTTAAGGCTTGTTACTTTGATCTTATTGCTACTAATCTAATGGCACAGTTCTTAGTGAAATCATTACAAAATAATTTTGTTCACATGCCATCACGTGAAAGAATGCAAACAATGTGAAAATGTGTTGCAAGGAATATGTATGTGTTGTGTGTTGTGGTTTTTTTACACGGGAGGCACCCTAATGCTACCTTGAAATTAATCAGAAGAGTCCGTGCTACAGCAGCATCCTCAAAAGGATAGGCTGCTGAGAAGGTGCCCACTGGGGCCCTTTTGCATGCCCTGATTTCGAGGATCTGTGTGTTCCCCAGCCTGTGCTGTCCTGTCCAAGAGCCTCTGAGCACTGTGTCTTTCTGCAGCCCCTCTCCTGTGATTGCCCCTGGCAATCCCTACCTTGTGCTCTGGGCTGGGCAGGGTGAGCAGGAGCTTTGGCTGCCTGGGGTTAGGCAAACACTCTGCAGTGCCACCATCCTGACCACAGCACTTGGCAGCCCTGACCCCACAGAGATGCAGCCACTGTCAAACGGGCCTCACCATCCTCAGGCTTCTCTGGGGACCATGAACTTGTTTCTCTTGAACTTCTTCATGGTGGCTGCTTGGTGAGAGGGCTGCCGCTTGTTCAGAAGTGGCTGGCGGTGCTGCTATCCCTGCAGATCTCTGGGGAGAACTGCTGGTGATACCCTTTCCTGTTGGGGATGCATTATGGTGTTGTGTTACATATGTAAGAAAGAGCTGTGTGCTCTGCTGGCGTCAGTGATTTCTATTATGGTATCAAAGCACCAGGGAACACAGTGTGATGGTACAAGCTCAGCTGTCTGGATACACTTTGACAGACTTATACAGAGTGATTTATACAGAGACAGAATGATTCTTCCAGCTTCCTGGTGGCAGCAGCCTGAAGGGCCCCCTTTTCTTGTTATTCTTGGGCTTTCTGAGCAGGTCCCAGGGGTCACTACAAAAGTTAGACATTGGATTGTGAAAGGATTAGGCCTCAGTGACACCTGGGGAGACCCAGCGACAGATTGACACTGATGTGAAACTGATGGGCTGTCTGCTTCCAAGGTCTTCTGACGTGTGTTGGAGCTTGGTACTGCTGCACTTTCCTTAGCAACTATGTGTGATTCATGCAAACTCATCTGCATTAACAAGTTCCTGATAGATCCTGTGCACTTCTCAGGACTCCCACCTCTCAGAAATTAATAGATTGGTATTTTCCAGTTTACAGTGGTCTCAGCATATTTCTCAGTTATTCCTCTTTTATTCTGGGTTCCTTTGGTTGTAGTACTTACATATTTTTTTTTTCAAAAGGATGAGGGTGAAAACCGCATTTTAGCTCTACATCTTTTGTTCCCTTCTGACATCCCTGCCTCAAAGACCAAAAGGGGAATAAATATGAAGTTCCTAGGTCCCTTAATATTAGCAGAATTAAATTCTTAGTGTGACTGTAATTTTAGGCTGAGACTAAGTGTTCAGAAAAGTATTTGTAGAAAGACTTTCTGTTTCTGTAGTGTTGATTCAAATTTCATTTCTTTGCATTTGTGCTGTTAAAATAACACCTCAACCTGACCTCTTAATACCTTACATCTTCCACATCTGTTACCTGGGGCCTAGTGGTTCCCTTGCTGTGTTAATTTTTAAACTAATTAGTTTCCTGATAGCAGAGGAGCCTCAGGCACTGGTGCTGTCTTGCTTATTCCTGCTGTTGTTTTATCTTTTCAGTTTTTCTATCAGTATCTTGAAGAGAAATGTTTCAGTTAAGTAATATCAAGCCTAAAAGTGGAGAATTGTAATGAAAGAAACAGGAACTTGGTCTTAATGGCCTAATATTGTTTTGTCTAGTGGCCATAGTCCAAGGTTCCTTTCCATGAAGACAGATAATTTTGAAGGAAGAGGGGACCTTTTTTTGCATGTAAGACATGTTCTGCATGTCTTGGTTTTCTGTAAAACCTGTGGATGATCTTTTAAAGGCTGAGTCTGTTTATATCATGTTACATCTCTTTTCAAGGTCTGATTTGAGAACTGGCATTTCTCAAATGTCCAAGAGCATAAACAGACCCCAGAGATGCCTGGATGGGAGCTAGGAGCATTGTGCTTGCAGCAAAATGGAGCATGTCTGAGGGTTCCAGATCCTTTTTCATATCATATTGAAATTTGGGGCAGTGTGTCCTTTCTAGATGTGAACAGAGCTGTTTAACTGACTCTTGTCCAGAAGTTCTCAGTTTGTTTGAAAATTATTTTTTTAACTCATGTCTGGATCATGTATTCCTTTCGAGTAGAGTAATGGGAAAATCTGGGAGTGAACCTATAGATATCTATTTCACTGAACCCTTCATCAAAGGCTTTAGCTTCTGTTGACAAACATGATACTATGACAGCTGCTTCTAGATTAAATGGTGCCTGTGTTCCCTTTCTGAACTCTTCATTATCCCAAATGACTCAGCCATACCACTGTTCCTGCTCACCCTTCCCACGTGGCTTTGTCTCCTTTTTAAATAATCAAGGTCTGGATGAGTTCACTGCTGAATGGCTCAATCTCCAACTATAGACCACCACAAAGTTTTGAAGTTCTCTTTAGCTCACGTGCTTAGATGTGGTGACAGGCTGTGTGTTGTTAGACTTAGGAACAAAACAGATGCGTGTTTCTTAGTGGTTACAGAAGGGAAAGGTGGTGATCAAACTACTCCTTAGAGTTCACTAACAATTTTTCCTTGTTTTCTTTGTGTTAATGCCAACCTCTCTGGAGGTTTTTTTCCTTTGTTACATCTGGTAAAACACTGGTAAGAGGAACAATAAAGAAGATGGTTGTCTTGTCAATTTGCTTGGAAAATGAACAAACTGGGCAACCATTTATCAGCTGAAGGGAATCACTGCATGTATCCTGGAACGGGCATATCTTTTGTTCCATGGTGACAGAAACGTCTCTTTCAAGCAGAAAATGTAAGCTTTTGGGCACTGTAAGTTCATCTGCAGTACTTTGCTGACCTGCAGACAGATCCACTCTAGATTTTTGCTTGAGTGCTGCAGAAGACTCCAGACTGGGTAATTGTTACCAATGCTGGAACTTGAAGTCTTCATTACGATTTTTACTGTGTAACTCAAAGTTAACAATTCTGTATCAAATGATGCTTTCCCAAGGCAGCTTTATGTTCAAAGGACTTAATTAATTTGTATTCTATAATTCATCATGCTTACTTTGAATAAGGAGTATCCTGAAGCTGTGTGTCCCCAAGTAGGGCAAGCCACATTTGTAAATGAAGTGAAATTACTTTGATTTGTTTTCTTAGTATCAGCTGCATCACTAATTCAGGAAAGATGCAAACCTGAAAAGTTGGTGCATAGCCAGCTTCATGTCTGTTCTTTTGTGGAAAACTTCCAAGTAGTTTTTCATGTTTGCTTTGGCAAGTGATTACCAGTGGGGCTGGTTAGTTGCTGTAGGTAGCAAAATTTTGGCATTAGTAGAGTTTTGTTTGTTTAATCAGAAACAGGCAGCAAAGCTGCTCAGATGTATGGTGTGGCCTCCGTACAAAGTGAGTTAGCTGGCACTCTTCTGTTTGAGAATGTATTTATACACATCTACACACATAATGTCTGTATAGCATCCATTAAATTTGCCTGTCATTAGGTTTAAAATTGTCACCGGATGCTACAGGGACACACAGGTTTTTTTAGGGATCCCTGGCAAAATGATGACTACCTACAGAAGGCAACTACTACTAGCTAGGGTTATAGTTATAATAGAGCTTTATTATTACGTGAATTTTTAAATAATGTGCACAGGTTATTGTTGCCTAAAATTTCTAGCAGCTAACGTAGCTTAGGGTTACAGAGCATTCTTAGCCATTATCATAGCTTTCAGATAAAGATAATTTCTAGTAGTTAGTGTAGCTTTCTTGTACTATATAGAGATTTTAGTTACTTGGGAACTGGATCAAATTCTTAATAGTGAGTTTGCCATACGATAACCTTAATACAGACTCAGACTTCACCTAAAACAACATTGGTCACTCACACTGTCTCTGAGGAAGCAGGTGATGGTGGGGACATCCCAGGTTTTGCCATCCAGCAGCAGTTCTGGTCTGTGTTGCACTTCAGACTTGCAGCTGCCTGATCTCACATGGGCTTCCCTGTTCTGTAACTGATGTCACCACCTCCTGGCCATGGGGCTTGGTGGGCAAATGCTCTTCTCAGAATGCAGACGGGGGGATTTTCTGTTCTGTAACAGTGGCCATCACATCCTGGTGACACACATAGTTTCGGGAAGAAATAAGGGGATGGTGCATGATCAGCATGCTTACAATATGTAAACTGCTCTTTGTCCTAGAAAATGTTGGTTATGCTAACCATACTATTGGGGTCAGGAACAGAGGGTACCAAACACCAGGACAGAGCAAGTTGTTCCTAAACCAAAGTGAATTGCCACAGGTTCCTGCAGACGCCAGAAGCATCGTTAGGTTGAAAAAGGGATCAAACACAGTTATAACCTCTTAGATCTATTCAGCAGGGTTGCATAGGCTACCAGTTTTCAGAAGGGATAAAATATTTGCCCTTTTTCTTATGCTTTCTCGTAAGTTACAGTTTTGGTTGTTCCTGGGAATAGGGTTGGGAAAGAGAAAAAGAATTGTTCTGGCTCGTGTGGCAGTTTTGGTACTGTCACAGTTACTGGGTGGATAAACTGTAGGTGAAACAGTGCTTAAAGAACAAAATCAAAACAAAATGAAAACAAAATCTCAAAACAAAGAAAGAGAAGGGAAAAACCAAACCAAACCAAACAAACCCACTTGTTCTGCTAATACAGATATATATTCATAGCCAGACTGTGCCTGCTCTTTCTAAGGCTCTGCATGAAATTAGGCAGGGCCATGTAATATTGATGAGACTGTGCATTGATTGTGATGAGGAACACAGGGTTGCTTCTGGCTCTCTGTGACAGGGTGATTAACGGTGACTTCCTGAAGATGAGACTGGCATTTTTGTAGCCACTATAAATAGTGTTGGAGTTTTGACTGCTCAGCTGCAAATACTTGATCAAAAATAGAAATGTAATAACAAATACCTATTTATATGCTGTTGGATGTGTAGAATAAGACTGCCAATTCCAGTGCTGTTCAATATTAATGTTTGAAAATACAAATTTTGTTGAAGTTATCAATATATTTAAATATTTTGCGAGTGGATGATCTAAGTGGCAAGTGCTTCTGTCTCTCACAGAAACGTGTGTGCCATATGTCTCCGAGCTTGCATTAATCATGGCAGCAAGTGTATAATTGTATGAAACTTGCATAAAAATTAGGATTTTTGGTATTTGGGAAACTAGGTTTATGTTGAGTATCCAGGAGTTTTTATGTATAGTTGCTTTGTGTTTAGTTTCCAGTCAAGTAAGGTGTAGGACTTGTAGAATGATTTGTGATCATTTCAAGGAGACTTATAGTAGCTCTCTGTAATATTGTTTATATCAGGATTGATAGTTCTTCATGTGGTTTCATAGTGCTAGAAGTTACTTTTGTTGTGCATCTTATTTCCTAAACATTTTGATGTGTTTTTGTCAAAAGTTATGTTCTGCAAAGAGAGCAGCAAGCAGTAAAGCAGGCATAAAGTGCCCTTGTAAATGTTCAAAATTAGCAGTGTACTTAGTACTACATCCTAAATAGCATGGGATCTGAAGGAAGTGTTCTTTCTGACGTTACTAATGCCAGTTAACCTCTGATTTAATGTGGAGACAAGGAAAATTGTTGACACTGAAAAGTTTATTAAAATGTGAAAGAACATCTTATGCTTCTGAAGGACTGTTTTTATAATATATTTTTGCTCTTCTGCTAAGGAACTGATTTTGGTTTTGTTTTTTAATTAAATCTTTTTCAAATTTACAGAAAACACTAGGAACTAAGAGATGGTTTAAAAATAGCATTATTTCTGAAACAGATCTCCCCTAGACTTTGGCTGCATTACTGCAGAAGAGACCCAAGAGAAAAGTGAGATGACTCCAGCCTTCTGGATTTCCACTGAGGTGTTTTCCTTGTTGTATCAGAGAGGATCTAGCCCAAGTGGCTTCCTGGGTCAGACCATTTAAATCAACTGTGGTCTGGGAGCTGAATGTCAGCAGGTGTTGAATCCAAACCCTGGGGTTAATAAAAATCAGAAACAATTAGCTGTTAAGTTGTGTTTTTTTTCTTTATTGCTTTAAAGAGATTATGCATATTACAATTTATGTAATGACTTTCTTGTAAAATTCCACTTAGCTCATGTATCCAAATAGCTTTTGTATTACTTTCATTCACACACATTCAAATTACTAGAGTAAAGGAGGTTTCAGCACATTTTTTGTCTCTAATTATCTGTTCTTACTAGTGCAGTGAACTTTTACATTAGCAATGCTGGGCTATGAAAATTTCCTTGACAGTCTCCCATACTTTTCTTTAACTACATCTAATTAATGAATTTATATTCAAGAACAAAAGAAGGAAAGCTAGAACCAGATAAAATTATCTGTTTTTTCCTTATATTTCCTTATTTTGCTTTATTATGTTGTAAGAGATTGTTTATTGCAAATATAAGATTGGATGTGTTAGCGGTCAAAGAAAGTCTTGGAAAATTCTGCTGTATTATTTTTTCTGCATAGCTTGTTTGTATATAAGGACAATCTCAAGTTCCTTTGTAATAACAGAGACATGTTATTATGCTAATCCCAAACCTGTGCATTCAACATGAAAAAAATATAAACACATTCAGTCATTTCTCTCAAAGGGCTCACAGTGGAGCTTAAACATGAAATGGTCATTCGGTACCGAGTCATCGGGGGCATATTTGTCACACAGTGACAAGTGGCATTTCACAAGAGTGGATGCTGGGACTGGTGCTGTTTAACAGCTTTGTTGGAGGCATAGACAGTGGAATTGAGTGCACCCTCAGCAAGTTTGCTGATGACACCAAGCTGTGTGATGTGGTTGACAAGCTGGTAGGGAGGGATGCCATGCAGAGGGATCCTGACAGGATGGAGAGGTGGGCCCATGCCAACCTCAGGAAGCTTGGTAAAGCCAAGTGCAAGGTCCTGCACCTGGGTTGGAACAATCCCAAGCACAGTTACAGGTTGGGTGGAGAACTGAGAACAACCTTGAGGAGAAGGATGGGTGTTAGTTGATGAGAAGCTCAACGTGAGCCATCAATGTGCACTTGCAGCATGGCCAGCAGGTTGAGAGAGGTGATTCTTCCCCTCTACTCTCTCTTGTGAAAGCTCACCTGGAGTACTGTGTCCAGTTCTGGACCTCCCAGCACAGGCAGGACATGGAGCTGTTGGAACAAGTCCAGAGGAGGGCCACAGGAATGATCAGAGGTGGAGCACGTCTCCTGGGAAGACAGGCTGAGAGAGTTGGTGGTGTTCAGCCTGGAGAAAAGAAGGGTCCAGTGTGACTTTATAGCTGCCTTCCAGTACCTGAAGGGAGCCTATAGGAGAGCAGGGCAAGGATTTTTTTAAAGGGTGTGTAGTGATAGGATAAGGGGTAATGGTTTTAAACTGAAAGAGGGTAGATTTAGATTAGATGTAAAGAAGAAAATTTCTTTAGTTTGAGGGTGGTGAGACCGCAACAGGTTGCCCAGGGAAGCTGTGGATGCCTCATCCCATTGAGCTACCTGGTGTAGTAGAAGGTGTCCCTGCCCATGCAGAAGGTTGGAACTAGATGACCTTTAAGGTCTCTTCCAACCCAAACCATTCTATGATTCTTTGTAGAAAGTCTTTACAGAAGTTGCACTGAAAATGGTTGAACTTGGACCTTCTTACTTGGAGTAAGAAGGACCATGAGTCAAACAAGTCTTGTGGTGAACGTACACACCCAAATAGTGTACAATGGTTCCTTTTGCTGTGTCCTCCATCCTCCGGGCCTAACTCTGCCTTCCAGTTTCAGCATTCCACATGAAGGATATAGCTTCCCCCTTTGTGTCTAGTTACTTCTTTGTTTTATTTCCACCATTGTTATAAAGTGCTTAAATGAGATAGTACAAGTATTGGAAAGCATTAGAAACTCCAAGCCGTTCTTAGTAATTGAGAAATAGACTACGTGAACCCCACTGGTTACTGACTAAAGGGTGAAACAGAGCAGATAAAACATGATTTGTAGCTGGACACCTGTTTTATTGTTCTGGATTCATCCTTCTTGACAAGGCTGACTTGACCAAATACGTGACTGTGAAATCAGCACAAAACATTTATAAGAAGGAGAATTACAGCTTGGAGACAAGGATAAATTCCCAGCTGCAGTAGGAGAGTGAGCACAATATATTTTGTCGTTTAAAACTTTTAACGAGAATCTAATTCACTCTTTATTCCTTGTCCTCCCTGAAATATGAAGCTCCCCAAAGCTCACAACCTAATGCAGGCAGCACATTTTCTGATGCCACATCTGCTCCATGGGTGCCAGAATGTGCTGCAGGACTGCTGCTTGTCTGCCCTCAGTGCCTGGCAAAGCAGTTTATAAAATTCAGCCATGGGCTTGTGATGGTGAGCAGCATGTTGGTGTGAGACAGTCTGCTGATTGTAGACAGAGAAATACGCAAACTGATCTGCATGTCTGTGCTTTTCATGGACTGAAGAAGTGTCTCAGCAAACAAAACAAACTACCAACTTTCAGCTCTGTGCAAGAAAGGCTGTGGTAAACTTCTTTTCTGGAGGAGCTGTGACTAGGAGTGGCCTGAGTGTCCCTAAGGAGGAGGGAGGAAGGAAAGGTCTGGTGATTCATCAAGATAGAAAGGCTAAACTGAGATAAAATGGGAGGAGTGCTTGACCTTGCTCCACCTTCTAGCTTATCTGTAGGTTTTTTCCATGATCTCTATTAATGTCTGTGCTGCTTATCTATGTCATTGGCAAGGGTATGGCTCAGAAGATGGCCTGCAAAGCAGCATGCTTCCTGTCCTGTCCTCTCTGGAAATGCAATCTTCAGCAGAAATGTCTGCAAATCCCACATAGCATTCTTGTTTGTGACATTGGAAAAAGTTTTGCTGACCTGTCTGTTGAGTGTCTCTCACATCATGCTGTCACCACAGAAGATGATTACCTGTATGGTTAAAAGTCTGGCTGGTCAGAGGTGGTTCATGCCAGTCTGCTTAGTCACAAATACTGTAAGGAGCAGCTGAGGGAACTGGGGTTGTTTAGCCTGGAGAAAAGGAAGCTGAGGGGAAACCTCATCGCTCTCTACATCTGCCTCAGAGGAGGCTGGAGTGAGAGGGCTCATTGCTTCTCCCAAGAAACAGATGATAGAACAAGAGGAAGCGGCCTCAGGTTGTGTCGTGGGAGCTTTATATTGGATATTAGGAAAAAATTGCTTCACTGAAAGGGTTGTCAAGTGTTGCAACAGGCTGCCCAGGGAAAGTGGTTGAGTCACCATCCCTGGAGGCATTTAAAAGACATGTAGACATACTTACAGACATGGTTTATTGGTGAACTTTGCCATGCTTGGTTAATGGTTGTACTCAATGGTATTATAGGTCTTTTCCAACTAAACCAATCCTGTCATTCTTATGATCTGCAGCTATGCATTAGCCTGCTGCTTAGATCAGCTCCTATGGCTCTTTGCTCTTGCACAGAGCCCACAGCCATACATGAGCTTGGTTGGATTTGTGTGGTTTGGCTGCCAGACAGGAACAGTCTCAAGCAAAAGCTTTACCCATATTTCGTTTGAGGCCTAAATCTGTCTTGGATCTCAGCTTTCAAGTGTAAGGTGAGAATATTTCATCCTTGCTTTATGGCAAAGGTGATAAAACAACCTTTGCTGATGATGATGCTCTCTAAAAGGCAGATGAGTGCTGATTTTTATAAAATCTGTTTCATACTGTATGGAAAAAAATATTCTGGAACAGATCCATTTGTGTTACACCACATTTGTGATAGAGCACGAACCTCTTCCACATGTATCAGAGGAAGAAGACATGTCCCTGGACTTCTTGTGTGGGAAGAAAACTGCCTGTCATAGTTTATAAGAAACCTAAAGTAAGCGTGGATGGAGGACCCAACAGCTGATCTAATCAGAAATGGGCGTACTCCAGCAAAGTAACTAATTTATTGAAGGTAAAAAAGCAACAGTTTATGACTGTGTCTTAAGGAGAAATAGTTCTCTGCAATATTACTTGAAGCACAATTCTGGAAGGTACAGGTACAAGCAATGGATTTCATAACAATATCAGTATTCTTTTCATACTTCTACTGCAGAGAAGTAGGTATCAGTACAAATTCAGAGTCTGAGGTATTATTTAAATGTAAAATATTGCTAGCCCTGGTTTATATTTCCATTTTTAAAATTAGATTTTAATGTTAGGTTAGATTTAATTTTTTATTAGATTTGTCAGCTCTCCAGATTCATCTGCATTTCTGCTAGTACAACAGCTTGCAATTGATTGTCCCTATTCTACCACAAGGTGCAAAAATCTTATTTCACTTTTCTTCTGTGTTTATTTTTCTAGCATTGCTTTTTCAGTCAGGCATCATCTGACTTAAGCTCAAATTAGCACATACAAAACTTTTAGTTTTGACAGTTGTCAATACTGCTGACAGACTAGTGTCTGTTTATTAAACTAGACACTTGATTTTAAATGCCTTGGTTTCATATGTCAGTAGATTTGTGGAAAACCAGTTCCGTTTTGAAGAATGTTAGATTGAGAAACTTTGGAGTAGTAAGACTTGCTGTTAGACTCTAGGTGTGTAAAATTTTTGAACACATGGATGTGATGATCTTTTAAAGATTAAAATTTTAAAATACCAAAATAACCAGTGGACCAGTAGAATGTTAGAGTAGTGTATTCTATTAAAGCAGGACAAAAGGTGTAGTAAAACAGTTAGTATAATACATTAGTCCACAGAGATAGCATTGTAAGACAGTCAAGGAAAAATATATGGGCAATATTTCAGGTCAGTCTTCCCCAAGAAAAAGATTTATCAAACTTGTCAGTAATGCAATCATATTTTTCTCCAAACACAGTAACAGAAGCTTGTAAAGTTTTATGATATTAACAGCACTTTTCTCGTTGTAGTAATGAAATACTCTGAGAAGAAAAAAGAAAACCTAAAACCCTTTAGAAAATCTCCTTTCCTCCCGACTATGCTGTGCAACAAGCAAGCATTCCCATCAGATATTTATTTTTAAGAGGCTAATATAATGGTTATCATGCAACTGTTCAGCATATTATGTCTGGAATTCAGACCAAAGGAAAATTATTTCTGTGTCTAATTCTCCATGACTGTGAATCAGAGAGAATTCTTTGTCTTGTCTCTCAATCTTAAATAAAATCAGTGTTGTGGGAGTGTATGCCTCTGCCCTCTTCTCTGCTGGGATGGTGTTTAGGAAGGTTGATCAATCTTGTAAATTTCTGTTTTGGTCACGGGACCCTTGATTGAAGTGGAATCTAAAGGAGATGTCTAATTTACTGTACAGTGAGCACTACATAGTGACCAGATACCAGATGGGTTGGTATATGGCCAGGAAGTCTTCCCTCTCAGAAAATTGTTTCTTTGAGACAAAGTACTTGAAGATACTGCTGTCCTCTTGACTGAAAGACATTGAAGTACACAGCCTGTTTCAGTGGGAAGTCAGACATACAAGTTTAACACAAGTTATAAGAGCTCGGTGGTAAATTACCACAATTTGGCAGCAGAGGAGCAACTCCATTAAACAGTTGCTGCTTCTTGATAGTGAACATTTTTATGCATGACAGAGATACCTATTCTGAAAAGGTGCTCTTTAGACTTTTTATAAATTTAAGCAAATGCATGAATTCTTGGTTACTTTATGGTGGAGAGGACCAGAATCTGATTTGCAGTTGCCCATCCTCCAAGGTTGCTTAGTCCTGTTCAAGCCACTGGGCATACTAAGTCCAGTGGCCCAAATTCTGACTCATATCTTGTATATCCCTGTAGAAGATTTTCTCAAATTAAAATAGCTTAAATATTCACATGACCCAGCTTTTTAGGCTTATTACTGAGGAAATGAATTAAAACACATAATCAGATTCTTGCATGAAGTACTGTAAGAAAGCTCGGCAAAAATTCTCCTGAGACAAAAGTCAAGAAGGGTTTTACATAGTGTTTTCCAGTCCTTTTAATCTTGAGAAAAACCTATTTTACTTATAGTGACAAAATAGTGCAAATTTTAACTAATTATCCTCTGATCAGTCTGTCTTTACTTAGCTTTTCTGAAAGGCAGGGGAGCTTTAACTCAGAGTAGGCTATGTGTTTGCTTTGCTTTGCCTCCTTTTCTAGAGGATCGGAAAGGAAGGTTTGGAGTAAGCATCAGCAAGACCATCCAGTGACTAAAAAAATGATCACTTCCACATGGCATAAAAAATTATTTATCGTTCTGTCTTATATTCTGTGGGTAGTTGGGCCTGTGCTTTCTACAGAGAAGAGTCCTTCGCAGAAGCTGGCAGTAAGTGGTATGATAGAATTTTTTTCTTCTGCTCTTTTGCCTTAACTTTTGCCTCAGCAAGTTAAGTAGGGTAACCAAAGACATTAATGAATATATTACTGTGTGGTAGATAAATTGTGCCTCTCTAATTATACTGACAGAACTAACAAACAACCTTCCTCTGAGTAATTTGGGCATAATTACATCAATTCTGTAGTCCTGTCATCCACAGTCATGTCTTTGCTGTATAAATGGCAGTGCTGAGGTGCTGGGTTTGAGGGTGTAACATCAGGACAGTCCCTATCAGATTTTGCATGTATTAAACCAGTGTAGGTTTCTTCATAAAGCTTTCTGCTTTTTATTTAAAAGATCTTCGTTAGTAAGTGTACACTAGTAAAATGATGAAGGGATAAGCCAATTCACTTGGATTTTAATGCTCAACTAGCTGCTTTCAGAAATTAGTACATTAGCTATCACTTCAGTGCACCTTCAAAGAACAGTATTTAAACCTTCCTGACGTTTTTTCCTAACGTCTTCCTTAACTGCAAGTAATTTATAGACCTCTAAACAAGTATGAGTCATCTTACTTTTAAACTCAGTGACTCCTCTGCACTGAATAAATAATGCAAGGCAAGAAAGGAAATTTCTCTTCAAAGGGAAGCTGAAAATGTTTTTAGATTTATGCTGTCATCCTCTACCTCAGCAAAGCCAAGCTTGCGTATGTGCGAGCTTTAAATATGTTTTATGTTCTCCAGTGGTTGAAGTACACATATGTGTGAACTGAATGTCATAAGAAAGATACATGTCCTTGAATAAATAGGGATGAATAAATGGTGTTTTTACATTTGATGAGTCCCTTAGGAAGGAGTGGTGACCATGCTGTGGTCCCAGCTGGGATTTGTGGTAGAGCTCATCTGCTGGCAGAGAAACATAAGGAGGATGAGTTATGTCAGAGACAAGTCCTTAGCCATGATGTCTCTGGTGGAAAGAAGCTGGAATTTTGCAGATCTCCTGGGTGCTGGCTGACATAGCCTGTCACTGAGCTCTCTGGACATGTGCCACTGTCACTGCATGTTCTATGCAGTGCCATACTTGTGTTGCTGCAGTTGGGGTTGATCAGCGCTGTAGCATTCCCATGATAAAACTTTCCTATCCAGCACAATCACTGATACCACTTGTTCTTGAAATTTTAACAGTATTCAGGGTGTATGTTTGCATCACCTGCTCTTCAGTTTTGAAGTCACTCACAATAGATGTAACAAATTTCAAGAGACTACTGCTGAACACAGTGAGAAGCTGGGATAAGCTCACTGTTCTTAAGCAAAGTGCTCAGTCTGGCTGTGCTGCAGGATTTTTAAGTGTGTTTGGTATCTTGTAATGAGCTGAGCCAGGCAGATAAGGACCTACCGATGCCAAGTAACAAAAAACTAAGAACATTCATTAACCTGTGTTGCAGCCTGCCAGAATATCCCCAATATGTCTCTAATCAGAACTTGAACCTCTCTGTATAGCTTGGAGGGTGCTGCTTGAGCTGTCCAGTTGGACATGCAGTGCCAAGTGGTGGTGGATCTGTCTCCTCTCCTGCAGCTGTCCTGAGGTACTCTGGCCATCAGATAAATGTGTAGAAAATTGTGCACTGCTGAAGCACACTGAGTGGAAGGATTTACTGGGTCTAAGAGCATCCTGGTTGATAACCTAAACATGGTAAAAGATTTGTGTTTTGCAGCAGTGTGTTATTAGCATCCAGTTCAGGTTTGAGATGAATTGTTAGATTAGGTATGTGTGGGAAAGCAGCAGGTGTGTTTTAAGACTTTGTTTTTATGGGAGATTTTATGGGAGGTATTTGCAAGGTTGTAAGAATGTCAGTCACCTGACCACTGAAATCCTTTAGAGTTTGTTTTAATATTAGATAAAGTACTCTGGTTCAATTCCCAAACTCTTCTGTTACCATTTTCAAACAACACTTTGGAATGTTTTCACATTGCTTTCATGCCTTTGACAGCTTATGTCAAATACTGCCAAATAGAACATATCTTGACTGTACCAGATATATCGGATGATTGATTAGGTTATTGCAGGACAACTTTCCCACAAGTGTTCTTTTCTTTGCATGCAACAAATACCAAGAAAAGTTTAAAAATCAGTGCATTTTGCCATCCTTTGATCTCCAAAACACCACTACGTGTTGTATACAAATGCTATGTGCAGCAGTAGCTCACAAGGGCTTTAAACTCCTCAAGAAGCCAGTAAAATAAGCTGTCTGAAAACAGTACCCTGGGGAGCCTAATGGTTCATTGCTAGTCAACCCTGTGATGGACAGAGACACATATAACAATAGGCTTTTGGAGGCTTTTTCCTTCCCCTTTTAGGTGAGCACAGTAATTGGAAGCTTCAAGATAAAATTGTAATAGGAAGTGGGGAAATGAAGCCCTAATGGGGAGGACTCTTTAGAAGCCGTTTCTTAAAGCTTTTCAGGTTTCCTAAACAGATCCTCATAAACAGATGATCAAATCAACTAAATGTGTCCAGAGTTTTCTGCTATTAACTATTTATTAAACAAAACAAATATGAAGAAATAGTTAAGAAAGAGCACTATGTGGGAAGGTTTTAATGGTGAAATTACAAATTATATAGCACCTCTTTTAAACAGATTTTATCACTAGGAATATAAGAGGTAGAAAAACTTCTAGAAACCTTGTTTTCAAATAAAAATACTAATCCTTCTCCTGTTATAAATATAAAATATCAATATATATATATAAATATAAAATATCAATAGAATAAGCAATTCTAGAGTCATCAATGCTTTCTGAAAAGTCTAGATGTTTTAAGATTATACTACTCCAGTCATAAGCAATTGGTTGAAGATAAATAACTTGATTCCCAAGTCTACTGGATGCTGAGCTTTGTGAGAATTTTTTAAGAGGCATGGTGCTGCCAGCATAAGTTTCCCAACACTGCTTTTCTTTAAATACTGAAGAATCCAGTTTTGTTCTTTCTGAGAACAGTATACGTGTTTCCACTGACAGTGGGTGGTGGGGAGTAAGACTGCAAAATTTCAGGTTTGTGTATATTTCACATCAGTGCTTAACTTGACAAATCTTAGGAAATGAATTATTGTCTTATTTTTCCCATTTAGCTATTTTTTATTACTTCTTGTAAGAGCTTTTGATTGCTTTTGTTCTTGCTAAAGTCAATATTTCACATTGCTGGAAATGCAGCATGTATTTTAAAATTACCCTCTGTGCTTCTTATTTACAATTACGAGAACATTATTCCAATGTTTTAAATTATTAGTCTGTTTCTTACATGTAGGAGTTGTATTGCATGTCCCTGCCAAGGCTTTGGTAGAAGGGGGCTTTGTGGATGGCCTCTGTGAGAAGAGCTCAACACCACAGGTCCCAGTCAGCTCTAGATGGACCCACTGCAGGACACAGCTGATCATCAGCCAACCTGGTGGCACCTCTGTGAAAACATGGTTAAGAAAGGGTGAAAACATGGAGAGCAGGAAGAGAGAGGAAGGAAAGGGAATAACAATGCCAGAGCAGAAGGAGGTGTTCCACAGGAAAGGAACTGTGGGCCATGGATGAGCCCATACTGGAGCTGGTGCAGCCCCAAACCAAGGGGCTGTGGGCTCTTGGAGGATCATCCTGCAGCAGAGGAAACAAATAAGAGGGAAGATGCAGTGGAAGAGAATAGTGGAGAGCAGAGAGCAGCGGAGACAGACTGCTATCTGTGCCCTCACCCCTCCTGCATTGCCCATCACCTCACCTTGAAGGGACTGTGTAACCTGCAGTGATAGCAAGGGGAGTGGAGAACAGGAAGGGGGAGAGAGAGGGATCTGGAGGAAAGTTGAGGCTGGGAAGACAGGGAGGGTTTTTGTTTCCCTAAATTTGTAATAATGTCTTCTTTGTTGTCTGCTTCCCCCTTCATCCTCCCCCCTCCCATCTGTCATTCATTAATTAAATATTTATCCTACATTGTATACAAATATATAAATGATATATGTAAATAAATTAAGTATCCTTAAATTGAGGCTGCTTTGCCTGGTAACTGATTTCCCTGTCTTTATTTCTACCCACAAGTTTTCTCATTATTATTCTTCCTGTTTTCTCCCATGTTCCGCTGGGGATGGAGGGAGTGAGCCTCTGGCTGAGAGCTTGGCTGCCAGGTGGGATCAACCAGCAGAGCAATCTTTGCAGTTCTTCACACTTGCCTTACCAGTATTTCTTACCATCTGCCATTTCAACAAGTCAATTGTCAGTGTATTTTTCCACATCAGTCTATCACTGATCATACACAGGGTAATTCCTGCAGTTAGGGTCTGCTACCTTGCTAAATATTTTTTACTGTTTTCAAGTATTTTAAACATGTTGAAAATAATGTTCTGATACAACATACCAGCATGTATTGGTATCTCACTATACCTTTAAGATATATTTCACACTTGCAAGGAAAGAGTGACACTCAAAATACTTTGTTTCCAATGATGCTCCCTATATGCCTCTCAAAAAAGGAATATGTGACACTGACTGGAAAGGGAAATATCTAACTTAAGCATCACAGAATTACAAAGTTTATGTTTAAATTTACATAATTTTAAAAAAATCTATCTTGACAGGGAATAGACATGCAAATGAACATTTTTTCTGTTAGAAAAGCAAAACTGTGATTATCTTGACAGCAATTAAGATTCTGACCTCAAGCTACTTCTTTTTCCAGAGATAATTTGTCACCTTCAATTGTCAATGGTGCCTGTGCAGTTAGTCCTTTTTAGCTATGCAGAATTTATTTAAAGTTTGGGTTTAATTTAACCCTTGCTCACAGTTAAACATGTCAATGATATGTGAATTTTGACAAGAAATCTAATTGGATTTTGAAGGAGGGATGTTATTTCAGCAATGCTAAATTTTCCTTTGTGAAATACAGTTGGCAGAGGGTGCCTTCAGTCTCTCTTCCTCATCCCAGCAGGTTCTTGTACAGCCCTAAGGATCCACAATGAAGGTAGCAGAAAAAAATTATGAATTACATAAGACCAGAAAGAAATTTTCAGATTAAATACTGATGTTGTCTGGAATATTGCCACATGGTGCATACTGCACTCCCAAGAATGAAGTGGCAAGAAAACCAAAACATTACACTTATTTTTGTCTCACAGAAGCCATATATTTCAAGTTACTTTTAAACTTGTATGATAGCTTCTGGAAGAGCCCAGATGTGTTGTGGAGAATGGAAAATGCTGCTGGAGAATGGTGTCAAAGCTGCCGAGTCCTGAAATTCAAAGATACCAGAGCGGACCTGTTTGTTGCACATTTTTATTGAGAGAAGATAAAACTTTGCTTTGAATTTAACTCTCAATATATGAAGGCTAGAGTGTACATAGAAGCTTAAAAAAATAAAGTTCTTGTTTGTTTGTTGTATCCAGTATCTCTACAAATATCCAGAAGAGGAGATTATATCAGACTGTATCACTTTACTGCAGTATTTGTTGTGGGTTTTGTTAGAATTTATGAAAACAGTACATATAACAAAAGCAAATCTCTCAGTGTAGTGGTAGTAAGAAGTATTTGTACTTCTATACTTACATATACTTATATATACTTACTTATATATTACTTATATATTTACTTATATAAAATAAATCCAGATAAGTTATTTCTAGGCACGGGTGAGTAAAGAGAAAAACAACTATATTTAGTAGGGAAAAACACACTGTCTTCATTTTTTTTTTTACTCCAGCATATGTATTTGTACTATTAAAAGGGAAAAACTGAAGAAGTTGTGTTCAAAGCCAATAGAAGTGTTTTATTGGTGTGGCTATAGGCTTTTTTTCTCCTTCCTGAAGGTAAGTTGTACCACACACTGCTGATTCACTGCAATGGAAAGAAACAGTCTGAGTTTGATTCAGCTCTTACATTCAGTAAAGAAATTACTCTCAAATGCCTGTAAATGCGCTTTTTAACTCATTTGTTTATGAAGATGAGAGAAACATTTCTTGAGAGGGAATTTGATACTGCACCTTTGAGGTACTGGGCCCCAAACAGGGTCTGGGGAGGCTGTCAGGGATATTATATAACAGTTGGATCAGTATCCATTTTGAGGACCATTGTAACTGTTTAGTTATATTCCCAGAACAGTTGTTGGTTTTCTACACTCTAATGTGTTCTGTGTTTTGTTGAGTATTAGTGTTTGCCACAGTGATGTATTGCTCTGTATTTTTGTTTAAACTACAAAAAGAAGCAAAAAGCATATTAAGGAATTATTTTAAAATTTGACTTTCTGTTTATTAGCAATGAAGAAACTGTATGTAGTCTACCTGGCTATATTTTTTATTATTATGCATTTCTCAAGAAGGGGGCTGTAAGACTTGGCAGAGGTAAATATGGTGACTTGTAGTGACTGTGAACAGTCACACTGAAACGTGTCACCTGTAACTCTGTATTGAGTTGCCCTGGGCTCCTTTTGTATTTCTGGGGCAGGATGAATCCAGACCTATTTATGTAATACAGACTTCTCTCTTAGGTAAATTGAGCCTATAAGATGCACTGATTTCTGCTTTTTCAGAAGAAATTATGCCTGTCAGGGGTTCCTGAGGGGTGAATGATGTGAGTGGAGACAATCCTGGCTGCTGCTGCTGCTTGAGCAGCAGGTAGAACAACTTATATTGTACCATCTCTTTCCAAATCTATGTTTTGGGTTTTGTCCCACTCAGCAGCAAGAGGAAAACAGTTATGCTCTGATCCATTGAAGACTGTGCTGGGGAGCAGCAGATTCTTACATGTCTGATCACCTGATGTCAGCAGGATAAACCAGACCTAGCATAGTGTAATGAAGCTGACCAGACCTGTAGACAAAGATCTTCTTCTGTTAGCTTCCCTTAAACCTTTCCCAACAGAGTTGTTTCTGTGAAAAGCTGCTGCTGTCTCCCCTATTGAATACAGCTGACATTTTAAGCTTCTGGTTGGGTGCTGTGCTAATGTGCTGCCAGGGTCAGTTCTTTTTTTTGTTACTGGTTCATTTGGAATGGAGTAAATTGGAAAGCAAGTTGTCAATACATGCCACAGAGAGGAAGGCTTTGCCATAGTAATGCAACAGAACGAGAAGAAAAGCATCTTGATCGTGATATATTATGATTTTTTGCCCTTGCTTTTATCTGAGCCTTCTCCAATTTTTTCTTTAATAAACAATACCCTTTTTCTGTGGGAAAGTGAATTCCTGCACGATTATTCTAGGTTGCCAGACAGGAGACAGGTGAGGAGTGGTATAAGATCAGTCTGAGCCTTCCATGCAGCCCACTACTGCAGGCAGAATTCTTCCATGTCCACATGATGCTCTTTGACTGCTGATTATGCAACATTGTGATGACAGGACATAAAAATGTTCCTGCAGAGAGAACACAGGTTTACAAAAAATGTCATCAGTTCAGAGTTTTTCTAAAGCATCCCTAAAATAGCATTAGTACATTGTAAAATTCCAAACTTTTTTTCAGAATGAGGAAAAATGGAAATAGAAAGACAATATGATAAAATAAATGAGATACAAGAATGGAAAGAAGAAAGAAAAAAATTATGAAGTAGAAAGGTGTGGGATATGTAGAAAGTAGAAAGACAGAGACTAAGTACAGTGATAATATTCAGGAGCCAGGACAGAGTGGACCAGTTAGCCAAAAGGAAACTTGCCTGTGGTAGATGGATCTGTCCTTACTATGCAAATGTTTGATTTAAATTCAGAATTGTGACATCTTTAGAGTTCTCCCAAATAGTGTGACCAGCAACAGATACATTGTACCTGGTGGTGCCTTAGAATGAATGGCCACATCACCCTCCACATATTACAAAGTAGTGAATAAATAAATGACCCTCAGTTGTTTGGATCTTTCCTCAGCTAATACTTTATTTTATCCCTGGGTTTATGGAATTGTAGGCAGTTCTTTAAGCAAATTCAATGAGAAGATGAGAAAATATTTATTTTAGTTTTGGAAAATTAAACCTCAATATTCCTACCTATGGCCAGGCTTTATTTCTCTGGCATAACTCTTGGAGGTACCTGGAACCCACTGTCTGGAAGCAATGGGCCTGATTCTTATTCTTCTCAGTAGGCAATATGGTGAGTAGGTAACAGGATGTTAAACCAGTTGGGATAGACTCAGGACTTTAAATCTTTAGGTCTATGAATTTGCCTCCAACACATGAAAGTTTATATAAGTCTCATATTCCTGACAAAATGCAGAAGTGAGGCTGCAGTGGACATTTCCCTGGGCCTGTACAGTCCAGGCTTGGTCAGGACAGGTCATGGTGGCAGGGGCAATGTGCCACAATCTCTGCAAGCACCTCCTGCTTTTCCAGGTGCCTGCAGGAACACGGAGCTGCAGTTCCAATCTCATGGCCTAGTGCTGGATTAGGAAAATGTCTCTGCTTCTTTTCACACTGATATAAGGATTTGGCCATAATATATGTTGAGTCAGAATAGATTATATCCTAAACTGAGTGAAAGTGATTTTCATGTGGTCTTCATTCCTTACTTGCACACAAACCCCCACACCCCAATGACTTTGCAAATGTTCTTCTGCTTTTTTTTATTGTCATATCAGGTCCTTGCTTTCTGGATTTTTCTAGCACCTTTCTGTATTGCTACAAGTCATGGTTTCTTAAAAAGCTTATTTAAGATAGGCAATAGCTGCTTTAATTTAGGACTAATTCTTTTAAAGTTGTGTTTAGAAAATATTTCCAAGGTTTGCATTAAAAATAATGATGCTATTTTTTACATTTTTCTTTTGCACTAAGGATTTGGAAAATAGTCAATTAAGGTACATGACTTGAAGTATATTTTGGCATTAGGCACTGCCAGTTAGGCTTTGCCAACCTGGAGGAGCTGGTGCTGTTCTGGGAAGCTGTGGGTTAAGTATGAGACTGTGAATGTAGGAAGAGAGAAGATGAAAGAACAGAGGCAGGAAATACAAGTTTTATGAAAATGGCTGTGGAGAGATGGTGGGACAATTAATTATTGCTAATCACAACTCAGCTTTGCTACAAATGTAGCTTGGTGGGGAGTGTGGATGGGCCTGATCTTCCAAAGGAAGCTCAGGAGCTGGATGCCCATGGACCACGTGCCAGCCACTGTGTCTGTGTCCTGAACTCCTAGCATAATTCTGTTAATGAGATAGACCACACAAGGACTAGGGACCCTTGTTTAATGATTTATGGCAACAAAACCAGATTTATTTTATCAGCCATTAGCCTTCAGTCGTTCAGTTGCAATTGCTGTGGGTGTCACCATCCAGAACTGCTTCATGTCCCAGTTATCTGCCTTCAACTTCCGTGGCTGGTGGCTTCTGTTTCATCTTTGGTTTCCTGCTGTTGTGTGCTGAGTATGACCATGGAAGATGAATGGCACTGGCAGGTACCATGGGGTTTCAGTGCAGGTGAGTTTTGCACAGGAGCCCTCCTGCACTCTGCCTGGTTTATAAGTGGTTTCCAGGAGAGCTGCTGCACCAGCCCAGGAGCCTGCCCAGCACACTGCACCGCACAGATGGAGTCTGAGCAACTGCCTGGTAAAGATGGGGGTGAGGAAATTTGCTCTGTTTATGAACAAACCAAACTCAAATCCCAAAGTTTGGAGGTTAATACTGGATTAAACATCTTGGGATGATGAAATTCATGGGCTCCTCTTTCAATGCAAAAATTTAGAATTAAATATGACTTAGTTTTGGTTCTGAGCACTAAGTAGCTCTAATTTTAGTCAGTGATTCTGTGTGTTCAGTGCTTTTGAACATTAGAATGTTCCTCTGAACAGGAATATGATGGTTTCACTGTGAGTTGCTGTGCACAGTGCAATTCATAGTCTGAAACTGTAATTGCATTTTACTGCTCAGCATCTGATTGCATTGCCTTTCAAAGCAGAGAAATCTGCTGAAGAGAAACATTTGTGCTACAGAGAACAGAACAAGGAGACAACTTGTACTTTTTCAGTGGTCTGATTCTAAATATTCTTCCTCAAGGCAGTGGAAGTATATCAGTGTAAACAACGCGAGATGAAATATTGTACTTCACTGTGTAACCACCTTTTATCTACTGAAGTTGGAAAACACCTACTGAACTGGTATACCTGACAAAGGTTTGCATTGTGAAGCATTGTGAATGCGCATTTTCGTACACTTATTTTCTTAGTAGGTTGATGCTAAAACTGTTGCTAGGACAAAATTAATGAGTGACCATGCAATGAAGGTCACAGCACATCTTGTTCCCTCTTTATTTGCCTGTTTGTGCCTCTTAACTTTTGAAAAGCTATCCAATTTCCTGGCACACCAGTTCCTGCAGCTGAAACATCTGGAATTCAGCAGTGAGTTTGCTGGATGTTTCAGAGAAAGGTGTTCCACCCACTTGGTGAGTGTTGGGAAGCAGGGAGGGGTTGTGAAGGATTAGTGGCAAGCATGGAGAAACAAACCAGTAGCTTTTCAGCTGGGAGGATTCTGACCAGTGATCCAACAAGTTTCCTAATGGGAAGTTGAGTTTAAACACTGCCTTAAGTATTGTAGAAGGGTGATTGCATTATCAGTTTGCTGATGTGTTTGCATTTGTCAGTAAAGTTTACAGAGAATGGAAATTCTAATTCATATTTCTAGTAATTTCTACCTGACTGTATTCTTGTCTTTATTAACATATGCTTAAATGTCTGTATCTTCCTGTACCTTTTACATTATTAGGGAACAAGAGAAATTGCAATGAGATCTTCTAGAGCTGACACCAAGCAATTCTGTGTTGGGTTTGCAGATTGTGCTGTACATGCAGCTTTATGGAAAACAACAAGCTGCAGATATTGTAGCATGAGTGGTCTAATTTTTGTTAATGGATAGCTGTTTCTTTTTTGGATTTTTTTTTTTTTTTTGTAAAGTCTTTTATGTAATACAAAGAAGGATTTTAGCAACCCGCTTACTTAAGGAAATGAGCCTTTCTAACGATGCGTTTCTGTTTCATAGATTGCAAGATAGAAAAATTTGATCTGACAGATTTTGAGATGGAAGTGAAGAGCAATGAACAAGGCCTGTATTAGTTATAATGCTGTCCATGTATTCCCCTTGAAAGGACAAGAAGAAATAAACCAATAGAGAGGAACAAAACTGCATTAATAATATTTTGTAATATCATAGATGTTAATGCCATGGGCTGCATGTGTTTTGGCTTGTTTTGAAGGTGAACAATGGTTTAATAAAGGAAAATTGTGATATCTAAGGCCATTGGTGATAGTAGTTCCTAAATTTACATTCCAACTTTCAAAAGTCTTTTGAAATACTGTGTCTGTCCCTTAGATGCTTTTTCTAGAAGGAAAATTTAAAGTAGGAGTCAGCCTGTTCCCAACTGAAATCTTTACTTCCAGGTGCATATAAAAGGCCAAAACTATTAAAATCATCATGAATTTTACTGTTACAGCCTTTGGAACATTAATTTTATTACAAGACCTGAGAATCAAATAGAAAAAAAAGATCTTTCTGTCTTTTTGTTGAAGCTTTGAAACTTTGTTTTAAAAGAGAGTTGTCAAAAGCATGGATCATTCTTACATAACAAGTTTAGGTGTTGTCAGTGATGCATAATTTTATGGGGTATATAACCAATTTAGTTCATACTTCTATATTGCCTCTTGCTGTAAATGACAGCTAAATGGGAATAAATTGCCTGCTTCCAAATGCGACTTTTAGCCACCTGCTTTCTTAACTTCAGAGATGCTCTCTAGCAACAGCCTTGGTATTGCTTTGCCTCCCTGTACTATTTATAGCTAATGTCAACACAAGAAGCTGTTTGTTTCTCAAACTGATTTTCTTCTGAAAAATGAGGAATGTATGCCTCTTTTCAGAATTGACTTTGAGTGTTTCTAACCTAGCTATGATCAGAAAAAGAGATATATTGCAGTTTCCCAATGTCCAAGAGGATTAAAATGTTGTTGTTCTCTGAAACTACAAAGTGTGATTCATGGGGTCTGTAAGGCAGTGATGTCTTTTGCAAAGTGTCTTTGAAGCTGCTGGTTCACAAGCTTGGTAGCCTTGATAAGTTTTGTGGTTCTCTATCTTCTCACATCTCATGTGTCAAGCTGGCTCTAAGAGATAGCTAACATACTCCACAACTGCTGGTGAAGATGAAGAAGAGCATGAAAAATAAATTGTGACTTGCAGAAAAGCTGGAGATTTCCTATTTATGTGATTGCCCTGAATGAGTCACTGAAGTAGAAGTGAGATGATTTGTGGTGCAGGAAGACAACTGCTTCCAAGACTTGTTCCAGCCTTTCCTGTGTGGCCTATTTGGTAGGAGGGACAGAAGATTGGATGGGAGGTTGGGAAAAGCAGTTACTTAAGACATTCCTCCACTACAGAGTATCTAAGGGTTAAAAAAATCAAACCAAAACAAAACCCTTAGTGTAGTTCTTTGATGAGCTTAATGGCTTTCATGAAGGGAGCTGGCTGTGGCATGGTCTCTTTGACAGTCTTGGTTCACAGGACAAAGGGAGGCCAAGAGACTTACACCTGGAGGGGGAATGTTCAGCCTTGTTTCTTATTAATTTCAGAGTTGAATTGGTACCAAAACCTAAAAAAACCCATTTTATAGCAAGCAGGCATTTTAGGTCATAGCACAGGTAAAACACTCTCCTGATTTTGTGGTTGTGAAGGCACAAATAATTCTGGTATGACAAAATGTAAACTCTCATTACAAGAGTTGGGCACTGATCTGAGAGATGGCTGATAGCAGTGTCACACAAGTGGATGCTGAAAAAGTCACTTAAAAATAGATTGCTTTTGCTGAGCATACCTGGTGCCAGAGTGATTCCACAGAGAAATGATTTTTTGAAAGCTGCTGTCATTTCTTAATGCAGTCCTTGTTTTGCTGAGTATGTAACAGCTTTTCTTTTTGGTATATATACCTACAGTTTCTGAACGGAGTAGGCTTTTAGCTTTAAGACTGATGACAGCATCCTGACTGACAAAGGTGCTTATAAATTAGTGCTGTGCTTTTAAAGCTCTTCTTTTCTCATAAGCAGGCTAATGGGTTAAAAAATTCCAGTTGGCGAGTAAAGACACATGCACATTATTACATTAACAGTGAGGATACCTTTGGCTTAACACCATTTATTGGGGGAAAAAAGCCAAAAAGCCCCAAAGTGGGAATGATCATGGAAGATGCTATATGCAGCCAGGTGCCTGTGTCGACCTCTGGGGATCTGGAGAACCCAGGGATATGCCTGTGGTGAGGAACTTGTGAGGCTGATATTTCAGTGAGCTTCGGTCCAACACCAAGAACAACATCTTCCAGGCTTGATATTAATGAGTGTTTTTCTTTGTCTCCACCCTTAGAAAGTCTCAGGAGACAAAATCAGAGGAATGAGAAGACTTTGCTTTATTAATTGTGTCACTTATATTCTGTTGCTGTGCAATGATTGTTCACTTTTAGAGTTTCTCTGTATAATTGTAAATCTTTCACATTGCTTCAGCAGAACAGAGCAGATGCAGGTGGGAGTACTTTAACATGGACTATGGGAATGCAGCCACAAAACCCCTCCTAGAGTAAAAAGAGGAGCACTAAATTCAAGAGGGACTTAATATGAAACAGTCTACTGCATTTCATTGCTTCCCAAGAGAAGGAATAAAAAGGCAGAAGGGGAAAGGAAGAGGAGCAGCTAGGAAGTGAGGATGCAGAATGCATGGTTATCCCAGAATGGACCTTTGGAGTTGGAGAGGAGTCTGCTAGAGCAAGAAGAAGACAAGAAGTTGAAATGACAAGGTAGGGACATCCCAGCTCTATAGGACACATCTTTTGTGACAAAGCCCTGCCCTCCTGAGCAAAGGTCTTTGTCAGGGTGTGATAATTTTAAACTGTTGTTAGGTTAAAGGCCTAAGAAACAAAAAAGAGGTGACTTCTCATTGGAGTGTTGCGTGCAGGCAGTTTAAATGGATTTTTTTAGCTATTTTTTGTGTTCCTGATTGAAATGCACAGGCTACTGCATCTGCAGTAGTTCTCTTGACATTTCTGCTCTTGGAAGCTTTCCAAAATCTGATTGCTTATATAATTTCTCCATTTGTCTTTTCCTCTATAATAATAAAATAAAATAAAATAAAATAATCTCTGCTGCAGAGAAGAGTCCACTCCAATAGTATGGAAGTGGCTTAACTTAGTTCCATGAGTTTTCTTGTCTGAGTTTTTCTTATGTGCTTCTTTAGTCCTGCAGTCATGGAGGAAGTGGAACAGTATGAACGGAAAAATATTTGAGAGATACAAGGAGATTAAGATGGAAGGGATCTTTAGAGTACTGCTGTCCTCTTGAGAGGAAGAGGAGGATTTAGAAGGGAGCTGAGCATGGGAACCTGTGGTGGTTTTACTGTGTCTGGCAGATGAAAGACAGCACTTGCTGTCTGATGAGCTTAGTTTCAAATCATGAATCATGGGTCAGTTGTATGGATGTGAAGATAAGGAAATGAAAAGAGCTGTAGTGAGTTAATACTGTCTTTGGAAACATTGTGGGCATTTAGTGATAGGAAGACATGATAATCAGCAGGACTGTTGGTTTTTGCAATTCTGCAGTGCTCTGGCAGAGCTTGAAGCAGTGCATTGAATTTTTAGCTTTGTCACCCCTAGTGAGACACAGTTTTGTCAATTACTCATCTCTGAGCTTACATCATCTCATTTAGTAACCTGAAATGAGTTACTAAAAAATCTTTTCCTCTCTGTGAGCAGTGAAGTAAAGTGATCATAAATAAACAAGAATATAATCTGTGAGAAGGTAGCAAGCAATATGGATTAAATCCTTCTCATTAGTCTCCTGTGAGAAGCTTTAAGTTGTAAATAGGGGAATGAGTCTCAAAGGACAGTCAGTCCAGCTCCACTAATTGATGAGTGAACAAAATGAGAGGACAAAGTCAAGTCTTAGGAATGACATGGCTGTCTACAAATCTATAATCAGTAATAAGTTTAAAGTCTTGACACTTGGCTGATGATCTCCTCCACAGTAAAACTTTGAATTTCATCTTAAAGCTCTGAAAATCCCGTCTCTGAAAACCTTGGAAACATTGTTTGTGGAAGCAGCAGCCCCTCAGGCTTAGGAGGGCTCAAAGAGTCATCATCGAATGGTTTGGTTTGGAAAGGACCTTAAAGATCATTTAGTTCCAAGCCCCCTGTGTGGTCAGGGACACGTTCCTCTAGCTCAGGTTGCTCAAGGCCCCTTCCAGCCCAGCCTTAAACACTTCCAGGGAGGGGGCATCCACAGCTTCCCTGGGCATCCTGTTCCAGGATCACGTGGTGCATATTGAACATATGCAAAAGTGTGCTTGCCATAAAATTGATTTGTGTCTCATTCTCTGCTGCCATTTAAAAAGACACTGAATTTGCCTTCTAATGTCTTTAAAATCTCAATTATATATTTAATTGCTACCCGGAAGGCATCTTTGGCAAGAGGGTACAGTGAACATATGGCTGTTTTAACATGCAAAGGCACGTAAGTTAAAAAGATGGATGGAAAGAAAGAAATTATATCATCAGATGGCAGTGAAATCTATTTGGGAATTCAGCTTTTGGGTAGATCTTTCCCAGGTATTGTAGCTATAGAACACATAGGAAGTTCTCAGGTCTTTTTGTTTTTTTTTCTTTTTCTTTTTCTTTTTTGACTCAATCTCTGCTAGAAGCTGTTTTTTTTTTTTTTAAAGAAATAGCAGATGTAGAAAATCAGAGTTACAGTCTGATAAATCTTGAAGGAAACCCAAAAAACCCAAATAAATATTGACTTACTGCATTAGAATTTTCTCTTACAGCTGTTTGAGTGGTGGAAGATCCTGAAATGACTGAGCAAACTTCAGTGAACATTTCTTTATTTTTATGCTTCTAAAATATATTAAATATAATGTTAGCAGTAAAATATACTCGTGTGAAAAAAAGTTTAGCGGATTCCAGGTTCAGCTGTCAGCTGATCATACAGTTATTTGGTAAATGAAACTGCTCCTTGTTCCCTGTAGGACAACTCGAGCAATATGTGTTTCTCTAGCTTGCTGTGCTTGAGAGTCTCAGCCTTGTTTTTGTAACAAATTGACTGTCCAAAATACTTGTAGTTTTCTGGTGCTGGTTACCGTGGAAGTTTTAAATCTTGGCATTATCCTGAATGCAGTTTTCCTTCTCTGGGTATGGACGTGGAGCCTTTTGTCTCCATGCAGTTGTGCAGCTCTCACCTTTGCTCACAGGACTTCATTCATGTGGAGTTCTGTCCCTAAGAATGTGAAAACCTTGGTTTATGGGGATCTTTAGCAGCTGCTTAATGGATGGGCAGCAGCACCACACAAAAACACAGTGCCTGGTACTTTCTTTTAAAAGATAATGGGAGAGATGAAGTCTCCTCATTTATAGAGGAGTTTGGTGATTCACTGGAGCCAGAGATCAGTTTTTTTATGTCCTTTATGTCCTTTAACATTGGCCATGTTACATAGAGGCAGACCCTTCTGCTCCCCAAAACTAGGCAGACAGATTTTTTATACCCAAGTTCAGATGTGCTTTCTTGAAAGTCTTTATAATATAGGTGACTGTTCTGAACATTTTCAGCTCTGTAACTTGGAGCTTTACAAGCTCCCTCATGATTTTAGATATTTCTCAGTTTAGTACTTCCCTGCCCTGTTGAAATTACTTGCATTGAAATTATTTCCTATGAGGAAGGACGGAGAGACTTGGGGTTGTTCAGCCTGGAAAAGAGAAGTCTCTGGGGTGATGTTATTGGAGCCCTTCAACATATAATGGGTGCTTATGAGAAAGGTGGAAAGAATTTTTTCACCAAGGCCTGTAGTGACAGGACAATGGGCAACAGTACTGAACTGGAGGATGGTAGGTTTAGGTTGGACATAGTGAAGAACTTTTTTACAATGAATGTGGTTACTCTGTTACCCGGAGAAGTTGTGGATACCTGGACATGTTCAGGATCATTTTGGATGGGGCTTTGAGTAACCTGATCTAATTAAAAAGTAGCCGGTGCATTGAACTAGATGCCCTTCAACTGTCCCTTCTAGCCCAATCCATTCTATTATTCTATGGTTTTATCCAGTTGCTTTCTTCAGATAAAACGTGCTAAACAGAATTCCTGATTGTGCAACACTGCCATTTTAATTGGGCTTTGGTTCAGTGAATTTTCTTTTCGTATGCTTTGGCCATATTTTTTATTTGTTCCCTTTTCGTCCATTATATCCTTTTTAGAGAAAATATTTTATTTTCATTTCCTTCTCTAAAAGTTCACTCCATTTGTAAATGCATCAAATAAGAATTACCACTTCTTTTTTTCCAGGTAGCCTATGTTTGAATGG
Source organism: Florisuga fusca (assembly GCA_038090715.1). Classification (NCBI taxonomy): domain Eukaryota; kingdom Metazoa; phylum Chordata; class Aves; order Apodiformes; family Trochilidae; genus Florisuga; species Florisuga fusca. Next base: position 15,364,518 of record JAAWXA010000021.1, read on the forward strand.
CTAAAAGGTGACATTGGTCAATGCAGGGATTAAAAAAATGATCTATTCTCATGGATTGTAAAGATTATTTCTTGGCTTCTGAGCCAGTGTCATCTCTTTTGATTTTGCTTGCTGACACAACTGGAAAATAAAATAGATCTGTTGACTTGGCCTAACGTGCCTCTGATCAAAGATAGCTTTAGATTTTTTTGATGGGACTGCTTTCCCCTAGAAAAGTGCAGACTGATGTAAGGATGTGTTGTGTATCCAGGTTAAAAAGGCATATACTTTCCTACAAAGGTACACAAGAATTGTTGGGCTTTCCTTTGTTGATTAGACTCCATGTTGTAATTCACTATTGTTTTACCTGTTTACTCTTCAGCATTAGTGGAATAAAAAATATTTTTCTTTTTACTTTATCATAAGAGCATCCTGAAATGATCTATGATTATTCTGTTCCTTCTCTGTCAGCCTGTCCTTCTACTTCACTCCCACACTCTCTTTTTCTTTAAAGCTTTATTGCTCATTCTTTTTTTAAAAAATACATACAGATAGGGATATATTATGGGATGGAGATTTTGGTTCCTGAAGAGGTTTTTTTTTCGTTTCATATCTTGTAATTGATTTTCACACAGTGGGATTTAAAATGACACTCACCCTATCAGCTTTTTACTAAGTTACATAACTTTTTGATTTCTCAGCACTCTACAAAGATGAAATGCAGTATCTAGAGCACAGATGAAGAGGTCAGTTCTCATAGATAAAGCACTGTGTCTATCCTTTCTCCACTTGTATGTTACATGTTCTGGTTTTTGTAGAAGATGACTTGATGACTTGTTTTTACCGTAATACATTAAAAACTTTGTGTTCTCAGAATATGTGTATCCTTATAAATTACTGAATTCCAAGCCATTTTTTTTTTCCTGTGGTATATACTGCAAAATAAATGGAAGAGAAGGCCTTTCTGTCTAATTTTAGGTATCTCCAAATGAATCTTTGTATTGCTCTAAAATATTTCTATAAAAATACACCCCTGGCATTAATCTTACAGCCAAACTAAATCAGTTCAATCTGTGTTTCATTTACCAAAACCATGCATTTTTCTAGGGGAAAATGTTATTGTAAATAAAATTTAGGGGGAAAAAAAAAAAAAAAAAGAAGAACATTGCAGTCCAAAGCGTCACTTCTTCAAGGTTTTGACTTTGATGAAAATCTTGGTTTTTTGGAACTAAACCATTCTGAAAGTGGAAATCTTAACTGCATGAAACACTGCAGCTTTCTAAGTGCTGTGTGAAAGGAAGGCACAGGTATTTATCCGGCCAGAGTTCCACAGAGGACCTTGCCTGGCAGGCAGAGCTGGAGCAGAGCTGTTTGCATGGCACAGGAGGTGTCTGCTGGCCCTTTCCCAGTGCACAAAGGGAACTCCAAGCAGTGCCTGTGTCCAGTTTGCATGGGCAGGAGAGTGAGGCTGCCTTTTCCCTTTTCTGTTCTTTTGAGTGAGCTGTAAAGACTTTCATGGCTTCCAATAGGTGTTTTTTACAGGCTCCTAGTATGGTAATGTTACCATTTTAAGTTAGCTCCTGAAAGACAGGACAAATAGGCTATGTTTAGGAAGGAGACGTTATTTATTGCAGGTTTGTACAAAGCTGGGTGCTTGGTACCTTCCCGCAAATCAAGCACCCCAAACTAGAGTTACCATGACATAACTTTGTGAAAAACGATAAAATTGGTAATCTTCCAAATTCATTTTCATTACAATGGTTTCTTAGTGATTTACATATAGTTATAATGTGCTTACATCCCTATTTCTACTACTGTGCATGCTCACGGGGAGGGTCTTCACCTGGACCGAGGTCTTTCTGACCTGGGCATGTGATTTTTAGTATTATAATGACATAATGAACTAAGTTCACTTAGAGGACCCAGTATCACAAATTCTACAGCTCCAACTGCCCAAGACTGGTTCAACAGTCAATCTTCTCGATTTGGGTTCTTGCATTCCTTAAGTCCAAGTATCTTGAGTCTTCCCTGCCCACTTGGTGATTTACATGAGACACCCTTAAAGCCTCTTGATTAATTGTTTTCTTCAAGGACTAGTTATTGCAGGATGTGTTGCTAATTGCTTGGCTTTCTAACTGCCATTTTATCTTGTATATATACAGGGTAGGTTTTGCACAAAGCAACCATATCCTTCTAGATTTCTGAGCTATTTTTCAGCAGTAAGAACTTGCACCCAAATTTACTGAGCACAGATAAACACAGTTATTGAAGAGCATGGAGAGAATGCTATACAGTCCCTTCATTTTTTTTTTTTTTTCTGTTTATTTCTGTCCCTAAATTCTTCCTCTACCTCACATTTTTCACATGTGAATGTAAGGTTTTACCTTTCCATTCAAAAGAACAATTAGTAAGGCTTAGGCATTGTATTTTGTTTTCCTAATAGTTACTTTTCACAGAAGATTAGCCAAGGAAAGAAACCACACATTGTGAGATTATTTAAATACATCTTGAAATCCTGCCAATACTTCCTGAAAAGAACATGTGATTTACTGATTCCTGTTTTGCATTTAGATGAAAAGCTTCTGATTTATATGGTAGGACTTCTAAAATCTTGACAGTTTTGTTACATGCATCTAAATGCAGTTTCCGTGGTTTAGCTTGTATACTGTTTTCTTACAAATTCTGATCAGGTGGTTGCTTAACAGTTATGCCTTGGAGCTGAGTTGTAGTTAGAAAGCTAAATACATAAATGTTTCCAGACTCACTTGCCTCATTTAGCATACTGTAGCCTCATTTGTCTTCTGGGCTCTGGTTTGATCACTTCCAACTGTGTTTAAATCTCTCCTTGGCTTCTCTTTTTCATATTGTCAGATACCAGCTCCCCCTCTCCTGGTCCTTCTCTGTTCAGCCACCTGTCAATGCTTATGTCTGATCATGGGGTTCTTAACCTGGCAATGCCAGACTAGCCTTGAGGAGCTCTTTATTCTGGACTAAGAGGAAGGAAGAAGCCTCTCTGTGCTTTGGAAAGCCATGGTATAGTGCTTTTTGATTGGATTCTTCTCTAAATAATGTCATTTACTATGATGTATGCCTTGGGGGTTGGTCTCTTTTCCCAGGCACCTCTCAGCAAGACAAGAGGACACAGTCTTAAGTTGTGCCGGGGGAGGTTTAGGTTGGATATTAGAAAGAATTTCTTTATGGAGAGGGTGATCAGGCATTGGAATGGGCTGCCCAGGGAAGTAGTGGATTCTCCATCCCTGGAGATATTTAAAAAGAGACTGGATGTGGCACTCAGTGCCATGGTCTGGTAACCGCAGTGGTAGTGGATCAAGGGTTGGACTTGATGATCTCTGAGGTCCCTTCCAAACCAGCCAATTCTATGATGTCTATAGATTGCTAGTGCGTTGTAGTTGATGTAGCTGCAGTGCTTACAGCAGTACTGCTCACTGGGCTTATTCATTTAAAAAAAAAAACAAAAACCCTGTAGCACAGCTCTGTTCTACAATCTCTTGTTTCTGTGTTTGTCTGATTCTGTTTTGTGTCATAGTGAGAAAAAAAAATAGAGAAAGATTGTTGCTTGTCACAGTCATAAATCTAAATGGTGGTTCAAGGGAAAGGTCATCCTTTTCCACTGGTGAGGACATGTCTGTAGTTCAGCATTGAAATGAATGATGGTTATTAGGTTGTCTTCTTGAATCTCAGTATCTGCTGCCTCTAAGTCCCACCAGCAGAGGGAAAGGGAAGCAAACAGTGGTGAGGCTCTTCAAAGTGTATTGGGGTGGGAGCTGCAGCCCGAGCTGCAGGGCCTGGCAGCAATTGCTGCCACCACAGAGGCGTAGGCAGCTGCCTGGGAGTGCTGCCAGTCTTCCCCTGCCATCCTGTTTTTCCTTTCTCTCCCCCAGTGTCTCCCCCCACCACCACCTGTCTGCAGCTGAAAGGTTAAGAAGATATCTGATCTGTGGATAGAACATAATGATCTCTTTCATACTTTTGCAATGTCACTGCAGTGATTGTGGTGACTGACCTTCTTGGTGTCTTCTGTTACCTTTGTAATGGGAGCATGTGCCTCTCCTGCTTGATCCACCAAGGTTGTAGAGGTAGCTGTCCCTAAAAGTCAAGCAGCTCATCTGTACATCTCTGAGAAGGGAAGAATAAAACACCTGTGCTCACTGCAGTGTGCTGAGCTGGGGGCTGTGGTCCAAAAGATTCACCTCTTGCCCCTGACTGAAGTCACAACATTCACCCCAGAGAATTCATTCAAGCACAGGAGCACAGATGCAAGGTGCATCCTGAAAGTAAGTGAGGAAGAAGCTGAGAAGGGATCTTTTAGGTTCAATGTTGGGCAGGAATGTTTTGCTTAACAGGAACAGAGCCTTATGGTGAGGATCTGAATAAGCTTGTGCCATCCTGGGCACTCACCTGCCCCTCAGGTGTCAACTACTTTGTATTTAGTAATGCAGTTTCTTACAAGGTTTTTAGATACTCTGCAACATAAACAAAGACTTTGAATGTTTAAGTCTTTTAATGGTATAGCAGCTTGGTAGGTAACCCTACAGAATGATGTTCACAGAACAGTCATGGTTGGAAAGGAGCATGAGAAGAGAAGAACTGAGATCATCAAGTCCAACCATTCACACACAAAAAAACCCACCAAAAACAATCCCAAACGACACAAACACCATACACACTCCACCAAAGAACACCCACAAAAAATTTACAAAAAATATAAGACCCCTACAATCTTGGCCACCTGAGCATGCCCCGAAGTGCGACATCTACACATTTCTTAAATACCTCCAGGGATGTTGAATCAAGCACCTCCCTGGGCAGGCTGTTCCAGTGCCTGGCCACTCCTTCAGTAAAGAAATTCTTCCTAATACCTAACCTAAACCTCCCCTGCTGCAGCTTCAGACCATTTCCTCTGGTCCTGTCATTATTCACTTGGAAGAAGAGGCCAACACCCACCTCCCTATAACCTCCTTTCAGGAAGCTGAAGAGAACAATGAGGTCTTCCCTCAGCCTCCTCTTCTCCAAACTAAACGTGCCCATTTCTCTCAGCTACTCCTTGGGTGACTTGTTCTCAAGGCCCCTCACCAGTTTGGTAACTCTACCCTGAACATGTTCCAGACCTCAATGTCTGTCCTGTAGTGAGGGGCCCAGAACTGAACACAGTATATTAGTGTCCTCTTCTTGAATCTCAGTGTCTGCATATGCCTACACTATGGTTCTGCCATTCTAAGATGCTGAAAAGAATCTAGGTATGTTAATTCCTGTAAATCTCATCTTTCTTTTTCCTATTGACATTCCAGTTGAAAGCTAGAGATTTACACTGCACATGGGAAAAAAAAAAGAAAAAAAAAGAAAAAAAAGTTGGATGTTATCTGTTGATAAGTATTGCTGTTCATTAGTGTTCACCTCTTTCCATGGAGATGGCTGAGCCAGCTTGCTGGTTGTCTCAATGTCAGGCAGGGACCTCAGGATGCTGCTGAATCAGGACCCCTGTTGGTAGGCTGGGAGAGTCAGAAATATACGGTTGATCTATCAAAGACTGAGCAGTAACACACTTCATCATTCAGCTCTCTGTTTTGATGTAAGTGACTGGCAACACTTGTCAGAAGAAAGTTCAGCTTCTGAGAAAATACTGACAAACTTGATAACTGCAGTACTTCATGTCAAGGTGTGTTTATTAAACACAACTTAAAAATTAAGCCTTCAGTCTGCAACTAACAAAACAAACTTTTCTATACTTTTAAAAACTTTTTCAATATTTGTTATCATTGCTATAGATATAAAATCAGAGCATCCCTTCCTTTCTTAGGCAATTTCCCTTCCCAATGTTTGTTATATGTTATAGAAACAGGGTGTATATTTTTGTGGCAGGAAAAACTGAAAAATACTGTTCACTTAAATCTTAAAAAGCATGTAAATCTACTTAAACATACTGATTTTAAGAGTCCTACATCTTTATATAAATCTGAGCTGTGTGAGAACTGGACTACATGTTAGTTTTTTCTGTCACTGTTCTAAGTGAACAGTGGAGGGAACACCCTCACTGTCTGCTTGAAGCTCAGGCTGGAGGGATCCTTGTGCCACCCCCAGCCCTGGCACTGTGCATGGGCATGGCCTTCAGGGCACTTGTTGCCTTGTCCAGCAGGAGATCTCGTGGTGGTGACATTTGGTGTACTCTAGAAATGCCTTATGTTCAGTAAATGGAAGAAATCAAAATTAATGGGGATGTTTCTGTTAAAGACAGATATTTTAAAATACTGGAAATACGGTATCTCTGGTGGCTTCCATCAGCCAGTGAAATGCTTTGGTCATTGGGTCATCAAAGCACAGTGGCTTGATAACAGGAACCAAGAACAGGATTACAGGGGAGGATCTGAAAGGACCCTGGACTAAGTAATTTTAAGAGTCAAGAGGGAATTTAATTTGTAACGAAACTTGAAAAGAGAAATTCACTTCCATAATTCCTAGTTTTAAATGAAAGCTAAGACAAGAGGAAAACTGCACTGTAAGAATGAACAGAAACTTAACAGCCCTGATGAAGTTCATAGGCGTTGTCAGTTGCGAGCCAATATCCAAATAAAACAAATATGCTTAGTGTAGGATAGATACCAGCAGTGCCTCCTGCTTTCAACTCTGCAGACCTGGAATTTCCTGAGAGTTGGAATTTTCACTGTGACCATGCCACAGTTTTTTTCTGTCCCCACAGTTTGGGAATGTTGAGATAACTGTTGAAATCTCAAACATTCTCCTAATACAAAAGACTCTCATGTTTGTGAATAATTTTTTTTTTTATTTTTTGATTTTTTTTTAATGATAGTTTGCTGCCCCCAGAATACATTTGCTTGGGTGCAGGTTGAACATAATCTCTGTGGTTGCCTGAGCCATTTCATTCTTTCTTGGGGATGCTCACACCCTGGTCCTCACTCCAGCAGCTCCCTCGTCTCCCACAGCTCCTGCTGCTCTGTCCAACAAGGCTTCCCCTGGTGCATGTTCCCTTCTGCTGTAAAAGTGATGCATCATCAGGGCTCGTGGGCTGTGCTTGGAGGGTGAAGACATAAAGAAATGTCTTTACAACCTTTACGCTCTTGTGGGCACAAAATAAAAAGTTGTTAAAAATGTTTCTCCTACTACTGCAGAACCGAGAAACAAAATAGTTGTGTGGGTTTTCCGTTCGTTTTTAAATAAGTAGCTGCTATTTCACAACCTGTCTGTTCAGAGGTGTGTTTCCACTTTATATATAGATTCTCTTAGTACAATCTGTTATTAATCAGTTTACTGAGTGGTATTACCTACTATTTAGGGATGACATGAAAAACACACATGCTTGATATAGCATTTTCTCAGTAGGTGCAATTAACAGATTTCCCATTTTGTAATTGCTTCTGATGGAGCCTTAGCAAGGCTCCAGATCTGCTGGGTGGCTGCAGTGTTGTAGTGAACACAGTATGGGTTGGCAGATCCCAGTCAGCCCTCTGGGCTCTGGAGGAAACATCAGCAACTGCTTTGTCACGTTACTGACCCCAGGTGAAAAGAAAAAGTTGGTCAGTGTTAGTTGGAGCCAAGTACTTAGAGATGTAGGATCTCTTGCCAGAAAGGCAGGAAGATATTTTGTCTTTTTAAGTACAAAATATTCCTGGATCTTTGAAGAAGTTTCTCTCCCATCTGTTATAAGCCTGGCTAACCTGCTTTATGAATTAGAAATGCAAAAGAGAACAAGACAAGCACTTTTCCAAGACTGTATGGCTAGTGCCCAGTGAAACTCCCTCAAGAAAAAGTAACTTGAATGAACCTGTTTTCAATGGAGGATATGGTGTACACATCAAATAAAAGTTAAAAGAGCCAACCAATATAAAGCACATTTTATACAATGTGTATATTTTTGTCTCATTTCACAAAAACGCTAAGAACATACTTACTATTCAAAATACATGAGTTGAAGGGCAAAAACTCAATTGCACTTTGGCTATGATTATGAAAGATTTCTCATTTTGCCTAGTTTCTAACTTATCGTTGACAAGTCAGGTGCTTCCACAGAGATTTATCTGATATTAATATATCCTGCTCAGCAATGTGAGAACCAATTTATGCCCTAAGCAAGTAGAAATGCTAGATGTTTTAGTCTCCTCAAGGAGCAACTTCTGCCTCTTTCTTCACTGTAGTGAGAGTTTGCCCTTTGTGAGTTGGTGGCAATTGCTTCATTTTATGATGGTTGCTTTTTTCCTGTGAGGAATTACAGAAGAATATATCATGCCCACATTGTAAATCCATGTAATCTTTATTTCAAGGCTAACCTATATTGCAGAAGTATGAAGAACCAGTACGTATACAAATTGGATAACTTAGTTGCCTCAGATAGGCACTGTTTGGCTTACAGTTTTAAGTTGCTTTCCTTTGTCCCACCTTGTCATTGACCTGTATTCAATGAAAACAATTAATACTTCTGAAAACTTCTAGGTATTTGATATTTTTCAGTCCTAACATCTGTATAGTGTGCTGTGCCTGATTCTTAGAAAAGTGAAACAGCAAATAATGGCTTTCATAATGCAGCCCCATAGCCCCCACTCCTGGTGGGAGGCAAACAGCTTTGCCCAAAGGGCACATTGAACCTCAGTGTGAGAATGAGTCTAGTGGCTCTAGGAAGAGGAGGGGAGGCTCCTGTGGGTAAGGAGCATGAGGAGAGTTTGGATAATTGCCTGTGAGGTTTGTGTCTTCTACTGCCTGTGGTCTGACAGGTCACAGAGCGTGGTCTTTGCACTCCGCAGCATGTCCTAACGCTCAGGTGCAAGATGAAGGCTCTCTTGCTTGCTGCACGTCTGGTCCCAGGACTGGCATTCGTGGCTGCCAAGCAGCTCTGTGTAACATGACAGTGGAATGTCATGGCATGAGCAGGTGGGCTGCCCACCTGCAGGAGGGAGACCAGTGTGGAAGGTCCCCTCTTGCCTGGAGGCACTCCAGCTCATGGGCTATTGCTCTTGGCTGGGCTGAGATTCTCCTGGCTGGAGCTCACTCACTGTTTATTTATTATCTTTCACACTTTTACAAAATACCTTTACAGACCTCTGAACTGTTAATGATGAGATCAGAATGTCTTATGCCAGGTATTTCTTCTGAAATAAAAATAATAATGAAGTGTATATAATAATGAAGCGTATATTAGTTTTCTATTTTGAAAGAAGTCTTTAAGTTGTTTCACTGTGTACCTTTCAAGTTGTATGAAATACTGGGCAAGGCAGAAGAATGTGCAGATTTGCATTTCCATATCTTATGACAGGCGTATTTACAGCACTTTCTTCAAACCTGAGCTGCAACTGCCTGCTGTGCTCATGCTTATTTGTTGAGGTGGTAGAAGTACAAGGCACAAATCTCTGGTACATTGTAACTTCCAGCGTCCTCTGATGTCTCTTTGAGAAGTTAAAGGGTCTTTTGGCTTCCAAATTTGACTACGTAAATGTATGCGTGTTATGATTGCATATACTGTAGCAATCTCAGGAACATTAAGTGCCCAGAGATATTGGAGCTGACTTGTAAAAAACTCAGAATACATTCAAGCCTAGGGCTGGAGTCAGCAGTGTAAATGCAATTACCTAAATTAAAGGCTTTGGATAAAACAGCTTTGTTGATATATAAATTCCTTGCAGTTAGTACAGAAATGAATTGCTATTATGACAAAGTTAATTATAAAGAAAAATGCTACGAGTTTATATGGCTTCACTGTAGGTAAGGTATTCTGTGTGTGTCAGGGTATGCCATGCAGCTCTCAGACCACTGGCTACTCCTGCCTTTGAAAGCCCTGCATTCAGTGTCTGGGAGGCAGAAAATGGTAGTACAGGATGTGGTCCTGCATAATACGGATGTTTGAAAAGCTGCATAGCCTATAATAAAGACCTTTCAGAGAATAGCTTCTTCCAATCAGGTGAAGTAAAGTCTTTCCTTAGTAATGAAACCTTAAAGTAGTTTGGATGATTTAAATCCATCCTTGTAAATAAAGTTGCATTAGATATAATGCTACAGCATTAATGAAACAAATAAGAATGAAATAGAAGTTATCATCACTTTAAAACCATTATGCAAAGTTTTTCTGTGCTGAATGTGACAGCTGGAAATTTCAAGACCCATGCAAATTGTACTAAAGCAGATTTGCATAAAGCATTGGAAGAGCTTTTGTGAAAATGGAACTAGTGGGTGTTATTTAAATAACAGTATAGCAGCTATTAACAAAATAGCAAGATTCAAAATAGTAATTTACTTTACATATTTCTTCTCAAACATGTCCAAAATCAAGACAACTGTCAGCAAATAGTGCAGCGTTGCAACCCACCCTCTCAAAATCCTGAAAGATCAAGAAATTCTCATCCCTGACAAAGCACACACCCTCGTTGCAGAGCATATTGCTTCCCTTATGTAAACCAGCTGTAAAATACTATACAGCCATGGCGAAGCCATATGATCTTGAGCTCCTAAGTTTTACAAAAGCTTCTGCAGGAAAAAAAAAGAATGAATTCTATATGCTGTGACTATCGGAGTTAAATTATTCAGCTGCCATCTTCCTCTCCATCATCATCATCATCATCAGTCACCTCCCTCCCCATTTCTGCCACGTGAACATACATCTCCAGGTTGCATAGAGAACTTTGACTCCTTTTCCCGCGGACTCACTGACGCTTCTCTCCCAGGCAGTGAGAATGCTTTGTCACACTTGAACCACAAGTGGATTCTGGATTCTCCCTCTTGGAGCTCATGGATGTAACCTGGCAGCAACCAATCTATATGTCTTCTGTAAATGGTCCTCCAAGGGTTTACCTGTAGCAGTGCTGTCATGCTCCCAGGAATAATTACAAGGTTTGTGTTAATTTTCATAAGTCTCTATTCTGTGACGTGCCCTTGAAAAACATGAGGCGCCAAGGTTGTATACAGATCCTGTTAAAAAGGTGTGGGTTGCCTGTTCCACACATCACACATCACAAAACCACCAAAGAGTAATTTAGATACTCTTCTGGTGGAAACTTCTGGTTTGGAATTGTCTTTCCCTTCAGAATTAGGGATGTTGTTAGTTTCCCTGCATGTGCTGGGCCCACTTCCATAAGGGTGACTGGGAAGTCAAGAGGGTGGTTTTGGTCTGCTTTCTGGTACTGTGAGAGTTAGTAACTATTGTGTCTTTAGTTTGCATGGTAATTTTTGGTAGCATGTTTAAAGGAACATAAAAGAGTGTTTTGTGTGCTTGTTCTACATGCTGAAAAACATATACTGGGGGTAGAGAGAACAAAATGCTTTTGAAATGCCATATTTTTTTTGCATGTAGCTCTTGCGCCTGCATCGTTTTCTTTCCTGAAGCTGGGCAGAATGTTGTTTTACTGATAGATACCTGCCACTTTGAATTGCTTCTTGGCTGTGTAGGTGTGAATTAATTCCTAATCCTTTCATAATGCCACCCGTGTGAAGGTCATCTTGTTCTTGTTTTCTGCCATTGAATGATCTCATAAGCTGCTTGCGTTATCAGAAAACCCGTGTTGCATGGTCAGCGTGTAAATTAACAGTGTGAAGGGCTTTTCTGTAGGGTTTTTTGTTTGCTTGCTTACTGACAGGAACTGATTTTAGTAGTGTTCTATTTTCTAGCTGCTTTGTGGTGGCTGGTTTTGTTTCCCTCTTCAGATTTGAATTGCAAGTGTGTTGCACTTGATGTATGTGGTACTTACATAGCAGTGGATACTCGAGGATAATATGAGAAACAGAGCATGCATTGAGTGTCTCTTTCCTCGTGAAACCCCTCCACCTTCCAGCAATCCTTGACTCAAGAAATTTGTTTGCTGAAGTACCCGCATGCTTCACAGCCCCTAATGGATGTTTTCTGCCTGACCCTTGTCATTCATTTTTGTACTGAGCAATACTCCTAGCCTGCACAATTATTTCCATCATGCAATTATATACCATTCAGAGAAGTACTTCTTTGTGTGTATCTCGAACTTGCTGCTTGCCTTCATTTGGTGCTGTTTATATCTCCCATGGTGAAAACCCATTTGCTTTCCCCTTTCCCATGGCTGATGGCTGCAGAGCTCCCTTCTCCGGTCCCTGCCGACTGTTCTTCCCTCCCCACAGTGTTTCGTCTCACCCCATGAGGAACCAGCTTACCATCATTGCAGGTGTTTTTTCTCTCTATCAGTTTAATCCTGCTGTCTTTTTGGGAGGGGGTGGCCAGAGCTGCAGGTGGTTAATGCAGCTGCAGGGGCATTAAACACGAGGTTTTCCCATAGCCCTCCGTGGCCTTGCCTCATGCTGCAAACATGCAGAAGGAGCCTCAGGCAGTAAATGGAGCTGGACTGAAGACCACAAGCCTGGTCCCAGGAAATGAAAAGGAAAAATAACTTTTTGGAGCTGATCTGTGCAGAAACCAAGGCTTAGGCCTTCTCCTGAGTCTAAATTGTCAGACATTTGCAGTGCTGTGTTGAAAACCAAAGAAGCACTTTATTTTTTTTTTTTCAGAATCAGATAGATTCTCTCTGTCAACATCAGTTTAAATCACATTTCTTGTTACAAAGAAATCAAATTCATAACCAACTCTTCTAGGCATTCAGAAATACTAAATGCATCTCTGAAGAATAAGCATCACTCTTCAAATGAATGATTTTGCTTCTCTTATTAACCACAGTAAAATCTGCAGTAGTCACAAGGGGTGCAAGGAGGTTTTTGTATTCAGTAGATAAGAATGAATGAGGCTTTTCTCCAAATCCATGCTGCAGTTAGGGATTTCTACTTAAAAAGTCACAAAGATTAAATTGTACAGATTCACAGCTCCATATGCACAGGCTTCATATGCATGTTTGTTTCTACTATAAATGGTTTAAATGCTTTTTTTCACCATTGCTTTCAGACTGAACTGCCAGGTGCTTTCAAGATCTGTTTAGAAGAATAAGGCCGTATTTTTTCCCCATGGTTCTTTACAAAAGTTCAGTCTTCAGCTACAAAATGAAAAGGTTCCTGGATTGTATTAGGAATAGAATAGGTTTATGGTAGTGGATGCCAAGAACAAAATCCTTATGTTCTTAAAATCTATAGCAGACGTCTTAGGGAAGTCACTAGCCCCAGGATTTCAGGACTTCCTATATGTATGCTCAATGCCTCATCACCCAACCTTGTTTTCTTTTTGAGGGAAATAGTGAGAATACATTCAAAATGACCTGTTCCTGGGAGGTGCTGATGGGGAGCACAGGGTGCCAGCTGGTCAGGAGGAGGTAAAAGCTGGAGCCATCTGTTTGACTGTTTCTAAGATGCAGTTAATGGATTATTAGCAATAATGAAATTAAATTGCACAAATAGTTGTGCAAAATGTGTGTTTGAACAGGGTTGTCCAAAACAGAGGTCCAGTCAGCAGCTGAGTAACCCTTTCTCTGGCCCTACTTGAAATTCAACCCTGGATGAGTTGCCTCAATCAGCTGTCAATAATTGGGCCTTCACACTCACTCCATGTTAGCCTTTTCTCCAAACTTACTGCTTTTGCTGTCAACGTGACTGTTGTAACAACCAAGGGAGAGCATGACCAGGTTCCATAGAAACTGCCAGTTGCCAGAGGACATCAGTAGGGACCACCTTAGGGTTTCATACCTCTCAGAGGCTGCAGATTTTCCTCTTTTTTGTTGCATAGCTCTCCCTCACCTGGAACTCCAGTAATTCAATGATAGCTGTAGAAAAGAAAAATTTCCCCCCTTTCTACTTTAGATCTTTGGGTCACACCAAGTGGTACTGAAAGACCTGTGTTACATGTTGGCGAAAAGTTAGTTGAAAGCCACTAAAGAACACGTGAAAGATAAAAACCTTTGCTACAGCATTTCTTAGATCTTTTTGTTTATTTTTCTACAAAGAGACAGCTTGAGCGAGGCAAGGACTGTGAATGTGATCCTAAGGCATTTCTGTGCAGATTCCTTTCTGTTAAAGAATGCATCTTGTTAGGGCCTGACTGTGCAGCTCTAATATAAAACAAAAACAACAAATCGACCAAAAACCAAAGCAATACAATGCTAGCAATAAAGTAGGGTGCTGGAAAAGGGTCAGGTTTACAAATTATTAATTCCCTTGGCTTCAGAACATATATGGAACTCAGGCTTCCTTTGCAAGTCATGGTGATCTGGTGAAGACAGTTCAAAGTGTTTTTTCAGACCACAAGTACATCAACGTACAGTTCAGGTGGGCTAAAGGAAGATGCATATGAGGAAGTTGCTTCTTTTTGTCAAGTCATTCCTATAAAGTTGCATCCTTACTTGAACCTGTGTCCTGCTCAGCTGACCTTGGTATCAGAGGCTGGATTAGTTCAGATCCTGAAACTTTCTACCTTTCCTGGCTGCAAAAGCACTGTAAACCATGGTCTTTCAAGAACAGTCTGACAACAATATTACGTGCACTTGCTTGTCTTTCAAGCTCCTGTCTTACATTTGAGCTATTCTGGAGTGTAAGAGTAGATAATTTTTGGCACATTAATTTGCTATAGGTATTTTAACTCGGTCTTTTACTAATCACACACCACCTGAAAGAGTCCATGAGACATCTTGACTGCTCAGATGATGGGTACTAGTTCTTCATTCTTACGTGATTCTGGAAGAGCAGACACAGTATATTTGTAACAATGACCTAGTATTCTCCACAATGCACAGCAAGCTATTTTAGTAATTACCTTCACACTCTTAATTTACAGCTTTAGTAATTGAACTGACCTTCAGACAGCCTTGTTGTCTAAAAAGGAGTTCATAGTATAGCTGAGAATATAAATCATAATGGTGTTTTTCCATTTGTATGATTTATTTCAACTCACCTCCTGTCTGTCTTGCTCCGGGGCAGAGCACAGAATGCATAATGCAGGACATATTTACTCTTAGTTTTTAGGCTTCTCTTGCTTTGGTTTGGGATGTTAGAGGTACTAGACACTTTGTACCTTCTTTGCCCACAACTTTTTTGCACGACAGAGAAGCAAGACTCTAATCACAGTGGAAGCTTTAGCATGGAGTATTATTACTTCTTGAAAACTAGTGATTTTCTTCCCAGAAGTCATCCTTTGAATCTTCAAAGACTTAAGGTGGGAAGGCATTACAAAGACTTTTATACCACCTGAAATACGTCACAGTCAACAACATAGCAGATTTTATCATCAAAATGGAACACTTTAGGTACATATATCTGACCAGCCTGTAGGCTTAAGGCTAGAATTGCTCAAAACTAGGTCTTGGCTTCTGGAGCATTATTTCAAACAACAGAGCTTTATTTTCTTCTCACAGAATGTTTACTCAAAGATGATGAAGTGCTCATAGAATTATTCAGTCAGTTCATCCCAAGCTGTTCAGGATGGTGTCCCCACTGACTCCATACAGGGAGGTAGCACTGTGCACCTGCCTGTACACTGATGGAGATGTTAGAGACATTTTCTAGAGGAACATCTGCTTTGACCTAGTACAGCCTTTCTTATACGTAGGAGGGATAAAGCTGCCTCTCTTCCTGACTTGTTTGTGCAGAGGCATTGGAGCTGAGGAGTGTTGCTTCAGATACAAGACACCCTGGGTCACTCTGAGGAAAGTGTTATAGTAGAAGGAGTCTTTCACATTGGACCACTTAGAGAAGTTAATTTCTAACCTCTGACTTTCTAACTTCTGGTTCTTCCACATACCCCATATGAATACACTGGTTTCACTTTCACAGTGTCATTCATAAAATTCTACACACACTTTGATCCTTCAGTATTAGCTCAATACAGAGCTTGGTCATGACCTGAAGGTGTTCCAGTCTACTAATAGAAGTAATAATTATTGCAGTATTTAATCAGTTAATCTTTTAAACTAGCTTATTTCATTCTCAGCAGAGGAATCCGTGCTGTTGCAACAAATATGTGGACAAAATGTTTTAAAAATAAAGCACAGTGTTAAGTGGGAGGCTGCCTAGCATTAAATTGTTACTCTAATAAAGGTGTCCTTTGGCATCAGTGAATTTTATCATTTTACTTAATTTCCTTCAAAATTTCAGAATTATTCTGATCATTTCATCTCAAATCAATACCTTACTGCAATGCCATAAACCTCTATTATTTCTAGGATCAAATGATGTAGTCAACTATACACATTTATACACTTAATTTAAGAAAAGTGTTAAGCAAATCCAATGTGTATGTAATGACCTTCATAGTAACAGAGAATTTGCCTTTATTCATACAGATGGCATAGTGTCTCTATGACTCCAGTAGTATAATAGCTTCTATTTTATGTTGCTAGAGGTAGAAGATACCAGAACTACTGTGATCCAGTGATTGGAGTGTGCTCACCACCACTCTGATATAGGATTTGAGGGTTTTTGTCAGACTTTCTTGTGCAAAACTGATAAAATGACTAGATTTCTGGAGGAGAGAGTGATGTCATTTGGCTTGACGTTAGCAAGGCTTTTGACTCTGTCTCTCTCTCACAATACACTTGCACCCAGGTTACAATGTTTTGCTTGGATGTGTGGGCAACTAGATGGGTTAAAAAATGGTTAGATGTTTGAGCTCACAGGACAGTGCTCAATAAGTTGCACTTGACCTAGATGCCAGTAACAAAGTAGGCCAACATTCATTTCTTTGGCCAGACAGAATTTCTCTTTTTCTGTCCACTGCTCTTGAAATGCACAAAATGGTACCTGGGGTTAGTGAAATTAAGATTTAGTGAGAAACAGCACGCTGAAACTATTGCAGAATGAGAAATGCAGTTGTAGAGCTGTATCTGAATTTAGAATATCTGAAGTCAGTTCTTTTCTTGTGGAGTTTTCAGCAACTTTGTGCTGACTATATGAAATTATTTAATTCCTGTGTGCTCCCCTCATCTGTGGAAACTTAAACTAGGCAATTTAATCATAAGTTAATTGTTGGCAGCTCATCTTCTCTGAAATAGATTAGGGACTGATCCTCCAAGCAGCTCAGCAGGCTGATCTGAGGGCAGTTTAGCATTCATAGCTACATGTGGGATTGAAGTACTGGAACTGATTTAGCAGTAACTGAAAGGGAAAATTAATACAAGGCCTAATTTATCACTGCTGTTCCGTGTTCTGCTGCAACATGCATGAATTGTTGTACAATGAATATATTGCTGTTATTCTAGGTGTAATCTAAGTAGAAAATGATGATTAATAATACCTTACTGCCTTAAATTGCCTTTAGATTAAAGAAAAAGTCCCAGTCAGTGGATATTAGTGGGCCAGGATGCAACCCAGTGGCAGCTGAAGCTCAGACACCTCAGCCCAGTAAATCATTGCTTGCCACTAAGACAGCTGCTTCTGAGGAGGAACAGAACAACACTGCAAACACCCAAAGGCGCAATCCACGGAGGAGTGAGTTGAAGAGATATTACACCATTGGTGAGTTTTCTTTCACAGAAAAAAAATCAAATATACTTATTAAAAAGTCAAGGTCTTCGTGTTTATTTGACTTTCATTTCTTTTGGCTAATTACAGTTGCTAAGGTTACAAATGCCCACAGCAAGCATTAAGATCTTCTTCATGTTAATGCTAATGTCGAACTACCCTGAAGACTTTATTTATCTGTAAATTTTTTATTTTTATTTTTTAATATTCATTTATCTTTATACTTGCTTCATTTATCTTGTACTGCTTACAAGAGTTCTTTCTTCCGCCTTTTTTTTTTTTTTCTTCAAGAACAAGTGCTGGGGAAAGCATAAAAGCAATTTTGTGAGGACGGATATAGGAAGAACATAAATAGTTGACATTGTTGAATGTTCTTCTGTTACCAACCAAAACACAGACTGTATATGGAAGTGCAGTGTCAGGTTTGCATTTATCTGCCTGAGAAATTGGGCTCACCTACATTTTCCTTTGGGAACTTTTACAAAATCCTTATAATGGGAACTCCATCAATTTCCTAGATATGCTTCTAGTGATCACAAAGTCTGAGCACTAGCAAGTTGTCTCAGAGTCTAACTTCAGTGCTTGAATAAAAGAATGTCTTTCAAACATTTGATTAATTTGTTTGAGTACTGAGCAGCACTTGATTTGACAGACTTGCTGGCTGGAAAGACCTGGAAGGTTATATAGATAGTCTGGTGTCCTGTTTGAAGTGGGACTTCAGCCAACACTAGGTCAGAACAGCCAAAGCTTTGTGTTGTCGAGTCTTGACAGTCTCCAGGGGTGGATACTCCACAGCCTCTCTGCAAATCTTGCTGGCTTGTGGACAGCATGTTCACAGACAGCAGCATTCATGGGCACTTTGCCCATAAACAGATGCTAACATTTGGAAACAACAGTTGGAGATTCTGGGGAATTATGAGAGGAACAAACCACAGTAAGTGCCCAAGCTTACATGTTTTTTCTTAAATATCATCTTCCTTTATCTTGTAGAGAGTACTGGGTGAGGTGGACCAGCTGGACTAACCCAGTATGGGAGACATACTGGTTTTATGTTTGTACATATACAGCCTTGTCTATATGACTTGCCTAAATCACAAGGAATAAGTTGATAAAGCCAGTATTATTGCATACTACAAAACATTTGAATTTCGCTGACAGGCAAATAGAAGAAACAAGAGTTTCTCTGTATCTTCCTGAACACTAAATGTCACCTTGTACCTGAATAGTGTGAAAAAAAAAGGTTTAATCTTTGACAGCAGAGTAGTGGTACCAGATAAACATGTTTACTGGCTGAGTGGTTCTGATATTGAGTCTATTCTAGAATCATTAAGGTTGGAAAAAACCTCTACAATCAAGTCAGACACCCACACATCAGCCCAACACCACCAGCCAACTAAACCATTTTCTCAAGTGCTACATCCACAAGTTTTTTTAACACCTCCAGTGATGGTGACTCCACCACTTCCCTGGGCATTGTGTTCTAAATGCCTAACCATTCTTCCAGTAAGGAAATTTTTGCTAATATGCTATATAAACCTTCCCAGATGCAACTTGACACGATTTCCGCTGGTCCTATCACCAGTTGTGTCACTACAGCCTCTTTTCAGGTAGTTGTAGAGAGCAATAAAGTCTCCCCTCAGCTTCCTCTTCTCCATGCTAAACAACCCCAGTTCCCTCAGCTGCTATTTATAAGACTTGTGTTCCAGATCCTTCACCACCTTTTTTGCTCTTCTATGGACATGTATCAGCAACTCATTGTCCTTCTGGTAGTGAGTGGCCCAAAAGGATTTGGGGTGCAGCCTCACCAGTGCCAAGTACAGAGGGACAATCACTTCCCTACTCCTGCTGTCCACACTATTTCTGATGCAGGCCAGGATGCCACTGGCCTTCTTGGCCACCTGGGCACACTGCTGGCTCATATTCTGCCAGATAATTAGGCAGCACCTAACTGCAACATGCTTTAAGTTATCACAGAATCACAGAATGTCTTTGGTTGGAAGACAGCTTCAAGATCATCCAGTCCAGCCTTCAACCAATTCTGTAAGCTCATTACTAAACCATGTCCCTAAGGACCAGGTCAACTGACTTGTGACTTGTATCACCCCGTGATTTAAAAGTAATTTTTATGTGACTTGTCTCAAAAATTATTACAACTTTCTAATACTAACACATCTGCAATGGGCTGGGACTCTAAAATAGAAAAACATTGGATTCTAATAATGTTTTGTGGACAGCTGGCTGTTAAATAACTCAAACAAGCACATTAAACCTGTTGCTGACCTAATAAAATTACACAGGCTTATACCTTGTTTTGCCCTTGTTTGCATTTCATAGAATCATAGAATCATAGAATTAGCCGGGTTGGAAGGGACCTCAGAGATCATCTAGTCCAACCCTTGACCCACCGGAGCAGTTGCTAGACCATGGCACTGAGTGCCACATCCAGTCTTTTTTTAAATGTCTCCAGGGACGGAGAATCTACCACCTCACCGGGCAGTCCATTCCATAGCCTAATCACCCTCTCCGTGAAGAAATTCTTTCTAATATCTAACCTAAACCTCCCCTGGCACAACTTAAGACTGTGTCCTCTTGTCTTGTTGAAGGTCGTCTGTGAAAAGAGTCCAGCTCCCACCTCGCTACAGCCTCCTTTCAGGGAGTTGTAGACGGCAATGAGGTCTCCCCTGAGCCTCCTCTTCTTCAGGCTGAACAGCCCCAGCTCTCTCAGCCTCTCCTCATAGGGCCTGTGCTCGAGTCCCTTCACCAGCCTGGTTGCCCTCCTTTGGACCTGTTCCAGGACCTCTACATCCTTCTTAAACTGAGGGGCCCAGAACTGGACACAGTACTCGAGGTGTGGCCTCACCAGCGCTGAGTACAGGGGCAGAATCACTTCCTTGGACCTGCTGGTGACGCTGTTTCTGATACAGGCCAGGATGCCATTGGCCTTCTTGGCCACCTGGGCACACTGCTGGCTCATGCTCAGTTTCTTGTCAATGCAGACTCCCAGGTCCCTTTCTGCCTGGCTGCTCTCCAGCCACTCTGTCCCCAGCCTGGAGCTCCCCATGGGGTTGTTGTGGCCAAAGTGCAGGACCCGGCACTTGGCCTTGTTGAACCTCATCCCGTTGGAATCGGCCCAGCTCTCTAGTCTGTCCAGGTCCCTCTTTTAGTTCTCTACTAAAAGCAATCTGTGTTCAAGATTGAGCAACACGGACTAATTGTTACTATGATAAATGTATTAAGAAAATGTGTTAGAAAACTAATGCTCTCAGCTGGCTTTGCTTCTTTAGTTTTAAATGAGCATTCTGTTAACTTCAGCTCAGATTGGCAAATGACAGTATTTATGGTATTGACTAATAGAGCTGGAGCAAACTAACACCAATTGTGTTTTTTGTTATTCTAATTTTTCTTAACAACTTGTTTTCTGTTATTATCACGATCTTCAAAGTACTTTATGAGAATGGAGTTCAAATTTAGATATATAAAAAAAGTATGACATTTATATTTAGATATGTAAATGTCAACACTTTATATAAGTTTTAAAATGTAAATGTCAGCATCACAATGCGTATTAATACTTAACTTTAAGGCCTAGCTGGATTTGTTAATGGCTGCCCATTTTATTGAATAGCCATGCAGCTTACAATCATGTTTAAAGAAATGTGTAACCAGCTTTATCAACTCCCAGAAAGAGTAAAATCAAAATTATTTTTAAAATATGGGGTTTGTTTTGTTTTGTTTTTTATTTAGCTATGCAGAAAGCAATTGAGAGATCTTTATATAAATCTCACTCTGCTTTGCAGACTTAAAGACGTGGGCATTTACATTGCACACACAGACTTTGCAGAAGAAATTGTAGCAGCTTGTGTATGCTTGCAGCTACTGTGAGCAAATACCAGCAGTTCTCTGACAGGCTACCTTCCTAAGTATTCTGTAGCATCAGAATATTTTTTAATTTTTAGTGTCATTTTATGTGTACACAGATTTACCTCTGACCTTTCAAAGCTGAATGTGCAGTGAGGAGGGAATATCCTGGTAATTCCAAGAGATTTAAAAGTTTCATCAGCACTGCTCCTGCTTAAGAGAGTTATCTACAAAACATTTACTTTGCATTTCATCTTTCTGATAGACTGCATTTCATATTCTTCCCAAGCTCGGTGAGTGCAGCTGCACTTTTTCTAAAAGTAGGGGAAATACAGGTAGGAGAGAGCACTGAGAGGAACAGGCAACAGGGAACAAGTTGTGTGCTCAGAAGAAATGAAACAGAAGATGGAGAGTAAGTGTGAGAGAAGTAAGTCCTCCATATGGCAGGCTCAGCAGGCAAGAAGGTTCCTGCACCTCCAGTGCTGAACTGGTGTGAAGAAGTTGGGTGGGAACTCCTAAATTAATAAGGCAAGCGTAGGGAAAACAGTTTGCATGGTGGGCTAGATGAAGTTTTTTTGAGATCTCTAGAAACAGCACCCAAGACATTCAAAAATAAAAACTTAAAATTAGACTTTTTAGGTGCTTCAGGCACTTAAAAATTCAGGCCACTTATTTCTGAAGTGCTTATTGTTGAGCAACTCCCTTGAAAGAGGAAAAGAAGGTATCTGGGTCTTCCACACTCTAAAAAGTGGGCTGGAATATTATACAATGGAGAATTACATGGGTAACCTGAATTCAAAGCAGTAAAGCTGTATCATCTTAATGCCATGGCCAGGCTACAACTGGCTCTTCTTAGCTGGGTTGCAGTTAGCCCAGGGACAGCATCATAGCTGTGTTGCTTCTAGCACCCACCTGAAGGGCTGTGGGACCACAGTATGATGCCTCAGGTTGTATGTTCAGTGATTTACTGAGGTGACTGAAGTAGGTAATGCTGTTACCCTGTAAAGGCATGCACTTGAGCTATATACTCTGGTTCTCATTAAGCCATGAAAGCCTGGTGTATAGCCCTTAGATACTTCTATGAGCATATACCCGCTAGACTATCTACCTAGCAGTCCTGGTTTTGTAGATATAAGAGACCTTCATTTGTCCTATTTGCCATTAAAATAAAACTGAAGCACTGGTATAGAGGAAGGATTATTTCAAAATGAGATGGTTACATTAAAACATTTCCTGAGTCTAGGAATCAGGCAAAACAAACCATGAAGCAGGACAGTAATTCATGCTAACAAATGTTGTTAGAATACAGTGTTGGTGGGAAGAAGAGGATTGGAGCATTTTTTATACCTTCCAATATCTCATAAAAGCCTTAATGCAAACACTGCTGTGTAGGCTTCTGCTAGCACAGCCTATTTCATTTAGAAGACAACTTTCAACTATCTTGGCAGGCATCTTTTGTGGCTTTGGTCTCTATCTTCAGTAGATGGAATTGCTGCTACAGCTACACCCATTTACACCTGGATCGACACCCATCATACACCTGGATCGACAAGAAGCTGAACATGAGCCAGCAGTGTGCCCAGGTGGCCAAGAAGGCCAATGGCATCCTGGCCTGGATCAGGAACAGTGTGGCCAGCAGGTCCAAGGAAGTGATTCTGCCCCTGTACTCAGCACTGGTGAGGCCACACCTCAAGTACTGTGTCCAGTTCTGGGCCCCTCAGTTCAGGAAGGAGATTGAGGTCCTGGAGCAGGTCCAAAGGAGGGCAACCAGGCTGGTGAAGGGACTCAAGCACAGATCCTATGAGGAGAGGCTGAGGGAGCTGGGGCTGTTCAGCCTGGAGAAGAGGAGGCTCAGGGGAGACCTCATCACTCTCTACAACTCCCTGAAAGGAGGTTGTAGCCAGGTGGGGGTTGGTCTCTTTTCCCAGGCAGCTCTCAGCAAGACAAGAGAACACTGTCTTAAGTTGTGCCGGAGGAAGTTTAGGTTAGATATTAGAAAGAATTTCTTTACGGAGAGGGTGATCAGACATTGGAATGGGCTGCCCAGGGAAGCAGTGGATTCTCCGTCCCTGGAGATATTTAAAAAGAGACTGGATGTGGCACTCAGTGACATGGTCTGGTAACCGCAGTGGTAGTGGATCAAGGGTTGGACTTGATGATCTCTGAGGTCCCTTCCAACCCAGCCAATTCTATGATTCTATGATTCTATGATTTAGTAGTTTAGACAGAATGAATGGGTATGTATACATAATATACAGCACGAGGAGGACACTTTGGAAATACTAATTGCCACCGTTCCCTTAACTCCAGTGGCTTATTTTCTAAAAAACTGAGAAAATATTTTTTGCTAGCTTGACCTGGCCATATTAGTACTCTATACTTGTGTACTTCTTGAATGTCAACATATTAGGAATACAGAATAATGGAATTAGCTGACATAAAATCGCTGTGGAAGAAAAATAAAGCTTTTGGGATAAACAGCTAAATAAATACATATTAATTGGCTGAATTCCCAGAAGAAGTGTCTACTAGAAGTTGTTGTGTAAATGGTAGGGTTTGGTGCAGCAGAAGCTTTAATAAGGGCTGTGTCATCTCCCTTTAAGAGAAAGGTGGGAGATGAAGATGCCAGCTCTCTCTCAGAGGATCCAGATGCTGTTAGCACACATTTGCAGAGTCTGACTCTCTCCCATTCAATGCACTTATAATTTCCTTATTGATCTGCTTTTTGAGGGACATTGTTGTGACTATTTCCTTTCCAATGCAATCTCAAACACTTTCAAGGGAGGAGGCCATTTTATGAGCACCTCGTTACCACTTTGTCAGCAATAAGCTAAGGGAAATAATTTGTAAAACATGTGGAAAATAAGGAAAGTGGCTTTCGTAGCAACAGTAACTATGCAAAATTCTTAATCGTTCACCTTTCATGAAGATTTTTATTAGTGATTCAGATCACATAGCTTCTCTGGATTTGTTCATGTCTTTGTTCTTATCTTTTTTTTAGAATTTAAAACTTGTAGCCATTAAATGCCAGGTTTTAGTGTTGTATCCTTCTTTTGTTCTTTACAGATACTGTATCCTTTGAGTATAAATGAGTCCCTAGCTGTAGAGACAGTATCCACCAGAAGAGTGATGCTCATTAATGTCCTCTCATCTAGCATTCTGGTTTTGGTTTTAATCCTATAGATTGTTATTGTGTCATCTACTGAATCATTCTGGGCAAGAAATATTTTAGGATTTTGTAATTTCCTTGCTTTACATCTGGAGAAAGCTGAAATCTTTTATTGTTCAATAGGCAAGCTACTCAACTTGCAATATCAGCTAACAGTATGTATTATTGGGGCACTAGTGTTTTAATCTCTGAAGGTGATGTACCCTCTGTCAGCCTAGAAACTACAGCTTAAATCAGTTTCTCTTTTTTTCCCTGTCAGTCTCATCCATTGGAGGCCTTCTGTATAAGAAGACTGAAGAAAAGGACATAATTTCTAACACCTCAAACATGCCTTAAGCACCAGTGTTTTGAGTGTTACAAAAAAGTGAAGTCTTCCTTCTAGCAGCAAAACAACAAACAAGGAAAATGTGGATTCTCTGCTGAAATAACTGGATGATTTAGTGATAGCAGATGCAGATAGGGCTGAAGCTTTTGAGCCTGCAGACAGAGTTCAGGGTGGGCAATAATTACTGCAAATGGGAAAGGGCTGAGTCAGGGATCTCTTGAGAAAAATCTTGATCCATGGAAGTTCATAGGACCCAATGGAATACGTATGAAAGATAGTGGAGAATCTGGATGAGGTTGTTCTGAGGCTGCTCTCTATCTTCTTTGAAAGGTCATGGAGATCACAGGTGGTCTATAATGGCTGGTGAAAGGTAAATGCTGCATTCCTTTTAAAAAAGAGCAAGAAAGATTATACAGAGAGCTATAGCCTCCCTGTAAATAGGGAGCTCAGCCTCCCTTTTAGCCCCTAAGAAGTTCATAGGGCACATCCTCTTTGAAGCTTTTTCTCCAAAAGTGAAGGAGATGGTGGTTTGGAATAGCCATTATGGCTTTACCATAGATAAATCATGCTTCTCAAACTTGGCAGTGTCTCTTAAGGACCTCTTAAAGATCTTTTTCAAGCTAAATGATGCTGTGATTTCATAGATGACACTGTAAAGAAGGTTTTTGTGAAAAGTTATAAAGTTGTTTTTCAAGAAAGTTTTGATAGTGGTTTTTCTTTCTGTTTTGAGACTTTTAAACTTAAAATTTGAGGCAGTGAGTTATCCTGCCCAGCTAGAGTGCTGTTCTTAGCTTGCTGCTTTCCTCAGCAGAGAATGCTCTTCTCAGCCTCTTATGAGAGGCCGAATTTTTGCAGTATTCATCGTGGACTGCTAGACTACATTGATCGCTAATTATTTTATCTGGTGAACTTCTCTAGGAGAAGGAATATTATTATGCCAATGCACCTGTTATTATTACTCATATTTTGTTCATTCTGAAGTCAAATGTGAGGTTTCCAGACAGCATAGTAATTCTCTACAACTGAAAAAATATAATCACTAGAACCGAATAAAAAAAAGGTGTGAATTTTTTTTTAACATGAAAAATAATTAAAGTACTGGAATTTCCCACTCTTGAAAAAAAAAAAAAGGTTTAAAATTCTTAAAATATCAGAACGACCTGTTGGTGCAAGGGAAGTCTTATATTTCTGTTTTAGGAATCATTACTGTTCTCAATGTAAGCACTATGGAAACTGATTTTTTATGATAAATCAGAGACCCAATGTNATTTAAGAACACATGTGACCACTTGGGGACGTAATTAGGTGCTTTTGTGATCCACCTACAGTTTAAGTTATGTCATTGCTTTTTCACTTGTATGTAAAATAGTTCTGAGATTAATTGTTCGATAGTTTGCCAAGTTTCTGATATTCTCTCACTGAATAAGTCTGAGAGAAAATAGATCTTCTGTATAGCCATTTTTGAAAACATACAAGTTTACTAAGAAAATTAAATGATGTTTTGAGAAACTGGCTTAAACTCATTCTACAAAACAAGTGACAAATGTTCTATCTGACAACAAGAAAGTCTAACATTCACATCAGATGGGTATTGAAAACTGCTGGGATCTCACAGAGAAATCATCACCCTGAGATAATCCTGAATGACACTACTGCTGACTTTGAGCAAACAAAAAGCCATCTAGTGGTGTGGCCCAAATTCAGCTCTACCAGAAAAAGATGAACCCCTGTGGAGCTCCATCTACATAATCCACAGCTGAGTTAGATTTAGTATTTTTTTAATTCAAAGTAGAACAATTTTCTTGTGTTATCTCACACTGGTCTAAACCTGTACTGATTCTTTGTGGGGTTTTATATTGAATTGAATTGTACTGAATACAGACATGCCAAGCTGGTCAGATAGAAGAGGATACTATAATAGTTGTAAAAGATGAACCTTCTTTCTTACTAGCAAAGATTTAATTTTCTGCTAGAAAACAGACCAAGCCAAGTATAACAAGTAGTTTGGCCTTTTTCTACATACTGCATTTCTCTTTAAGGGTTAGAGTTGGGATTGTAAATCATCACAAGTGAAGAAGTATGAATCATAGAATCATAGAATTGTAGAATTGGCTGACTTGGAAGGGACCTCAGAGAACATCAAGTCCAACCCTTGATCCACTACTGCTGCGCTTACTAGACCATGGCACTGAGTGCCACATCCAGTCTCTTTTTTAAATATCTCCAGGGATGGAGAATCCACCACTTCCCTGGGCAGCCCATTCCAATGCCTGATCACCCTCTCCGTAAAGAAATTCTTTCTAACAACCAGCCTAAACTTCCCCTGGCATAACTTAAGACCGTGCCCTCTTGTCTTGCTGATAGTTGCCTGGGAAAAGAGACCAACCCCCCCCCGGCTACAACCTCCTTTCAGGGAGTTGTAGAGAGTGATGAGGTCTCCCCTGAGCCGCCTCTTCTCCAGGCTGAACAGCCCCAGCTCCCTCAGCCTCTCCTCATAGGATCTGTGCTCCAGTCCCTTCACCAGCCTGGTTGCCCTCCTTTGGACCTGCTCCAGCACCTCAATCTCCTTCCTGAACTGAGGGGCCCAGAACTGGACACAGTACTCGAGGTGTGGCCTCACCAGTGCTGAGTACAGGGGCAGAATCACTTCCCTGGACCTGCTGGCCACACTGTTCCTAATACAGGCCAGGATGCCATTGGCCTTCTTGGCCACCTGGGCACACTGCTGGCTCATGTTCAGTTTCTTGTCAATCCAGACTCCCAGGTCCCTCTCTGGCTGCTCTCCAGCCACTCTGTCCCCAGCCTGGAGCTCCCCATGGGGTTGCTGTGGCCAAAGTGCAGGACCCGGCACTTGGCTGTGTTGAACCTCATCCCGTTGGAATCAGCCCAACTCTCCAGTCTGTCCAGGTCCCTCTGCAGAGCCCTCCTGCCTTCCAGCTGATCCACACTCCCCCCAGCTTAGTGTCGTCTGCAGAATTTGCTGATGATGGACTCAGTCTCCCTCATCTAAATCATCAGTAAAGATATTAAACAGAACTGGCCCCAAAGGACTCACCTCAAACCCTTCAGAGTCTCTTGCAAAAGAGGAAGAATATGTTTTACCATTACAAGATTGTTATGAAGGATTGGCTCTTAAAATGAGAATACATCTGGTGGAATAGTGTATTCTTACGGATAGCATGTCCTAATTACACTTGTAACTAACCTGCCAGAACACACTTTTTTCAGTAAACTCTCTTAATAAAGGTGGATTGGGTTCAGTTCAGTGTCCCTGTATTCACTGAAGAAGTTTCCTGCATTTAATGGTCTTTTAGAAGCCCCATCTTATTCAGTGTTATAGTGCCATAAACACCATCAAATTGATTTTCTTATTTCATTTACCAGAAACAGAAAAAGCTTAACTTCATTTTCTTTTAGTAATTTTGACAATTCATTCTTCAGGGCTATAAACATTTTTCTCCAGACTGGCGAGAACAACATGCTACAAGCAATTTCTTTTGTAATGATTTAATTGTTCTATTTTTCTGGCCGAGTTTGCTAAATGACAGGGGCAACTTGTAAACAGGATGTTTAATTTTATTTTTTAAATGTGAATAGTGAAGCTGTCTTACACTGGAAGAGAACAAAAATTCTTTATTACATCTTATATCTATATTGCTTAGTAAAAAAAGGCTGAGAGATGATTTCACATGGTTGAAATCATATGTATGAAGGATCTGTAATTCATCAGAATAAATTACAAGTTAATAAACTCTGCTTGGGTACAGGAAGAGATAGCCAGTCACAGAGGTAAAGGTGCTGGAGACAAGGTGTGGGCAGCACTGCAGGTAGAAAGAACACACGTCAGTGAAGCACCAGTACAAGAAGAAAGCAGCACAAAGGTAAGACTGCAAGCAAACCAGAAAGGAGCCCAGGGAGTGAGGAGAAGAGGAGCTATCAAAAACTCACTTGAGAAGATCCTGAATAATGATGCAGTATATCAGAAAAGCCCTGTCTCGTGCCATAATCCAATGCTCTGTTAATAAAATCAGTCAATTTACCTCTGATTCTTGTTCTGCTGGTGGCATTCCTGTCAGTTGCATTTGGTATTATGAAATTATTCATTTTAAATAACAGTAAGATAATTTCAATTTAGTTGTAAAAGATAATTTAATTTAGTTGTAAAAACAGAGAAATCCAATTTCAAATATGCTGGTAAGAAGTGTTTGCCTTCATTTAGTCTCTTGTGAGGGAGGGAAATGGTGGGAACATTTAGCTTGTTTTGGGTATCCACACAGTTGAAGATTTGGTAATTGCCCCTTTTCTTCTGACAAGATGATTTATGTGTGAATAGGAAGTAAAAATAGTGAGGAAAAACCCTAAATATAATCTGATTTTTACTTGCCAGAGATCAGTGGGATCATGTTATTCTAACCAATGTACATAGTATGCAAAATATGTAGAGAAGTATCTAACCTCATACGCTGCAGGGGTATCTGGTGCTTAACAGCACAACTGATGTTTCAGTTTTGAATGTACATTAGTATACTGTCTCTATTCTCTGGAAGATAGAGAAAAACATCATGGTGTTTTGTGTTTTGTTTTGGCTTCCAAGCAGCACTGTGTATAGATTGTCCTATCTCTGCTAAAGGACCCAGAGAAAAACTATTTCTACAAACAGGACAGGTTGCTAATATTTGTATTTGTTAATATTAGTATTAATATTCGTATTTGTATTAATCTTAAAATTAAATATAATATTATATATTATTATTAATAATATAAATATTAATAATAAATGTAATATTATTAATATTATTAATATTAATATTATTATTTTCTTGGGGTTGTATTCCATGATCTTCATGCTCATCTGCTCAACGAAACAAGTTCCATTCGCAGTAATATTACAGCTTTCTTCTTCTGTGAACCCATTAAAACCTCCCAGGTCTTCAGTTACCTTGCTAGTTTGTTGCTTAAGGCAGAAGTATCAGAAACTGGTGTTAGTGGAGTTAGGTTAGTGTTGGTGGTGATGGTGGTGGTGGTGGTGTTAGGTCGTATTCTGGACTTGATGATCTCAGAGGTCCTTTCCAGCCTCAGTAATTCTGTGATTGTGTGATTCTGTGAAATGTGAACTCTGTGTGCAGATTGCTATTATTTGTAAAAGCACCAGACTTGAGATTTAATTTAGATGTGTGTTCTTCCCAAACACCAAGCCTTCATGCCTGTCTGGGTAGGCCAGCTGTGTTAAAGTCTGAAGCAAAAACCAATGTGGGGGTCATTTGGCTTCTTCCATCCCAAACCTTCCTGTGGACACCTTGTGTAACCCAGGGGTAATTTTTCTTCATAGGTGGGTGTTTGTAGATCTTCATATGTAACTAAACTCTTTCCTGTAAAATCCATCATAAAAAATAGGGGTTTTATTCAGGGGGCACTGGGGGTGGTGGTCATCTTTTGGTTTCTTTGTAAATTTTTTTTTGATTACAAAGAGATATCTTCAAGTTACAGCATGAGCTGAGCTTATTTACTTCTGATATAAAACAGATCAGAATAATCAGGAAAACATTTTAGCAGATATCAGTCTGATGTTATTTATGTGAAACCCCATTATGGTGTACATGTATTAATTGTTATTGATACTAGTCTTAACCTAGCATCAAGTAATGTTATTTAAAAGCAAATTTCATTTATGTATGACATCAGTGGTGATCCTGATGGAGTGATTAATGTAGAAAAGTTGTTTAGGAATGTGAACTCATCCTAGTGGGGAAATTGATGTTAATAAAAGGAGATATTTGCAACTCAGAGAAGTTTGTTAGCTCAGTAGTGTTGTTTGCTCGCACTTGAGACAGCAAGAGAAGATTAAATAAACAGGAGTCCCTTACAACACAGTATATTCAGGAGGCACTGATAAAGGTAATACAGAATGATTTAGGTGCTTAAATAATTTTCTCTTTAACTATATTAATATTTGTTAATAAAAACAAGGTTCTTCAGTTAAAGTGTAGTTGGATGTCATTGCTTGAAACAATCTGCTCCTGATGAATGTCCCACTCAGGGAAATGCTACAAATTCTCAAATGATAGAGGGTGGGGGAAGCAATGTGTTTTCACTGTAATGCTTGTATTCCCTCTAAAAGAGCTTGTCCTTTGCTAGAGTGTAAGGATGTAAGGAAACAGAACAAATCTTCCCACTCTTGGAAGTTAGGAGTTCAGGAGATGGTAGGAAATGAAGATGCTATTTGCCTTTTCATTTTAATCAGCTTTAAATTCACACAAAGAAATTATGGGGATAGTTACTCTTTCTTTTTGTAAATTTCTGTAGCCGTATAATTCATGTTACATGGCCTAAAGTTTGTGAGGTCCTTACCTGTGTTTGTTATTTTTTGTGACTCTGGAGTGGATCCTTCTTCACTTGAAAAATTGGGACTGTGTGTGAAATATAGACATTCTAAAATGTCTTCCTTCTCTTAGTAAATACAACTTAGTGGAAGCACACAGGATGCTGTTACCCTTCTTGGCCACCTGGGCACACTGCTGGCCCACATTCACTTCAACCAGCACCCCCAGGTCCCTCTCTGCTGGGCAGCTCTCCAGCCACTCCTCCCCAAGCCTGTAGCATTGCATGGGGTTGTTCTGACCCAAGTGCAGGACCTGACACTTGGCCTTGTTGAACCTCATACAACTGGCCTTGGCCCATTGATCCATCCTGTCCAGATCCCTCTGCAGATCCTTCCTACCCACAACACTCCCACCCACTCCCCACCCAAGTGAGGGTGCATTGGATTCCCCAGTCTGTTTGTCACTGATAACCCTATTAAAAGAGAACTGGCCCTTGGCTTCATCTGCATAAAGGCATTGTGTTAGGAATTACCATGCTACAAGCAGGAGTATGGAGTTAGGTTGGTAGCAGAAACAACCCGACAGCTCCCTGCCATACAGGCAGGACATGTGTGTGCATAGTGCACTGCTCCCAGCAGAGAGGTGTGCAGGAGACAAGGGGATGCAGTTTACTTCTTTATTCCCTCACTGGAATTCCTCTTACAACTTGAATAATTTGCTAACTTAAATTGAAATATTTATTTCTGGTTTATTTATCTGTTTACCACTGTGGTGCCCAAATGGTGTCCACATCTGGTTTTGGACCCTCTGAATTATGATGGGTTTTACTAAACTGGTGTTTTTTAATAATTATTTTTCTCTGTGCATTGTGTTATTTTTTTCTTTTAAAAAGCCCTAACTTGGAATGATGCCCATAAAAGCTTTAAGCTAAATGGGTTTGCAGTATTGAAGCTAGCCTAGGGAGGAGTAGTTTCTACTGTGGGCTGAGCTAAAGTATGTCACTCTTAGAGACCAATGACCTCTTTGCAAATGAAGATGCACAGTGAGAGCATCGTCTGTTAATCTGTAATTACTTTGTGAATCAGGATCTGATCACTGAAACTTCTCAAGGCACAAACTAGGGTGGGAAGAAGGTTCTGGCTGCTCCAAAAAGTAATCATCAGCTGCAAAGGAAATAAACCTCTTTGCTCTAAGTCTTTCTTGCATGCAGTTGCGCAGCTGTTGGGCTTTCACAGCCATCCACCCAAACCCATCTGTAGACATCTGTCTAGCGCCTATGTGCAATCAAATCAGAGAGATTTTAACTTCTTCTGTAACATTAATGTGGCAGCAAAAATACTTTTCCAAGATGTAAGAGTAGGTCTTCTGTTACAGTTCTTACTCTAGATTGACAATATGAAAGTAAAACTTGTGAGACAGGAGCTCTGTGACTATCATGTAAATAAATACTATGATTTTCATAGCAGTGATAAATATGAATATGAACAATTTCCATTATATAGAAAAGGGATGTAAATATGGAAAAGTGGCTCATGCCAAAAGTTAAAAATACTGGATTCTGTAATGTTCTCAAGCCTTAGAAGGTTTTGATTAAGAACACCTTTCTCTTAATATTTTAGTGATGAGCACATAACTGTTTTCTTCATCATGTGAAGTTTCTTAAATATTGGACACTTACTGAAATTTGGTAGTGAGGATACCTTGACATTGTTAAAGCACATGCTTTACTTCTAAAGTTAAAAATTTTAGATGATTCAAAGTTATTATAAGATCACTTTTTTAAAGAATTACAGGACCTTGAATGAACACATCTTCCCAGTAGCTATTTCATATAGTGATTTATGAGTAATAGTAAGTGATCAAACTGTTAATTACTGTGGTATCTGGGAGTCCCATCAGTGACCCACCTGTGCTCGGTGTCTTACAAACAGGACAAGAGACATAGTCCCTGCTTCAGAGGATTTCCTGCCTGGGAGGCTGCTGAGGAAGGCTTGGGGACATGGGATGAGGAGGGCAGCACAGGGGACATGGTGAGCATGTCCATGGTGTGCTGGAGCTGGCTCTGTGGCTGCACTCTTGGTAGATATCTGGGTTGGCATATAAGATGATAAACTAAGTCTAGGGGATGTAAAATTAGACTTAACAATTCAAGTTGTGCCTGTGCAAATTCCACATCACTCTTTGCTTCTCTGCACAAAGCTTTGTCATAATGTTATGTATTTCCCATACTGGATTACCAGGAGCCTGGAGATCTGAGCACAGTGCTGTGTTAGGTGTTGGGCAGGCAAGAACCTCAGCTCCTCTTACTGGTCTCAGTATTGTAGACAGCAAGGCAAGAGAACAAGACACGAAGACAGCAGCTTAGTGGAGATTTGGAACTGTGCTTAAGGAAGTCCTTCCAAGGAGCAGTTGTGGAAGAACAAAAACACTGGGGAATTAAAAGTAGTGCATTGAAGGTCATCTAATTGGCATTTGTCAAGGCTAAAACCAGTGTCTTCTATTAAGGGTATATAAGAATCAGGAAGCAATAACTAGGTGTTCAGGATTAAGAGGAATGGCTTCTAATAGATGGTTACACGTTTTTAAGATACAATTTTGCTTATTTTCATTCATTGGTATTTAAAATGTCAAGTAAACAGAACAGATTTTACCTGATTAAAATATAGGCTTATGGGGCATGATGGGAATTGCTTCTTCTGAATTTATGGAATCAGAATCAAGGTCCTCTGGAGGTCATTGAATCCAACCCCCTTGCCAAAGCGGGATCACCTAGGGTAGGTCACATAGAAATCTGTCTGTGTGAACCTGTGCATGATTTCTTAGTGGTTTGCTTATATTTATCTGATGGTTTTGTACTTCTCAGAGGGTATTTTAGAAATTTTAGTGTTTTATATTTTATACAACAGTGTTATATTTTATATGAAATTATCTTATTAGTGCAGCCAAGGGAATATGTAAAGAAAATAGTCCCTGTCTGTATTCCATTGTAAAAAGACAAACAGCTTCTCACTTTACAGTCTCATATATTAGAACCATATGTGTGGTCTAGCAAAGCTTTTTTTCTACTGAAATATTAAACTGGAAGACCTATGTGGATTTGTTTAGTGTGTTTTGATGCTTTTAATTTACAGAAGTACTTATTTATTCTTGAGAGGTCAAATACTTTTCTGTGACTCTGTAGAGAATATAACTATTTAACCTAACTGGTAAGAAGGTTCCAAGAATATGCTTAGGCCGTGGTAGTGCTGTCTATCTGTCATGCTAACAAAGCAGGGTCTCCAGTCTTCAGTGCTTCCACCTAATATACACATCATTGTCATTACATTTAATTACAAATCATGGAGAAAAACTATGAAACCAGTTGTCTGTGGTGCAAGGAAGCATTTTATTTACTCATGGCAACAAAGCCTACAGCTCAATTTGAAGATGGTTTAACCTGTGCCTATACTCTGGAGAGCTGTCAGGCATAACTGATGATGTCCCAAACTTTGAATGTATGCGTGCTCTGAAAATGGGCAAAAAATCAACAATATGCCTTTTTGTTTCCTTTGTTTAAAAATTCAGTTTCTATATGGCTCAAAGAAAGTATCTGTGCACTTACGACTGCATGGTATGCTAATTCTAAGTGATGTGTAGTTGATTCGTGTGTGTAGGGATTCAGGGACAACCTGCTGCCAGCCTCATGCTGGTTAGATAAGGGAGAGGGTTGCTGAGGACCTTCCTTTCATTTTTGGCCCAGAACCATCTTACTGGGATGCATCTGGAACAAGACCCATTGAGATTCATGCAGAGCATGGTGCTGGTGCCAGGGGAGCAGAGGGAGCGAGAGCTGTGAGCTGGGCCTCACAGGCCTGCAACAGTCATTTGCAAAGATTGGGGCATTTGATTGCTCCTTTGATAAAGTGTCTTCTCAGCACCCACAAGTGTAGATTTTTTTCTGTCCTTAGCACACACATTTGGGCCTTTGAGATTTGGTTATATTCTGAATGGCTTTAAGGTCTGCAAACGCAACAGACTGGAAATTTGTGTGATGATACAAAATGAACAGAACTGAGATGATGGGGGATCTGCCATCTCTAAGCATGCAGACCTTTTCTAACCTGAACATTTCTATGATTCTAAAAAGAGCTGAATAATGGAAAGATTATTTAAATCTTTTAAAAGACTTTGTCATGTTTGTATTATATATCTTTGCGGCAACCACGAAGAATCTGACTGGATGCAAAAGCACATAGAACCCTGTCGCTCTGGATGAAAAGATTTTTAACTTTAAAAACAAGCACATAAGCATCCCATGATTTTTTGCGAGTGGTTCCTTGCTGGACATTTTAGTCCTAATTTATCTTTTAATTTTGTGCTCCAAATGAGATCATTCCTATTGGCTTATGGAGTTCATGTAGGACAGGCAATTACAGTAGTGAACTTTGGAAACAACTTATGGGGTGACTGATTCTTCCAGAATAGCATTTTTAAAGGTACAATGTGTTCAGCAAGCTCCCTTCTTGACATATTATGTGAATGACTTTCTTAGATGTAGGTCAGGCACAAATCCTGCTCTTTTGACATTCATGGCCCCCAAATAGCATTAATGTCATGTTTGCAAATAATGGGGTCAATATTCTAATACAAATTGCTAGAAACGTCTGTCAACTTGATTGAATTAATCAGATCATTGCTGATGTATTAGAGAACATAATTGTTTCTTGATGTGAATTCTAGGCCTCCAGTTACACAATCAAAATGGCACTTACCCACAAAGATGTGGATGATGGTATTTGCACGCCTACATCCCCACCACTCCCTGGTTTCACTCATTTCTTAGTAGGGCTGGATGAATTGTGTGTCAAGCATAGATTTGGCACTTCCAGTATGTTTTTGAGGAGAATTTATAAATACAGTATTGTGCCTAAAATACAATGTTGTGACAGAGCTTTTCATTTTCTAAGTAAGTTTGTTTTACTGTGTTAATAACTCAGTTTTGTATAAGATGTTAGCAGCATAATGATTCGGAGGAAACAATCATGTTACAATGTGTTTTAAATAAATCTATGCCTTAGGCTTCTAGAAACAGAATAAATAACTTGTCATTGCCTTTCTTCTGCTAAAATCTTTATACAATATATGCAATAGTAGAATTTCATAATATTAGTTACTGTTGATATTTACATAGCTTAAGAATCTCACAGTTTCCTGACATAGATCTAGAAGTTTTTTTAAAAATTTTTGGCAGACTAAAGCACAATAGAGAAAATCAGGAAGACATACAACTTCATATGATTTATCTCAATAGTTTTTTGTTGGGTTGTTGCATGAGATGTGTTTTTTTGTTCTTCTTGTTCAATGATATATCTTATCTTAGATTCATAGACTGGGGTAATTTTGAACTTTCAGAGGACTGCTGAGGACTTTACTATCCCAGTCTAGAGTAAGTCCAGGATTGTCTTTATTAAATAATACTAGTAAAACCATCAGGCCCTGAAAGAACAAAGAGAAACAAATTAACTTGACCCTGTAAAAAGCCAAGCAGCCTGATTTTATCTCCTTCAGTAATCGGAGGGCAAAGAGAGGAGCCTGTGGCACCTGGGGGAAGGAAGGCCTGGATGGGAAGGATGATGCCCAGGGATGTGAGCAGCATTGCACTGAGCTGCTTACAATGCAGGGAGAGCTGCCTGCATCTTTGCCAAGCCCAGCCTGGCTCTCTCAGAGCCATCCAGCATCCCTTCGCTTTTCAGCGCTCCCATTTCTGAGAGCTTTCATTAGCTGGAACAGAGATGCACTCAGCTGGCTCAGACCCAGCTGAGAGCAGGCTGCTGAAGCCATGCATGCTGAGAAAATTGGTACAAAATAGTGATTCTGCTAAGCCTAGCAGAACTAAGAAAATCCTGTTGGATTTAGCTGACTATGCAGAGCCATTTGTATGTCCTTGTTTGTCAGTTGCCTTGTGTGCCTGTGAGCTGCCTTGTTTTGCAAGGGGTAACATCAAGTGGTCAGGTTGGCCACAGATCTTGGAAGCAATAGAAGTAGCATTGCCTTTGAGTTAATATTGTGCTGGCTCTTCTGTAAATATTTTTTTCGGTAATTTTAGATACAGTGGGAGCTAATGGATAGGCTGACTTCTGTTCTCTCTGGATAAATGGAGAACAAATTAAACATTTTTTCATATAAGATATTTGGAGATATTAAAAGTATCGCCTTACTTAGGTTTTATCATGTGCATAATTGCCTAGGGCAGTAGTTTCTATTGTCTCTTTACCTCAGTCCATTGAAGTGTTCAGCTGCTGCTTTCATGTAGCCTAAATGAAGACTGTTAGCATACCCATTAAGTTTAAGAACTGTCATTGCCTGGAGACAAGATCTTATATTGTCTAGAGATCAAAGCCTTGACTGATGGCAGCCATTAGCACCATCTCACATTAAGATATCTTCATGCCCACTTTCCAGACCAACAGGTTCAGTATATTTTCAGTTAACCCTGACCCCCTGGCTCTGGATTCACCCCTGGACTGGGAAAATAGCAGAACTGTTGCTTTTGTATCACTGGGTTGTGGCTGGCTCACATCAGGAGCTCCCCACCCAAGTGTCACTCCTTCCTGCTCTCTCCTTTCATTGCTGCTCCTCAGAGGGCTTTGAAGTCAAGCTGTGGTGCCATGCTGTGGAGGAATGGGTGTCTGTGGGTGTGGAACTGATGGAGAGATTCTGCATGGCTTCTCTACAGTATTTTATAAGTAAGATAAAGGGCTTTCTGTTTATATAGTTAAAGTGCATGGATTAAAAATTAATGTAATACCATCATCTGGGTGTCCCATGTGCCAGGACCCAGGTGAATGTGACGCTGGTATTATGACATCTATTACTAGGCAAAGTTTGTTTACAGTTGAATACTGTTCCTTAATAAGGAACATTACTTATTATTTTCTCTAAAGATGGAGGAGTTATGTGTTATGTTTTCAATTCTTAGATTGTTTTCTATATGATTACAAAAGGTCAATTACAAAGATACCTTAATTTCTGCAGTTTTGAAGTTGGAATTTAACGCTGTCTTTTGATGTTTTGTCTTAATAGTTCTGTTCTCAAATCCAAAGCCATCTGAAATTTATTAGGAGAAACAAACAGGGAAGTATGCTTGCCCATCGTTAAGTAGTCCCTTTGAAAATTAAATATTTCCCCCCCTTTTTTTTTCTGAGAAGATTCTAGAGCCCTGTGGCTTGGAGCAGGGGTGTGTGTGTGTGTGTGTGTGTGAGAAAATTCTAACCTAACAAACTGGAAAACTTCTAAGAGGAGGATAGACCAGCTCATTCCAGGAAGTTGGAGTTATGTAAATGAGATTTACGAAGCATTTAAACGTTGGCCAATGAAATCACTGATGTTTCTTATATGTTGATTTTTAGGGTATTACTTGAATGTATAAGATAAGTCTTTGATGCTCTTCCTACTCAATCAAAGGAGAATAAAAAAAAATATGTGGAAGAGGATGCTCTGGTCTATTTATAATTCATTCTGTCTAGACAACTGGCTTTATGAAAAGAACATTTTCCTTGCTTTATTTATTTTGTTGGTTTTGCTAGTTGGTTGGGTTTTTTCTATCTAAGCAGAAGAAAAAGTTTGCTCCTGGGGCTAGTTGTTAAACAAGGAAACCAGGGTAGCACATGTGTAATCAGCACATGAAGCTGATACCACAAGGTCTGTGAATGTGATACTGAAGTGTGTGTAGGAAACAGATACTGGCATTCATCAGAGAGCTAAATATGAGTGTAGACAGCTGACTAGGTGCACATACAGGCTGTGCAGTCATTTGAAAAATAAAAAGTAGATTTGTATCTCTTTCTGTAGTCTTTTGCATTCTAAAATATGCCAGAAAGGTCTGTGACTCAATTACTTTCTGGGGACAATTTTGTGATTATTCGGGTGAAAGATGCAAGTTCTGTACATAACCAGGGCCCTCAGACCAGATTTAAGAGGGATTTAAGGCACACAGACATTGTGCTCGGATTCTGCAAAGGAGTAACTTCTGTTTTCTTCAAAACTTAGGGTTAAAATCCTGAATCCACTAAAATAGAAAAGTTCTGTTGATTTAGTGAAATTAAGATTTCAACTTTTAGTTTCGTCCCTTACCTACCAAAATGAATGAGCAATGCCATTGATAGGGTGAGATCAAGAATGAGTCACTGACCCTTTTTTGGCACTAATGGTAGAATACTGTTTATACCCTTTCAGGACCTTTTCAGATCTTTTTCACACGAACTTCAAAGAAATTATTTTAAGTGTCAATATAAATAACCTTGGTAACCTCAGAAGAGGACAGTTTCCTGCCCTCAGGAAAGTCTGTGGCAGGTATGACCAATTTATTACTAAGCAGAATGTATATTTTGGGAGGCTGTTGGTTTTGGGGGTTTTTTGTGTTGTTTTTTTTTGTTTTGTTTTGTTTTGTTTTTTAAGGAGACATCAACTGTTTACTAAAGCCCAATTAGAAGGAATTTGTCAGCATTTGTGGATTTGTCTCTTTAATGATTCAGGAGATAAGTCTGCTTTGTTCTTTCTCTTTTTCTCCCTCTCTCTCTAATGAAGTGTTTCTTAATAAACTCCTAATTAAAATCTTCTACACCTGTATGTGATGACAGTTAATTTGGAATAGAGAGCCCTTCTGATTGAATCTGTTTGTGTCATGAGTCCATGATTTTCCAAAAGGGTATGGTTAGATCCAAAGTGTATCTTTGAACATCAATGCACATCCATGTGCCAGATCAGGTTGGGATTAAAGGTCCATGTCCAGCATCCAGGAGGCTTCTGACCCAGAGTCTTGGGCACTTGCAGTCTCAGGAGGTTCTCTGCACTGTCTTTGGGTATCTGAAAGCCACTACTCCAAGAGCCAAGACTCCACTGGGTGAAACATTATGCTGAGGTGCAAAAAGGTATTTATCTATCATACCAGGGCTTGGTGTTGTCTCATTTTGTATTTGCACTGATGCTGTAATAATATATTTCTGCCAGAAGAAATAAGTATATAATTTCCAGAAGAAAGGAAGCATAACTTGGTCTTGTTTAGGTGTCCATTTGGTGTGTCTGGGTTTGCTTACAGCTGGTGTGATTTACATCTCGGTGGTCAAAGGCAAATAATATATTTAATATGTAAAAAAGTCTCTAGTCTTGATTTTATGAGCTAAACTATGATTTGGAGTATTTACTTGTTGAACATACTATTTTTTATTAGTCCTGACTGCATTTTCTATCTTCCCTTTCCTTGCTCAACCTCAGCCTTTAACTCAGCAAAATAACATCAACATTTCAACATTTTATAAAATGGAGAGTGAATTAAATAACTCTGTTATTATCACTCTAACTGAGTGAGCCTATAGAAGCCATTTCTGTCTTTCTCCTCTGCTTGTATTTTTGGTTTAGAGATGCAGAAGGTGGACAGTGTCTGCTTTATATAGCAAAACGGGAGAGCAGTCCTAATAAAAAAGATCAAGTTACAAAGCTAGACAACCCTTGGAAGCAGTCCCAATTACAGCAAAAATATAAGGGCTCCAACTATAAAAACTTTATAACATTGATACAAGAAATCCTGTGACTCTTAACTGCAAGGTTACCTGGTAATTTCTCAAAACTTCTTGTCCTAGTTCAGTGAATTGAAGAAAATATTTCCTAATTCAGCTTTTTTTAAAGTGTGGGCACCAAATACACACATAAACCAGGGTCATCCTTGAAAGATATTTTCTTAGACTTTTTACCTCTCTTCATGCTCCCACACCACTGTCTTTTTTTCAAAGGTGGCCCCTGAAGCATCTCCCTCAAGCAAGGTATGGTTAGATCTCAATTCTGAGACAGAACCTTCTCTTCTCACCACTGCCCTTTTGCCCTTCTTTGCCTGTACCTCAAGATGGATGGGCTTGATCTTGGATATGCTTTGGCTGCCAGCCCAAAGGCAGGAGAGGGGACACACCCCTAATTTTTCCTTTTTGCCTACTTGTAGCATTCTCACATCTCTCATGACAAACGAGGGTCAGTCTGCTACAGCCTTGTGTATCTGGTCCTGCCTGCCAAGCAGCTTTCTCTGTTGGAGGTAACTTGGAGGATTAAAGGTGACTCGAATCGGGCTTAAGTTGGTCACTGCTTAGAAAATATTACTCAGGGTGTCACAAGGATTGTCTTTATCATGGATTTAATTTTAGGGAAGTGAAATGTGAGTGGTAGGAAGAAGTTCAGTGTCCATCAGCTGAATGCAGACAAAGTAATGTGGTTGCTGTATTTTACACAGAAACTTTGTTTTTCAAAGAAGTCCTAACGAAAACAGGAAAGAATATCCCTGGGTCACTCGGATTCTGCAAAGGAGTAACTTCTATTTTCTACAAAACTTAGGGTTAAAATCCTGGATCCAGTAAAATAGAAAAATTCTGTTGATTTAGTGAAATTAAGATTTCAACTTTTATTTTCATCCCTCACCTATCAAAATGAATGAGCAATGCCAATGATAGGGTGAGATCAAGAATGAGTCACTAACCCTTTTTTGGCACTAACAGTAAAATACAGTTTATAGATCCTCTCAGGACCTTTTTGGATGTTTTTCACATGAACGTCAAAGAAATTATTTTAAGTGTAAAACTCATTGCTTTTGGGGGTGTACTGATTTTGGGATTTCTAAAAAGCTCAAGTGATTGAATTTGGGATTTGCCTTCAGTGACACAGTTGGATTCATTAGCAGTATGTTGCAAAATTGCAGTGGGTATTAATTAAAGGAGAAATGAGCAAGTCCCAGTTAGTGTGTAGTGCTGATTTTGTCTGCCTCCTCAGACTACAGATGGTAGATACTTCTAAAGCGAATCATCTGTAGATAGAGTTGGCAATCAGGCAGGGTCCTAGCAAGCAGCATATGTAGCTTCTCAGTTACTCAAATAAAGTAGACATATTGTTAAAGAGTACCTCAGGATCTCTTCAAAACCTCTTCTGCTTCACTTTTTGCTGCTAGTTGTCAAGTGGATCCCATTTCTTCAGCAGCTCCAGCCATACAGCTCATGACCCATTCATCACCTCACACACATACTGAAGTGCTCATGGCTTCTTCCATCACTGCTGTCTCCCTTTGGGGATGTGCTGGGGGGGCAGCTCCGTCCTCACTGTATATTCCAGGAGGTGTCAGTGGTGATCCCCACAGCCTTGCCAGCGGCTCTGCACACAGACAACTTCCCCATTCAGCCACCTTGCCCTACCACAAGCATTCTCCATGTGAGCCTTTCACTTCCTTTTGTGTACAACCTGAAATAAAAGCCAGTGGGTGGTGCTGTGGTGGCTCTCCCAAGGCATAAGGTGACACACGAGCAGGGTGGTGCCATCAAGGGTTCTGCTTACATGGTGTTGGTTGCCATCCACTGCAGCTGTTGTCTGTTACAAGACACCAATGAGGGGAGATTTCTGCCTATGTAGATGTGACCAGTTCTTTTTCTGATTATTTTTTTCCATTATTCCTCTATAATTTTTAACGACTGAAGTTTGCCTAATTTAGACTGGCTTGATTTCGGACCCTAATTTGTTGTAGCAACAGCAGTAGTATTGATATATGCTCTGGTTAACCCCCCCAAAAAACACAAATGCTGAACAAGAATAGGACTTGCCCTTCCCAATTCCAGGGTTGTAACAGTCTGCCCCCTTATAGCATATTTGTTTCTCTTATGTCTGTCCTGCCAAATTATTTCTGATGTTACTTCCTGAGATCTCTGGTGATCTTAGTCTACTGCATTGCTGTACTTCATGGGTGACACTGTTATTTTAGGAGAATCATGTCCCCTCAGATTAGTCATTTAGAATGTACTGGAGAGACATATGTTTATGCGTGTGTGTGTGTATATATATGTGATATATATTTTTAACTTTATCTTCAAAAGCCATGCAGAAAAAAAAATGGAAAATAATGTTTTGTTAAAGGCACAGAGAGTGAATCTGTAGAAATTGCAACCTTTGTCACTCTGGAAAGTAAACAGGTACATGAAGGCAGGATAACTTATCAGGAAAAGGATATGGGTCATCTTATGAAGTGGTGATGCCTTCAGGAGAGGTTGCTTCTGATCAAAAAAACTGCTGAACATGTAAGGAGTCAGTGAGATTTCATTATCATATATCATATTCATTATCATATATCACTCTTCCATATTTCTATATGAGTCAATCTGTCCAACTTCTGCTCCTTCCAGCACTGTTTATGTTGGTAAATCCAGGTGAGGAATGGGTGTTTTCTGGTGTCATCTGCTTCCCTCCAAAAGTGAAGTCAGTTTGGAATCAAGCTAAAGACATGCTTACAGTGAAATTTACTTCAGGTCAAATCTGTAAGAATCTGAGCATAATTCAGTACAAATTCAGTCGGTGTACAAGTAGGTGACTCTGGAAGCAGTATTCACATGGGTGTTTCAGTGAGCAGGGCACAGGTCAGAACTGGAGCACTTGTGTTGTGCCCTGCTCCACGCCTCGCTGCCTTCTTTTCCCTCGGGGATTCACATTCCTGTGGACTTGTTCATCTTCACTGCCTTGTCCCCATTCCTTCCAACATGCATGCAGGTGACTCAGGCTGGTGGCTGATCCCTACCATGTGTCTGAGGGAAGGACAGGCCAGCTGCAGGGTCACCTGTCAGGAGGCACATAGTTCTTCAGCTCCTCATGCTTTGCCTGCAGCCTGCCCTGCAGCCCCTGCCACAGCACCTGTGATTATGGGGAGGCTGCTGCATTTGTACTCTAAATAAGAGGCTTACTACATTATGTTAGACTCACCTCTTCCTCTTTGAAGGAAGAAATAAGCAGGACAACACAAGTTTTTGT
Organism: Florisuga fusca; assembly: GCA_038090715.1. Taxonomy (NCBI): domain Eukaryota; kingdom Metazoa; phylum Chordata; class Aves; order Apodiformes; family Trochilidae; genus Florisuga; species Florisuga fusca. The sequence goes on from JAAWXA010000021.1 coordinate 15,408,340, forward strand.
AGTTCTTTTATACTGCGGGATGGAAAGATTAAAAATATGTCAGAACTTGATGTATTTTAGCTTTTAAAAGGTGTGGAAAATTTCAGAGGTTTGAATGTAATTTACCACTCAGTCGTAAGTGGGCAGGAGAGCTGCATAATTCTCTTCAGCAAAATTTCAAGGAAGTGGTTGTCTTTAAAATCAAGGACCTTTTGGCTGAAGGATGATGATGCTACACAGCTTTCATTAAATAACTGAGTGTTGCTTTATGGCTATTTTTATGTATTATGATCAATTCTAGTATTTTACAAAATGTGCCTGAACATATTTTATCTTTAAAAAAAAAAGTCAGCAAATAATTCAATATGTACCTGTAAAAGCAGTTTGCAGCCTGTCCTGCCAAAGTGTCAGCAATTCCACTGGTGACAGTTCTAATGGTCTGTTAATAAGTATTGAACAACTTTGTGATTAATTTCTTGTCATGTTGCTGTTATTTTTTTTAAATTGTTAGAAAACAACATCAGTTCAGTACTTCTAACTCCATTCTCTCTTCTCTTTTTTTTCATCTGTTTCAACATTTGATGCATTTCTAAGATACAAAATAAATTCTCTATCAATAACTATGTATATCCATACAAGAAAATCTATTTTTACATTGGTACACACAGAAAGGAACACTAACTTTGGTGTCATGTGAACTTGCTTATGAATTCCAAAACATGTATTACTTACTTCATTTCCAAAATGGGCATGAAAGTTCTAGTCCTTAAAAAGAAAAGTATTTAGTAATTTAACTTTGTCTCAGAAAAATAAGCTTTATTTTTCTTTGAAATATCTAGTCAGTTAAATGTCTCGCTACCTTCAGCAGGGACAATACAAAGTCAATTCACTTTTTTTAAATACAGATCTCTGTATGTGCATTCATACCTTACGTAAAAATGTTCTGGTGAATTTATTTAGGTTGTGTGATTAAGAAAAAGACAGGATTTTTATCTTGCTGTGAAAACAAAATGCTATTTTCTCATTAGTAATTCTCAGAAGTTTGTTAAAACTGTGGTGAGGAAATCGCTGCTGATTAATGAAATTGCAGTTGATTCACTGACATATCTAGAGCAGGAAGGTGTGGGCAGGATTCCTACTGCCTTTTGGCTAGAGCAACCAGAGCTTGTAGAAATAACTCAGCTGTGAGGAGAGGGAATGAACATTACATTGGGCTGCATTCTTTTTGAGTGCATAACCATCTTTCCTCAGTCACAGCATTGTGATGGTGCCAGTCATGACACTGCATTAGCTTTAGTGGGACTGCATTTAGCTTTAGCTTTCAGCTTGTGACCCCTTTGCTTGGAGTTCACTGCAGACTGTGTACTGGGATATTAAAACTCCACTGACTGTGGAAGATCTTCTGAAATGTCAACTCCACTGGACTACATGAAGTTCTTTGCAAAATTCTTTTCCTTACATAAAGCAAAGGTTGGCTTTAATGGTTTCAGTTCCATAAGCACCTATAATTGAGGATAATGGGCTCCTTTTCACAGTGCATGCAACCAGGAAGTGTCTATTTGTAATAGACTAGTTTCTTGTCCAACTTTTTGCTGTTATTTTCAATCTGGGCCAAACATGGAAAACAGATAATGAATTATCAAGAATTATCAGAGTATCAAAGAGTGAAAAGTAGCATGTCTACTTGCAAAATAACTCTATTTAAATGTGCTAAACTGGGTAGTTCTGATTTAACTGTAAATCAGTATTTTCAAACACCAAATCTTCTGGTCCTGCTCACTGGAACACAGAGCAGAGTTACAAAGCAAGACTATTCCCTCTTTTTTGGTACTTGTGTTTATTGATATTGCTATATATGCCCAACCTTTTAGAGAAGTTGAACCACATTATGTTAATGTGTCACAAAAATGAAGTTCCTGTAAACGAACATTCTACCAACCATTCTCATGTTCAGCCCATGTATTCTGAACACCATGGTAGAGATCTCTTGATCAGGTGCCTCGAGCCTGTGGAGAGTGTTCCAGTGATGGACACATTTTCATGGTTTCAAGACTGCTTTATATTCAGTTCCCTGTTTTGTACATGATTCATCATCAAGATGAATGAGACACTGGAACAGGTTGCCCAGAGGGGTGGTAGAAGCCCCATCCCTGGAAATTTTTGAGGCCAGGCTGGACAGGGCTCTGAGCAACCTGATCTAGTGGGAGGTGTCCCTGCTCATGGCAGGGGGGTCAGAACTAGATGAGCTTAAAGATCCCTTCCAATCCTGAAAATTCTATGATAATAAGACCAGCCTCTTGTCCTCTACAGCAGCCCCACTTTTCCCCCAAAGAAACCATCCATTTCTGGCAGCAACAGTTGGCTGTGAGCAGCACAGGATCCATCCAAAGAAAACAGCATTCTGTATTTTTCCGTCAGACTCCAAATGAAGATTAAAGGGAGAAGAAGAGAAGCTGTAAAGAGGAGTCTTCTGTCCAGGCTGCCAGACAGCCCCCAGCCATGCCAACCATGCATGGCTAACACCTGTCTCAGCTAAAAAGCAGGCTCTGCTAGGAATTCTAGGGCTTCATTTGAGATAGTGAGCCAATAGAAATAGCAAAAGGCTGACAAACCTAGAAAAAATCCTAAGGACAGATACTTATAAATTAAATAATGTTGTTGAGGTAGGTTTGTTGGTGGTTTGTTTTTGTTTGGGTTTTTGGTGGTTTTTTTTTCTCTTTCTTGAACAGAACTGGAGGAACACGAGGGATCAGAGCAGTAGCTGCTGTGCTTTAGCTGTTCCCAGCTGGTGGCTGGCATTTTAGGGCCATTCTCAGCAGGCATATTTCAGAGTAGCAGTGTGATTAGAGGCTGTGGTTCTTGATGAACCAGCCGTAGAATACTAGAGATTCAGCTGACTGTGGATTCAGTTTTAAATTTAACCCTTTTTTTGTAAAGTAACACACACTTAATTTGTATAAGTGTAATTATGATAGCCATGGCTTGCTTTGGGACTGCACTTAACCAGGAATACATCAGGCATTTCAGTTTTATTCAGAGATTTTATCAAAAAAAAAAAAAAAAAAAAAAAAAAAAAAAAAAAAAAAAAAAAAAAAAAAAAAAAAAAAAAAGTTGAAATAATTATTTCCGGAGTACCAGGTATTACACAAAATTAGCAAAAGTGTTTAGTGCTCAAAATATTTTATTAGTATAATTAGAAACAATCTGCTTTAGGAAAGAAAGATTAAAATATGAATCTGCAGGAGTGTATAAAAATCTCACCACGGTTAATAATAGTTACAAGTGATACCTGAAATGTCAAAGAAGATATTGGACCAAATGGATGCATTACTGAATGATTATTTAAGTGCTTTAATTACAACCAGCAGTGTAGGAAACATTTCTCTTCTAAATATTTTTCCTCCTTTCCCAGGAGCAAATCTTTATTTGGTTTCCTAAATGACTTTGATATGCCATACCTGCTTTGTATTTTGTTCCACTTCAGTATGCTTAAGTTTTCTTTAAAAATGATTGTGATGCCTGTATGTATTACATTTACTGGAAATTTGCATTCTAGGAAAGTCTGTGACAAATTACTTATAATAATAGCACCATAGAATACTTCCAGTTGGAGGGGACCTTTGAAGTCCAACCCCCTTCATCTAAGTGCATTTTCAATCTCTTTGCCATCTGGCAGCAGGTCTGTGTGAGCTGGGTGCCATTAGGAACCAATATTAGGAAGAACTCTTCAGAACATCAGCATTTTCAAATGTGAAATCTTACCCTTATAGAAGTACTAACTTGAAACTCTTCCTTAGTAAGACAGCAATAGTAAGAAAAATAATTATTCAAGTTCAATCATCCCAGCACTCTTAACATAACATTTCTATGAGAATTGTCTGTTTCTCATTCCAGTTCATGCTAAGGTAGTAGATTATTGCTGGAAAATTACTCAATTAACCATCAAAGGATTAAAATATGTCATATGATTTATTGAGATAGCTTTTTAAAAAGAAAACTTTTGCAATCTACTCAATCACCAAGAAAGATTATGTCAGGTATCTAAATATGTATCAAGGATTACACTGCTACTGGTATATCCCAAATAGCTGCAAGCATATAAGTAAGCTATCAAGAAAATGTAGCTTTATTACAATATATAATTTAAAAAGTTGTATTTGTGGCTTTGAACTCCTCACCTCTCTACAGATTTTTTACTGCAAGTCTCAGTTCTTATGGTTCACATTTTACATCCCTAGGACATTTGGATTTAATCAGAATGTTAACAGTGCCACATTCTGCCACAGAAGGAAGACTAGGGTTGGGTTTTAATATTGGAGGCTTGACCAGTTAATTAAATTGATGTGTTTGCTGGAACATAAACTTGAGATTCCCTTGAAAGCAAGCCCAGATACAAAATTTCCTAGACAAGTTGTAATATTTTCAGCCAGAAGACCAAACCTACTGTCTGTGAAGCTGAAATGCAGTTTTGCTGTGATTTGCAATACACAGACCAAGGCTGTTTTAACAATGTGCATATTGGCAAAAGTCTAATGAGGGAAATCTGATAGCAAACTGGTTGTTCACCTTAGTGATGAGGGATTCTCATGCAGTTCCTCCACTGCCTGCAGCTTTTGGCTTGTGCTTTCTATATGGCTTCAAAGTCTGTCCACCTTGTGAGATTAAAATGTGCTTTGCTTAAACTGACTTTGTCCTGATGGGCATTCCTTCCACCATCAATATTGTGCAAAAAAATATTTGCAGTCAAAACTTACAGCTTTCATCCAGAGAATGCAGAAGTCACTGTCAGAACCAGTTACATCAGCATCAGTCTGTCTGCTCTTATTCCTTGAGTACAGGTTCTGTTTCACTGTTTCATTATCATTATTATTTCATTATTATTATTTCATTATTATTATTATTGCAATATAGGAGAAAGACTCGGTTACCTTTAAGTAATCTGTAATGAAAATGAGAATTTAATTAAAATTAATGCAGTCTTCTCCCTTAATGCTAACTTAAATTCATGGGTTGGAAAGTTATCAAAAAGTTGCTTGCTGCTTTTAAGATCATAATTGATAGAAAGGAACCACAGCTCCTATTTGTAAATGTATTTTACTTATGCAGTTCTGCCTATCCTTTATGCTCTATTGCTATGAAATATTTGGTTAAGTTAAAATTTTAATGAAAAAAAAATTGTCACAGAGAAAGCAACTGCATTTTGTTAAATATACTTCCTGAGAACTCATTTTGTGAGATACTTTTCTTCCTGGTGAAGCAATTTAGCCAAGATTTGAAAATCTCCAAATGAAGAGAAGCTGTGGAGAGTTTCTGTGGACTACCAAATGTAGTTTTTCAAATACTGGCAAATAAACTGCCTCTGCAGGCATAGAGGTGCAGAAATTTAAGAGAAGTAACGTCAAAAGGATCACCTGCAGATTCTAATTGCACTGAAGAGTATTTCTCTGAAAGGTAAAAGGGGCTGGAGGAAAGCAGGGAGAAATTACTACTTTTGTCAAAAGTGCCTTTTACAGTTTGTGTCTTTACTTACTGACCAAATCTTTGGAAGAATATAACAGGTATGGCATGTGATTTCAGTATCTTCATTGTGTAATTGTTATGGGATATATCTTGGAAGACTCCATAGTTCTTGGTGCAGTGTCATTCATCCAGCTGTCTCTGGTGGACCAAGAGTTTCCACAATAACAGACCGAAGCCAGAAATTGTAGGGTTCAGGCTGTTGGATGCAAGTAGAATCAGAGGTGATCCTTAGCTCCTGCCTGTTCATTAGGCAGGAAAATTTATCTGCATCCTTTACCATGGCAATTACAGAGAACATTTTCAGAATAAATAAACAAATAAATAAATAAATAAATGAGAACATTAACTCCTTAGAATACATTTATGATTTGATAAATGATTGCTACCTTAAAGACTTGTGGAGGAAAAAATACACTACTTCTACACACTTCAAGGTGTGCTAATGTGTTCTTTGTACAATAATGTCTTATATACAAACACTGTTCTCATTCTACCCTCTTCACATACCCTCATGTGGGGAACACAACTCATGAAGGGCTTTAGCTTTAGAATCTTCTTGTTTTCTTCAGAAGGTTAGAAATAGGATTATAAATCTGAAGACTTTGTTCTTTTTGAAGTTGATTGCAAACAATATAATTTACTAGGCTTTGAGGATGAAAAAAAAAAAAAAGAGGGAGGAGAAAAAAGAAGGGAAAAGAGAAGGATCAGGGGTGAATGCATTTCAAGGCAAACTGAAAGCACACTGTGTAGGCCTGTATTGTATATATGTCCATGAATAAAATTGTAAATATTCAAAGATTTTGTGATCCATGCAGGAGAACAGGAAAGGAAGCCATGTCCAGAAAAACAGAATTAATTCACTTCACCCTTTGTTAGTTATGTAGCCCAGCAGCCAGACCTTGTATGAATGTCACGGTAGAAGATTTTTTTATTTTTTTTTCTGTTCTGAAAGCCATGGACTGGCAGTCCCCATGTGGTGACTTGGGCTACTTGGGATTTCTAAGAAATAAATTCAGATTCCATGCCACTAACTAAGAGAAGTGTCTAGCTGGGCTTCTGTGATCTTCACAATTCACAGCTGGATGGGGACCTCAGCTATGTGCTGGCTGGGACTTAATGTGACAAGACATCTCAAAACACATCTCAGCATGGCAACTGCCCACTGTTTTCCTTAGTTCTTGCATGCTGGGGGCTCTTCTCTTTGCCAGTCCATTCTTGAGGGGATAAAAGAACATCTTTCCAAAGACTAAAATATGTGTTCAGAATGTTTAAAGTGAACACTGTTCTATTCAGGAAAGCAAAAAACATACTTGTTTTTTCTATTAAAAAAAATAATCCTCAGGTAGGTCTTTTTCAAAGGGAGAGCTGCACATGTGAGCTGCTTGGAAATACAAAATACTGGATGGTTCTTCCTGAAGGACTACTTATTTTTAGATAAAGCAAGATCTGGGTAGTCTCTGATGCAGCTGCAAGGAAAAATTTCCAGATGTGGAAACAACTCAAAGGAAAAATGTCTAGAATGCCCAGAACCTTTTGAGCTTCTCCAGTTCTTCTTTCACATAAATTATTATGTAAGTTTATGGATACTGAAGAAATTTGTCTAGACAATCTATTTATCCAGACAGTCTTTCCCATCCTGCCCTCTAAGGAGACAACCTGTACTGCCTGCAGGGTGAAGAGTTGTCCAGGAAAAGGCACTGCAAGAGAACTGCAAAAGGCACTGAACTTCGAGTTCAATGACAAAAGACAGAATAAAAATGGAGGATGATCCTTGCCTAATTATAACTGCATTTTCAGAGTTGACACTGAGAAGAAGATGGGCTATGGAGGGACTGACTCGCAGCTCATTATGTATGAGCATTTTGGTATTTCTGTTCAGGCTGTGCAATTGTTGTTGCTGTCTGTGGCATCAGTTTCTTGCAGCCCAGGTGGATGAAGGCAGAGAGCCCCTCCACAGAGGTAAAACCATCACAGTGCCAGTGCAGGATATTCCAGAGACAAGTAGGGGATACCAAAATGTTCATTCCTCCTCAGTAGGAAAATTGTAGTATGGTGCCAAAGGCCAGGTCTGGGGACTTTCTTTTCTAAGTGTTTCTTGGTAGGGAGGGGGAAGAGTTGAAAAAAAAAACAAAAAACACTAGCTCAGTTTTTGGCCAGATAGCCCTTCACCTGTGGTTAACAAGTGCTGGTAGAAAGTGGGAGGTGGCTATCCACCCCATGCTATAGCTGTGAATACATAATTCCACCCTTCCTACATGGAAATTAGTGTTTTTCCCAGCACAGTTTGGCTGCTGCAAAGAAAGGTAGTAGAAAGAATTGCTGTCATCATACTGTGAACAGAAGACATAATTTCTGCCCCGAAATATTTTAAAAATTTAAAATATTATAACCTATGATGCTGTGAAATTGCACCATGTTCTTTCATCACTGATGAGATTTTATTTTCTTTAATTTATCTTGTCTCTGTATTTTTTTGTTTGGTTTAGGTTTTTTATTATTATTCTCTCATTCTCCTTCCAGTAGACGTGTACTGTATCACCGCATTGCCTGAAGAGCTGTTTATACAATGTGAACAAAAACGTGCTTCAAGGAACATCTAGCTTTAAAAGTAAATCAGAAAATAGAGAGGGGAAAAATAAAATCTTTTCTAGGTACTCAGATGAGGCAGAATACTTGCCTGCAGTCACAGAGGAGGAATCAAAGATTGGACTTACAGCTTCAGTAAAGTATGAAGAATCACATGTAGGCTTCCTGCAGCAGGAGATGTTATTTCTGAGGAGATCCTGACCTGCTTGTTACTCCCTGCATGCTGCTTCCCAGAGGTCACCTTCTCCTGCTCAGGAGGTTCCATCTAAAACCAGAAGTATGGGAGAGGATGAAGTATATTCTGTAAATCGTTAATTTGCATTAAGAGAAACCTTTCAAGAGAGCAATAAAAACTCTGTGTGGATATGCTTCCTTCCTCTGCCAGTAACTGCACATGCCTCCACTATCCCCTCACATGAGTACATATGAAGTGTGTGGTGTCGGGGAATTTAATGTATAATAAGGGAACACGTAATGCTGGAAGGACAGACTACTAGACAAAGTAGTCTTTTTACTAGTTTTACTATTAGTCCTTAAAACCCTCCAGCTCTGATTGTGATTTCAATACTCTGTGGATTTTCAGATACTGAATTTTCTTGCCTCAAAGACTTGTTAACATGTCCTTCTTTTTGCCTGTTCACTGCTAGGTTTTCCTTCCATATAAATAGAGCTTTGTGTGTTATAGGTTAGAATCTATCATGGAAAAGCTCTGGAAATAAAGTAGCTAACTGTACTTTTTATGACTTTCAAGGACATAGCATAATATGTGCCAGAGAAGAGGAATCAGTAAGCAAACAAAAAGGAAGAAACAAAATAGTAAGACCTCCTGTGCTCCAGGCTATGACAAAGATAAATGTGAACCTAAGGTCCATTGTATGCCTTGAATACTTGCAAAAAGGTATGTCTTGAATACTTGCCAAGAAAGGACAATCAGTCCTTTCTAATGGTCACATATTGGTATTACTGACCTGTAGAATCCCCATTTAAAAAGGGTTTTTGCATAGGAACCAATAGTAAGGCCCATTTTTTAACAGATATCTATTGGAACGTTCTTTTAAACAAAGTTTGTCAATATGTACTATATTTGGACTTTTATTTTTCCACTGTCAAAACACTGCATCTCAAAACATTGCAGAATGCCCTCAGGGATCCACACATTTCTGTATTCTGTAAGGGGGCAAGAGAAGGTGTGTCTGTCATGAACAAGGCTTGGCCAAATGCTTTACATTTGATTTTTCTACTGCATATTGGGTTTGCTTTGAAGACAGTTAATAAGAATGCTCTCCTTTAACTTGTCTCCTGATTAACCCTCTTCTGTGCAGGGTACTAGCCAGTTAATTAACAATTCAAAATTTGTATCAGGCTAGGAGAATCAAAGCCCAAGACTTGCAGTAGCATCACAGGACTCTGCTGCAAAATCTCATGGGTGCTCACTCTGGGCTCTTCAAGCAATCTCTTGCTTGACCCAGAAGCAAAACTGATTTAAGAGCACAACTCAAGAAGTCAGAAGGAGGTGGCCCAGAACATCTCCTTTGTTTTTTACTATGGCTATTCAGTAGATACATGTGTCTTGGAGTTAGGCCATTACACCAGTGCCATCTACCATCAAGTGCTTCTACACTTGAGGAATTTACCACCATGGGACTGCCCTTTGGAGGAGTTTCAGTGACACGATTTGTAAAGCTAATGCTGGAGATTGTACCTTCTTAGAGGTCAGCAATGCAAGATTTGTTCCTGTACATATAGGGAATTCATTCAGAGGATGTGAATCATGATAATGAGTTATTTTTTGGAAAATCATGTCATGATACTGTGTCTGTTCTTTGGAAAAAATTGTCAGATGGGGTAAATAACTTTTTCCTTCACTTGTTTTGTCCCGCACAGCAATAACAATGGGTTGCAATGAAAGATTCAAATTTAAATGTTCATGCCTTTTCAAACCTTTTAAACAATTAAAAAAAAAAAAAAAAAAAGGCCACAGAACTCCATTTCTTGGAGCAGAATGGCTCTTAGATTCTTCCCCGCCATACTCCCACTGAATGATCCAGTACACAGTCCTTCATATTAAAAGGGATCAAGTGAGGCCAAGTGTTTTAAGAAAAGCAGCCTTTACAGGTGTTTTTTGACTGAGCTAATGCACACTTTCATAACTGTCTTCTTAGTGCAGCTTCAATCACTTTATGCATAATCTTTATGCTGCAAGAGCTGCCTTAACTTGTGTAATGCTCTCGTTTCACTGAGTACACCACATTTTCATTACAGAACCAACCAACTGAACATCTGAAAACTTAATTTAGAGAAGTATGATGGCATTAGTTAAAATATTTCATATATTTTATATAAGTGAAACCATAAAGGAGAAAAAAAATATTTGTGAGGAATGTAAATTACTGAAGTATGAAGGAAAAAAAATTCATGTTACTTTGCTGTCATTCAACTTTGCTGCTCATTCAACTTTATTGTTACTTTAGTTACTTTGCTGCTCATTCAACTGATAACTAGTGGAAGGATAATATATTGCACTTACTGATGACTGTTCTGAAAAATAAAAGGCAAAGACCTTACAAACAATGCACTTTCAAACACTGGAGATCATTTAAAAGATCCTGTTAAAGAAGATTCTGATTCTAAAAAGTGTTAGAAAAGCCATGCATTTAAGGGGGGTTGGCAGAGAATGTACAAACATCTGCTTATGTGAATGTTTTTTAAGAAAAGGGAAAAGTGAATTTTGAGGGAGGAAAGGTCAATATTGCTTTGCAATAAACCAAAACACAGCCACTCTGCTTTTTAATATTTAAAAGAATTTTTAGCCTCAAATGATGCAAAATGTTTTGTGAAATGCAAGAAGCATGGCAGACTACAAAACTGAGCAAGATTTTCCTGTCTGCAATATGCCATTGCAATCTGCCCTCTAAGATCTAATACCTCTTTCAAAAGACTTGTGTGATTGTGCAAGGTACACACAATTTCTGTTCCCAGTTCTCTCTATAGTAATAATACTGATTCTTGAAGAAATATCCTGCCATTTAAGCAAATAGAAAAGCATTTAAACAGCCCAGACACTGCTGTGGATATCAAATGTGTGTGATAAATTGTGTTTCCCAGAATATCATCTAGGCTAACCATCCAGTGATACTGGTTAGTTGCCTGAGACACCATTATCCTGAGTCAGACCAGTTTACAAAATGAAGACAGCTTCCACATCCACAGTTTTGTGCATACTGTGTCATGTGTAGCTCTTGGTTATAGTGAATGCAGATCATTACGTTGCTCCTGCAGTCCCTACTTACATCACTGCTGAAGGCTTACTCCCTTCTGCTATTTCATTCAGTAAAAATCTTTTCTATGCATCTGCCAAACCACTCATGCAGGGCCCTGCAGCACCAGCAGGCTTGTTTTGCAAGCTTCTGTGTAGTCCATGCAGGAGGGGTGGGGAATGTTTATGGTACCAGAAAGTCCTTGTGTCATCCAGTCTGAGTAACCTTGGAAAGTGAATGATGTAGCTTATGCTCCTTGTTATCATCACGCCTATTAAAAGTAATATTAAATGCTAAGCCTGTTGAGAAATAGTAAATTGCAATGTGCTGTCTACAAGTTCTAATTGACCTCAGTGTTTTTGAACAAGTATGTAAACACTGCATGCATAAAAAGCATATAAAGCACACTTATGAGCGTTTATGCTTTCTTGTTTCTTCTTGCTGGCTTCAAAATGTAAAGGCAAAACACTGGTATTCAGTGTAAAGCTTACTATAAATCTCATTTGAAAGAAGGAGAGTAAACAACAGTTCAAGTCACAGGTGGTCCTAGTTTTTTGGCACAGTCCTCAGATTTCTCTCCATTCGGGCATGCAGCACAATTTTGGGGGGAAAAAATGTGGTCATGCTCATAGTCACTGTGCTTCAGCAAGGAAAATGAATGAACAGCTTCTAGTGTTCTGTGCTATGCATCAACTGTAAGAATATCTTTTCCCCCTGGATGTATTTTAAAATTATTTTATCTCAGTTTTGTATATTTTTGCAAGTAGGAATGTTATGGCTTATTAGAGGACTGCCTTAGACACAGCTGTAAGACTTTGGGAAGCAAATCTTGGGTATTGTTGTAGTTGTCTTCTGGAAAGTATCATCTTCTTTTTGGTAAGTATATCTGAATTTAGACCATTACACTTGATGACAGACTGTTTTCAGAGGGGTTTTTTGTTGTTGTTGTTGTTTTGGGGTTTTTTTACGAGGATATATTCATACTGGGTTACAGGCTTTTCTAAGTAACTCTGATTTCTGTAGGCCACTTAATCTCTCAAATGTAACAGTTCTTCTGTTGACCATAACTTTGCATGACAGTGAAATGTTGTTTTGAATTTCAAAAAAAGTTAAAATAGGATGTCTCTATTTGACAGTCCTAAATTCTGAAGACTCATTTTATTTTTTGAAAACGCAAATAATCACCTATCTTCTGTCTGCACATGCAGGAACAATCCTGTGAAATTCCAGTGCAGATATTTGTATTACAGAGTGTGAAGCAGTTTCTGCAGTCAGGGTGTGTGCAGGCTCCTCTCCCTGGCTGCCATCACCAAGCTTGGCAGTGTACCTGTGCCAGCACAGAGGGTCATTTGTTACCCTGGATCTAAAGCTGTTGTAGGATACATTATCTGCCCTTTCAGAGTCACAGTTTTCTTCTCAGGCCAGTCTACAGCCACTGTAATATACCCAGCACTTTTGGCAAAATCTGGTGGTTGTTCTTCAGTTCTTTTTTTTTTTTTTCCACATTTGCCTTCCTCTGTAGAGCACAGTTTCAGAGCCCTTGACACTTAGACATTTGAGACTTTCCTGACAGCATATTTGTATTCTTTCCATATAAGTTCCTGACTTTTCTACCCCGTACACTTCATGTTTATGACTTCTCTTTAAATTAAGTTATCAGCACTGACAGCTGGTGAGATTTCCAGTTTTCTGGATAAGGCAACTGAGAGTAAGAAGCCACACCAACTTTTGTTCATTTCAGGAGATTAACAGAGGGAGAAAAATGAAAGCTTTTATCTTTTTTTTCTTTTTTTTTTAGCTTTTCTCTTGTTGTGCTTCAAGATCTGTAGTAATAGCAGTGTCTCAAATCTCACTGAGCCCCCAGAGCTGTTGTTCTGAGCTTCCTCAGTTTGTAGAGGTCACCCCCTTCACACTGCAAATCACTCAAGAACTTATGGAAGACCTTGCTCCTGATTGCAGAGCAAGGAGACTGGAGCCCTTTCATGGCAAGTTCTAATGCCAAAATGTCCTGGCAGGATGAGGTAAAGTAATGATTTTGTTCATGTCCAGCTTAGTGTCCTATATCCCGCAGAGTCCAGCAGCAGGTGGCAATGAGGGAAAGAAGACAGAAGATGACAAGATGCAAAGATGCTTGGCTGGTATTTCCTCTGAGCATTAGGCAGTCTGTGGCATAGAGTCTTGCAAATCAGAGTTTGTATCTGCATTCTTGTGCTTAATGGGTCTTGATGGAATTACTATGATTTTTTCTACTTACTTTCTGAACCATTGATAGTTTTGGCATACACAACATCCTGTGGCAATTAATTCTGTGATTCAGTTATGTTGTGTAACAAAGTATTTCCTTTTCTTTAAATCTTTTGCTTACTAATTTAATTAGGTGCTCCCACTTCTCTTATTAGGAGAAACATTGAATAGTTTTTCTCAGATCTATTTTCTATTTATCTACATTGTATTTTTTTCTCTGCTTTCCTAGAGAGAATCATCTTGGCACCCTTGTTGCTCTGCTCAGTACATTTTGCTGGGTACATCTCATCTTTTTTGAGACAAGGGCACAGAAGTACAATCTATATTCATGAGAATAATTTAAGGAGTAATGTAACTGTTTTTCTAATAGTATTTATTTCGCCTTTCAGATGTCTTTTGACTGACATTTTCTTACATCTCTTTAGTGGATGTTAATAGCTCATCACTGTGTTTGTATAAACACAGTTATGAACTCAGAGGAAAATGTGTCTTTATTCTGCATTTATCAGCAGTGAATTTCACCTGCCATTTTGTTTATGATCGATATTATGAAATAATTCTTAACCTTTTTTTTCCTGTAGCTTTTTCTTTCCCATATAAGTTTGTATCATCAGCAACCTTCTTGTTCTCTCTTCTTAGCAATTGCATTTTATTCAGCGTGAGACTTTTGTCCCTGGTTTCCTACAAAACCATCAGCAACTCAGCCCTCAAAACCACTACCTTATTTCTGCACCAGGGCATCATGCATCCAGGCCAGCTGATTAGAAACTTCTGAAGCAAAAATGAGACAGTTCCACAACAGAACAGTTAAGGTACTGTCCTATCTGACCACAGTACTGTGCTACTAGACAGTGCATCTTTCTTCAGTATCCTCAAGATGTGAGCCATACCTAATGCATGACTTTAACATAAGATAAGCAGGAACTTGAGAGGCAAGTTCTATAATTGTTCAAATATATTAGTTTTTCCTTTTGTATTTAATAAGAAAACAGATCAAGGCTAGACACTATTTTTTTTTATCCCTACTATTCTCAGCATCACCTTTCCATTCACTGAGGTTTGTTGGCCTTACTGAAGTTCATGGCTAAACCAGTACACTCTCTATATTTCCAATACGGAACTAGTATAATTCATCAACATTAGGACCTGTGGTTGGAAGGAATAAGCTTTTGGCTTCTGCAAAACACATCAACCTGTTTCCTTGACAAGAAACACGCCACTAGTGCTTCACACTTTACCTCTGCTAGACAAAGTAGTTCCAAGCCTTGATTCTCATGCATTGGAGTAAAAAATCTTAACAGATAATCACTAATTACTTACCAAAACTGTTGAGTTTCTTTGGGATTTTTTACAGAATGTATGTACACAATATTTTATCCTCAGATGAAACAGGAGGAAGACAGTGAGATATTATCATTAGGCATTCTGAATGAGGCTTAGAGGCCCATCTAAACAAATAGAAGGAAATTAATCAGAGACAAACAGGATCCATAAAGCTGTGTATGTGCATATGGTGTATACAGCATTGCAGCTAATTGCAACTGAATGCAAGAGAGACAACATACTGCAAATCATTTCTAGGGAAAACTGTGACAGTAATCAGAGACAGGATACTAAAATGTGTGATAGGTGAGAGTAAAGCTGCTAAATCTTGGGTGAAAAAAACTAATGTGTATAGGATACAGTTTCTTAATTCAGAGATAACACAATAATGGACAGCCTTCAAATTATTTAGCTAGCTAGAAGCAATGTGTTTGATTCTTTGGGGTAAATTGTAATAACTATGCCCAAAAGTAACAGAGTTACAGAGTGAGTAACTATCCACAGGTTTTCTACATGGAATACCATGGGAGCAAATGAATCAGGCATATGCTTGTGATGTGGAGTCAGTGGGGGAGGGAAGGGGAAGGAGAGAGACACCAGATATTCCTTAAGAAGCATGATTTAACAAGAAAGAAAAAGCAGAACTTCCTCTGAATAAAATCAACATACTCCTTCACTCCCTCTTGGTTTTCATTCAAAAGAAAATTTCAGGAATGTCCTGCACAGATTTAGATGTCTCAGGAAAAGGTATGTTCAAAAGGCTTTCATATACTTACTTTACTTAAGGAAAACAACTATAAAATCAGGCAGCAAAGAATGGAACAGAATTCACCCTTTTTCAGCTAATCTTTTATCATAGAATGCACTGCCTAAACAGAGCAAGTGAAATAGAATCACAGAATGTCAG
This sequence comes from Florisuga fusca, assembly GCA_038090715.1. Taxonomy (NCBI): domain Eukaryota; kingdom Metazoa; phylum Chordata; class Aves; order Apodiformes; family Trochilidae; genus Florisuga; species Florisuga fusca. The sequence goes on from JAAWXA010000021.1 coordinate 15,424,156, forward strand.
GGGTTGGAAGGGACCTGTGAAGATCATCGAGTCCAACCCCCTGCCAGAACAGGACCAAAACTAGGGCTGGTTACCAAGCAAATCAGTAGCTCCTATTGCAAGAATAAAATTGCAGCCAGAAGGATAAGCTATTGCGATTAGTCTTGTTTTGGCACCTGATAAATTCTGATGATATTTTGGAACCATTTATGTAAAAAATATCACTGCACTTCAGATGGCATTCCTACTTGGAGCTAGCATTGTGTGGTTGGTCATCAAGCTGTCCCTCAGTCTTCTTCTTCCAGATGTCTGAGCAGCATCATTTTGTTGAGATCCATCAAAAGGATCCTTGTATTTTACATTTCTTCATGTCTAAATATTGCATCTAGACTCATAGCCTATAAGTAAAAGCCATGAAGTTTTCAGAATTAAAAACTGGTGCCAAATTAATATAATGGGAGCACATGACAAGCAGTAATTATGTCTTCAATCAGGCAGAACCTATGCATTATATAGTCCCTTTGGTGATTAATGAATGTGAGCTTTTTTATCCCTGAGGCTTCCCCTATGGCCTTCTAAAGTCTGTGTATCTTGCTATAAATCTGAGGGATACAGCTGGTCATAAGGTAGAAAGATGCTGATCACAAAGCAGACATTTTTTTGTGTTGATAATCTGAATTAATACTTCTGTTTGAAATCTCTGTTCTGTTATGATTGTTGGAAGGTGTATGACACAACAGAACTTTTAACAACTCTATATATTCTACCAGAGGGACATTTTTTGTTACTGTGAACCAATATGGCAATGTAAAAAAGTCTGTTGTGGACTGGAATCTGGTTCAGCTGTTTCTGAGTAAGTATCAGCAAGCTTCTTACAGGGTACAACATTATCATTATCAACATGATAAGGATTTAATGACTGTTACGAAAATACTAGTTACAGCAAAAAGGGATAAAAAAAAAGTTTAATAGAAAACTGTTTGCCTAAGATTCAAATACCTGATGAATAATCAATTTTTTGTAAGCAATTATTTGTAATTTGTGTAATTTATTTTTCTGTGGAGGATGGGATTAGCTAATAAATTCTACACAATCATCAATTACATTGTCAGCGTTTTCCACAATCAGTTTCAAAACATGTGATGAAAGAATACAATGACAATGAGATGATGACAGTGTCTACCAAAAATTACCTTTGTTCAATGCCATACAAAGTGAGAGCCCTTAAACTGCATGGGTGCCTGTATAGCTGTGCACATGCATGCACATCCCTCAGGGGAAAAATTAATTTTCACAAAATTTCCTGAACAGAATGTTCTGTTTATAATAACCCTCTATTGACCAAATAAGCATGGACTGAAGATTGGGAGGTCATTTCATGTTTATATGATAAGGTAGCCTGTATATAGTGCTGTGCAATTGGAGATGAAACTGAAGTTCTTCCATAAGCATGGAGGAGTCCCAGCATGATATACATTTATCCTCAAGGCCATATTTGAAAACTGTGTTGATATTTTTGATATTCTAACAAATACTGATATGATATGTTCCTGTAAAATGTACCATTTCAACATCTAAGCATATATATTATACTTTGGAAAAATAAGAAAAATAGAAGTTGAGTTTTAGAGTATATATTTTGTAATGCTAATTCTCGCACTGCTTTTTGAAAATTAGTTCTACCATAATTGAAAGTTGGACTCTTGATACAATTTTTCAGAGAAGATGAGTAACTGCAGGCAACAAAATTCAAGCCACAGGCAAATGATGTTTGGTGCTTCAAAAAGTGTCAAAAAAATTGTGGCATGCTTCTAAAATTGGATCAAATTATTTTTCAGGATGAGGCTAAGTTTATTTTATGAAGCAGAATACACTCACTCATTTTACACTCATTTCTATCGAGTTTCATAGGCTTAGGATGCATTTTTGTAACTACACTATGTACACCAGTACAGGACACTTGTGAATCAATTATTATTATTATTATTATTATTATTATTATTTTTAATTTCAGTGATGTCATGGATTTGATTGCATGTTTTATTTGTTTTGTGTTTCTTTCTTTACTACCTAATTTATATTATGGTATCAAGATTTTAAAAATCTGTCTAGAAAAGCAAAAATTGCATTCTCCTCAGAGGCTCCTATAAAAAAGTGAAAAGGACTTGTTGGGTTGTTCAAAATACAACTAGTGTGACTTGTATTAGATAGTAACCTAACAATCAAAAATACAATTTACGTAACTACAACCTATACCAGATGAAGCACAAACAGGCCAGATGGTGCAGTGGCATCATGACTTGATGCCACTTGTCCTTTTGAAAGTTTTTATATTTGATAAGATGAAAACTAAACACAGTGAATGTTAGATACTTAGATATTATGAAATCAAGCCTAAGGAGCAGTGCATAGGATTGCATGCAGTTATGCTTAAATGCATTGTAGGGGGAAGCTGAGGTACCCAGACCTAAGACAGCTATGCAAATGTTCTCCTCAGTCTGGTAGTGGTACTGTTAATTTTATGCAGCTTCAAGAAAATCAAATGAAAAATGTATTGAGGCAGATTTGAAATACTAATAAAGAAGGAATTTGACTCAGTTTACTATTGGGAAAGCAATTCCCCTAAAGGAGAGGCTGTAATGGCTTCCTATCTTTTTTGGTGTCATTTTAAGAATCATCAGATACAAAACATAACCTATACTTGAAGTATCTCAGTCCGTAACCAGGGACTACTGTATCTCCTGGTGCCCCATGTTCATTCTCTCTTGTCCCTTCAGTGTGACTTCTCCTGAACAAGGCACAGTATCAGTGGCTGAGGTGTAGATTGGCCCTTGTTTCATTCTAATCTTACAGGGAGCTGGTTAGTAACATCAGAAGTTACCTGTTTTGTTCTACCTGCTGAAGTAAAAAATTCCAGGTTTGCCATTTCTGAGGCCAGTATACAGATGATAGCTTCCTTCTTGCCAAGTGTCTATTCTGAAAAAAGGATGTGGTAGTGTAAAACCAGTATGGATAGACACATCCCACAGTTCTTAGTAAAGAACTTGCTTTAAACACACCAGTTTACTTAGTGTTACTTACCGGTTATCTCTTTCCAACTTCTTCCAAGTTTATACTGACACTGAATTGCCCTTTTAAATTATTTGGATTGTCTTAATTGCAGAGATATATTTATACAACCATTCTTACTTCTAGAACTGTGCACTTCCATAGTTATTGTGTAAATTAGCGGGTTAATAGGGAAATATGTTTGAGAATGTGGGAGCTCTGCATGCCTCAGTTCTAGTTCCTCCTTCAGGGACTGCATGTGCATTCTGCATTGTATTTAATTTTTACTGTAACAACACTGGAAATAGACTGCAGTCTGTTTTTCACTGTCTTAGGAGTTCAGCTCTTTCACTAGAAAAACAACAACAACAAAAAACAGTTACTGAATCATTTTACATTAGTGCACATAGATTTCATTAAAAATTGAGAGGTTAGGCTTTTAAGCATGTTCTAATTCAAATCCCTATTTTAGCCATTCATTATAGGTTTCACAACAACATAAATGGTAGAGTCTCCACTGCACATGGTAATTTAGAATACTTAACAAAGGCATCCTCATAACATCAAATGTGAGCTGGCATCTCCAAAATGAGTAAGGAAGCTCAAATGAGGTATTTGGTTCAAAGTGTCAAAATTACATACTTGCATATAGGTTGCTTATGTATAAATGAACACTAATTCTGCATGATTGCCCAATGACTGAAGTTGAGATTTTCGTCTTGAAAAGCATATACAAACCACATTTCTCACAAAAAACAGGGGGGTTGTGTTAGGCCCTAGTGATTTTTGCAGATCATAGAACTGGAAATCTGGCAAGATAAATAGCAAGAGGTTTATACCTTGTACACCAGCCTTGTGAAGTGGCCAAGACTGAAGGAAGCTTGCACAGCTCCTGTTGGCATTTTGCCTGGAATTAGTTTCTGCAATTTGAAGTTATTTTCAAAAGCAAAGTTATGTCTCCAAACAAATTGTAGGTCATTCCCACTTGCTGTGGTTTTGTCTTTTTTTTTCTCCTTTAAAATACTTTTATAAATAATTTTGTGTTCAGACCCTGGAAATACTCTTTCTTCATTGTGTCCACGTCTGTTTGACTGAAACTGATCCCTGTTCTCTCTTCCCTACACCTCTCTTTCTCTTAGGATGCAGCTCAGACAGCTCCCTGACTGCTCTGGTTTGGGACTTCAGGATCTAGCTACAAGACCAGATTGTGCTCTCATTTACATCTACAGATTAGCATAATGTGTTATGAAGTGTTGCACCATAAATGCAGGCATATTCTGTCAGATGTTTCTGTAGCCACATTTTCACTTTCTGTAGCTACTGAAGGTGTTTTTGTGTTTAATACTGATATGAAAGCATCTCCACTTGTGCCACATTTTCACTATCACTGAGCTAACACACTGATACTGAGGACAAAGAGGAAGGCTGCAACTTCCTCCCTCCCCTTCCTCTCTCCATGCCACTTCTGCTCACTCCTCAAGTTGCTTTGCAACTTGTGCTTCCACAGTGTTTACACACAACTCAACAAGATCTGGAGATATGAGGAGGATAATATTAACCCCACAAAGAATAAATACGCTTAGTTAGTTTGGGATAAACAAAAAGATACTTTTAAATGGATCAGCTTACTGCACAGTTCATGCTCCTGCCAAATGAATGCTGCTGTATGCTGGTAGCTCCAAACAGGCACAAGCAATTTAGAGCAGGTAGGGCCAGGTCATTTTCAAGGGCCAGTTTTAAGTGATTGTAAAGTTACAGCGATACATTTATGCACTGGTATCACAGAACAGAAAATAACCCTGGGAGAGATCCTTGTTGTACATTGAGGTAGCAAATGCAACCTTATTAGCCAACCCCCAGTGAAATTCTGCTGTTTCTAGACATTGAGGAAATAAAGGCAGTATGACCAAGCTTCTAGAAAGCTGTTCAGAATAATATAAGTATAAAAAATAATTATAAATATTGTAACATGTATTTATATTTGTTTTAGGTTTATGGCAAAAGTGACACACATTGCTTATGTACGTAGTGTTTATGTTGGTTCTACCAATTATAAAGTCAAGGAATGCTGCAAAGCTTTTCAGACAAAAATGAGGCCTAAAAATCTCAAATCCTAGTGTATTAGAGTCAGTTTTCGGACTGGAGACCTTTGTCAAAAATGTTTCAATCAGAGGTGTTCTATAACTAAGTAGAAACAGCATCTTAAAGCTCATAATAGTACTACTAGATGTTTGTGTTGTTGAAGATGCCTCCTGAAGTAGCATAGGTCTGACTGCATTCTTCCCAAGCATTAATGATAATTACCTCAGTGTCTTGAAATGTCATCAGTAGTCAATGAGTGTCACACATCTTAAAAAGAGTTCTATTACCTTTTATGAGAACAGATGCCTAAATCTTGGTTTTTGTAGTTAGGACAGCTCAGTTGAAGATTTTTTTTTTTTCTTCCTAAGTAAAAAGATCCTAAACGGATGCTTTTGAGTATGGGCAGTAATTTTCAACACTGTGAAAATCACATTGCAGTAATGGGTGATCATGTTATACTTGGACTATTTGTGAACAAAGCAGATAAAAGCAGCTAAAATATAACAAATTCATACTTATCAAAACATTTACCTTGAATACTATATCAAATGTTGGCCTAATCTTTAGCCTCTATCACGAAAATATAGTGATAAATGATGCACAATGGGCTTGAAAGAGAAAAAAACCACAATAAACCTGTTTCAAACCACAGAGGAAATACGTGCAATCAATACAATATCAGAGGTGGGTATGTGTCTAGAATACTGGTGAGCAAACCAGATCAAAGTTTTGAAAAATGCTGAGCACCACAGTTGTAACCTCGTGCCTGGTGCAAAGATATAGGTAAATTTTGCCTAAAATAGAATCAACAGGGCAAAAGAATAACTAGAGCTTCTTCACAGCAGAAACACTGTAATGAAATGAAAACTAATTACAGTGTTTAGGGCAAGACAGATCTGGTAGGCGGAATAGTTTATATACCAAACATCTAGTGGTACTTATGCCACACAGTGACTCTGCAGTTCCTGATTTATTCAGTAGTCCTAGAATAGACAGATCACACCTCCATTTCTACTGGCAGACTTCAGCAGGAGGGAGGCAGGCAGGGAGGGAGAGCTACTTCTGCTGAAAATTTCTTGTTGTGTTCCAGTGAAAAGGTTTTATTTAAAAAAAAAAAAAAAGTCTTGAACTTGATTATTATCTCCCAAGCAGAAACTGATTTAAGTAGTAGAAAGGTTGATTTGAGTGTATTGCTTACATCAAGTAACCCTCAGAAATCAGCACTCCAAAATGCTGACGTTAAACTCTGATTTAATTGAGCATCTGCTACAAGTGAATAGGAGCTGAGATAACTCAGCACTTTGTTCCTCTGTTCTGCATCTACACAATAGGTTTGGTTCAACTCAAGCATTTTTTATTAAACAATGTTTTCACTTGCAGCTAGACGCAGCACATAATTACTTCATACTCAGATTAGAATGTAAGCACATTAGTTTACAAGTTTTGCATTGTTAAGATCTATGGCACAGGTAGTAAATTAAACGATATGGAGGCTGTTCTTCCAGCCTCCACGCATGCAGAATGCACATTGTAATCTTGATCGTGAGAGTCAAAGCCTGAGACGCTTCTTTCTGTTAAACTGCTGGATCATCTTCTGTGTTTTTTTTTTTTCTTTGAACCTTAAAAGTTCTTGTATGTGTGATGATAAAGGACAAGTGAACACCAGAAATCAAACACCATTTTCAAAAAGAAAAAAAAACATTTGTACATTTAGTAAGTTCTGCTGAAGACTGAAGTGATGTGGTTGAGTCAAAAGCTGAATCGGGTATTAGTGTTGGGCTAACACTAAAAGGAGGATGAGGGGACATGGCTGGGCTAACACAAGCAAGGACAGTGATGGCCAGGATAGCAGGGAAGTCTGGGAGTGAGGGATCAAAAGCAGAATCGCAAAAGCACAGTGTTACAGCTGGTCTTATTTTACAGTTGCAGGGGTAAAACAATATCCATGACTGCAAGAAAATGTAGAAGTAACAGATTGCGTTGATTCTTGTTTTCATGCTGCTTAGTAAAGGGAAGCTGAGACACAAAAGCTGAAAGTTAACAGAAGGCTTTGCAGCACATCACTGTAATGCCATGAGCTTTGACGAGACGTAACTAAAAGCCCAAACTGCGGATAAAGATGTGGCCAAGTGGCCGTGGCCTGAGACTGGATGGAAGGTACGTCCCAAGCGTTCTGGGTACAGAGGCCGTGAGGAGGCCCAGGCGCTCCTTTTCGTTGCCACCAGGGCCCTTTGGGCTGACACCTGGCAGGGCACAGGGAGAGGTTTGGGAAGCCGTCTTCTTGCGGGGGGGAGGCGTTTGGGAGGCCCAGGCCCCCTGCGCGGCCCTGTGGGAAAACAAGGAACCTCCCAAGGATGCGGAGCAGTCGCGGGCGGAGCGACCCACTGAGGTGACACCGCCCCTCCGCTGGGGGCCGGCCCGCACCAGCACAACCCCGCGGGCCTGCCCTGGCCGCGGGCACAGCCCGGTGGGGGNCTGCGTGAGCGGCCCGGTCATGGGCTTCCCCGGCCGTTAGGACTCACTGCCCCCCGTCCCGGCATGGACTACCTCACCTCCTTCACCGGCAAGGGTGGCCGCTTCCTGCGCGGCACCGCCAGCCGTCTCTGGGGGGCCGTGCCTGGTGGCTTCCGCCAGGTCCGCATTCAGGACACCCGGAGCCGCGGGGAACCGGGCCCTGCCGAACCGGCTCCAGGTAGCGGGGGGTCAGGGGGGTAGAGGAGCTGAAGGCTGCGCAGGCGGCAGGGGCAGCGGCAGGTCATGAGCCTCCCCGGGCACCGGGTTCGGATTCTCGCCCCCTCTGAGCCTCCCTGGAAGGGAGCGAACTCTGGGAGAAGCGAGACCGTGCAGGAGGGGGAGAGGCTCCGTGCCCCAGCGGGGAGTGTCCCGGGGCTCCCGAGCCGTGCCACCGGGGCTCGCAGCCCTGCTGAGTCGTGTCAGGGAGACTCTCAGGGGGCTGGGTGGCCCCCACTGCTCCCGGGGCCGCGCCGGGCGGCTCTCAGCGGTATCTGAGGGAGGAGAGGGAGGGGGAAGACGGCGAAAGGAGGGCGTGGGGGGGGGCCGGGAGATGGGTCACGGCCTGCCCGCTGCCGGAGCCGGCTGGGCCAAGGCTGCGCCCAGGAGGTCTCCTAACAAAAAAAACAACTTCGGTCTTGCTGCCCGTCTTCCCGATTGCAGGATCAGGGATACTACGTTTACTCGTGTGTGTGTTCCCCCCCCACACACACACACACATACACACTTATTTGGTGGAAACTGAAGGATTAACTCATTGGTTTGAGATCTCCTTTATGCACAGAGTGGTTTCTGACTCTCATGTGCTCCTGAAGAACAGGCAGTAGTACTTTGGAAGTAGGTTTGGTGATGGTAAGGGCAGAAGTACATCTGCCTTTCAGTGGGCAAATGGATCCATCAGGAGGCAGTAGGTGACTCTTTTTCTCCTGTGCCTGGGAGTAAGAGAGCTGCTTTTGTCAGCCCCTTGTTGAACTGCAGGTACAGTTACTGTAACTTACTCGTGTGAATTGAGCACCTAGATTGACAAGGTACCATGAAAACCGGAGAGGTGGACAGCGAACAGAGAGAGGACTGGGCAATAAGGACACTAGGGAGGTAATGCTGGTGATTGGAGATTATTTGTGATCTGTTTTAAGCTATAACTAGTAAAACCAGCATGGTCTAAAGAGTGTTTTGGCCATGGAAAGAAAACGGCATATGAAGTTAAGCTTGTGCTAGTGCTTTCTAAAAATCTGGAGAGGAGAATGAGTAGTAAATATTTTCCCTTTTCCTTTTTTTCTTCCTGTTTGAAGAAGCTCTGTGCTAAGTGGGTTATTTCATGCTTGTCCTACTCTGTAAGTAAGGTTATAGTCAGGCCTCTTCTGAAAGATAATATTGACAACCATTAATTTTCTTTGCTACTTTAGGTTATCTTGGAAAAATGAAGTTGTTTGTTTGTTTGTTTCTCAAGAAAACCTAGGTCTTGCTACTTATTGTGGCAGGCAAGGCAATAGGAATGCCCATGCAGTCTAAAAGATGTAGGTGATGTCTTCTTGTGTGTCTTGGATCACACACTGAAAGGATAGTTGGTAACCAGCTATATTTACAATTTTACTCTTTTTCTTTCTTTTGTTTCCCTCTCTCCCAAGACAAACAGGAAGAGAAAGAGACAGCAACTTGTTTTTCAGCACTGTGATGAAGTACCTTGAATAAGGCCTCTAAAAACTGTTAAAGGCTTGTTGTCAAAGGTTACTTACACTCTTTTGCAGGAGCAAAATGGCAGTAAAACTCTTGAGGATCTTCTGGGTTCAGCAATTAGTCAAAAGCATCTCATGTAATACATGTGATTTCTTGGAGGGATAGGATCTCTATGACTATTCTTCTGCTCTTGCTCTGGGACAAAGGATTAACCTAGGCTGCATTAAAATGTTTTGGTTTTTCCCTGGCTTGGAGCTGGAAGTGTACTTCCTCAGATACTCCCATAAGGCAATACTTAACATTTGCATTAATGAAAAGTGACTGCAGTTCTGGAATGTGGAATGGGTTTCTGTGTACATAGAATTTGATGTACCTTTTTGACAGAACCATACTTTGGATTTTTCCTCGCCCAGGCAAATCACATTGTGCAAGGCAATTAGATACTGGCCTTCTCCTGCTGTCTTCTCCATCATGGGGTTTCTGCTGACTTGTGACTCTAGAATTCTTCTTCTGGCAAGCATTTTGTGTGCTTTCACAAATCGACCCTGTGCCCTGGTAGTGGTTGCTGTGGAAACTGTAACAATGATTGCAATACTTAAAACAGAGGCTGGGTTTCAATTTAATTAGAGGTGAGTCCCCTGATACTAAATTAAACTTTAATGATGAATTCTCACTACTCCAAATGCCGTATTTGGGATTCACACTCACCTGTTAGTTTAGGGTTTTTCCCACTTAGGACTTGCTGAAGGATCTTTTTATTGTTCATTTTCTTTGCATGGTTCAGTTGTGACTATGCATTACTTCTTAAAATAATTTTTCATCAATATGTTAAAGCCCAGTTCCCACATTTCTGAAACAAAAACTCAACTTTCTACAACAAAGTATCTCTAATTTTTTCATGTAATATTAGTAAATTTGCATTTACCATTTTCTTGTGTGCATTTCTGAACAGTTGAAAAGTTGCACTGTAAGGTTTCCAAGTTAAAGGAGGCAAGTCTGGTCAAATGCTGTACCTTAAATCACTGTTCTGAGCCTGTGCACTACTTTGGGTACATGCTGAACAGGTTATAGTATTTCTTAGGGATGAAGGAGACACTGGGAAACAGAGTAGTGCCATAGAAGCCTGTAAACCAGTTTAACCAGTTTACATTGTTTGTGTCAGGAGCCAACTCTAGGAAGGTATTTTGTCTTTAATGATTGTGTTGGAGGATAAAAATACATGGAGGACCAGAAATTCTAGAGAAAGCATCTGGCTTTAGTAAAGGATCTACCAATAATTTCAGAGGATAAATATTTTATTTTTTTTTTTTTTAAAAAAAAAAGGTTTCGTGGGCTTTTGAAATATACCTTCTAAAGATAATCTATTGATTATTTATAGAAAGAGATAGTATGTATTTAAGGCCTGGCTTTACTCAAAACTTTAGCTAGAAGAGAATATAGCTTTCTTGGGTTTTGGTACATATTTTAGGTGTTAACATGTTGAAGTTGCAAGCTTTAAAATTCAACTTAGGCATTTAGAGGAACGTGTGATTCAGGATCATGTTTACTGCAGAATTAATTTGAATGTTCAGTTTCATTTGAGTCTCATCTATGCAAACCTCTTAAATGAGTCAACAGCATTATTTGTCTGCTGCCTAAGAGGGAGTGTGGCCAGCAGAGTGAGTGACATGGTTTTTGCTTTCTTTTCTGCACTGATGAGGCTGTAGTTTGAATGTGCTCGTGGGTTTGGTGCACCACTGCTGAAGAAGACTGCTGAGAAACTGTAGAGGGTCCAGCCAGCATATTTCAGACAAATGACCTGCAATGAGTGACTTGGGGGATCTGGGCAAAGAGGAGACCAAGTTGCTTTAGAGGCAAATCTAATAGTGACCTACATAGAATGATACCTGTGTAAAGGGCCACACTCTTCTAAGCAGTAAGAGAGTAGAAAAGAAGGGTCAGCACCCATGAGTTTGGTTTGGAAGATTCAAATTGGACAATAGAAAGAAAGCTGCACAAGCAGGGTAGTCCATCACTGGGACAGGTTACAGCTTAAAGGTGACCTAATTTGATGTTGTCAGTATTCTAGGTTCAAACTGGAGGCTGGAGTATAGAATCATAGAATCCTAGGGGTTGGAAGGGACCTCGAAAGATCATCTAGTCCAACCCCCCCTGCCAGAGCAGGGCCACCTAGAGCACATCGCACAGGAACATGTCCAGGTGGGTTTTGAATGTCTCCAGTGAAGGAGATGCCACAACCCCCCTGGGCAGCCTGTTCCAGGGCTCTGTCACCCTTACAGTAAAAAATTTTTTTCGAATATTCAACTTGAACCTCCTATGCTCCAATTTATACCCATTACCCGTTGTCCTATCGCTGGTCACCACTGAGAAAAGCCTAACTCCATCTCCCTGACACTCACCCCTTACATATTTGAAAACATTGAGGAGGTCACCCCTCAGTCTCCTTTTCTCCAAACTAAAGAGACCCAGCTCCCTCAGCCTTTCCTCATAAGGGAGATGTCCCACTCCCTTAATCATCTTAGTGGCTCTGCGCTGGACTCTTTCAAGCAGTTCCCAGTCCTTCTTGAACTGAGGGGCCCAGAACTGGACACAATACTCCAGGTGCCTCACCAATGCAGAATAGAGGGGGAGGAGAACCTCTCTTGACCTACTAACCACACCCTTTCTAATGCACCCCAGGATGCCATTGGCCTTCTTGGCCACAAGGGCACATT